>CM035849.1:241334367-241794026 GCA_020510985.1 Pholidichthys leucotaenia
TCAGTTGTTGCTTGTTTGTGGGTCTTTCGGCCTTAAGTTTTGTCTTGAGCAAGTGAAATGCATGCTCGATTGGGTTGAGGAGATCTGGTGATTGACCCAGCCATTGCAGAATATTCCACTTCTTTGCTTTAAAAAACTCCTGGGTTGCTTTTGCAGTATGTTTTGGATCATTGTCCATCTGTACTGTGAAGTGCCGTCCAATCAACTTTGCTGCATTTGGCTGAATCTGAGCACAAAGTATATCCCTATACACTTCAGAATTCATCCGGCTGCTTCTGTCTTTTGTCACACCATCAATAAACACAAGTGACCCAGTGCCACTGGAAGCCATGCATGCCCATGCCATCACACTGCCTCCACCATGTTTTACAGAAGATGTGGTGTGCTTTGGATCATGAGCTGTTCCAATTCTTCTCCAAACTTTCTTCTTCCTATCATTCTGGTACAGGTTGATCTTAGTCTCATCTGTCCAAAGAATGCTGTTCCAGAACTGGGCTGGCTTCTTCAGGTGTTTTTTGGCAAAGTCAATTCTGGCCTTTCTATTTTTGAGGCTGATTAAAGATAAGATAAGATAAGATAAGATAAGATAAGCCTTTATTAGTCCCACAACGGGGAAATTCCAGGATTGCAACAGCACAGGGATAGCAACACTCAGAGCAACAATCAGAAGGCAAGGGAAAAAAAAACAAAAAAAAAAACAAAAAAAACAAAAAAAAACAAGCAAGCAAGAGCAGCTAATATACATATGTACATATTACTATAAAATATATATATACACACACACACACAGACAGTGCAGAGCATTGTAGCTGGATGGAATAAATATATGAATATATGAACACAGTGCAGAGCATTGTAGCTAGATGGAATAAATATGTAAATATATAAACACCCACAGTACGGAGCATTGCAGCTAGGTGGAATAAATATGCAAGTATATAAACACACACAGTGCGGAGCAATGTAGCTAGATGGAATAATATGTAGATATATAAAAACACAGTGCGGAGCATTGTAGCTAGATGGAATAAATATATAGATATATAAATATAAACACACCCAGTGCTGAGCATTGTAGCTAGATGGAATAAATATGTAAATATATAAACACACACAGTGCAGAGCATTGTTGCTAGATGGGATGAAACAGCATAACCGTCTACTTAGTTATCCTACATGGTATGATTATGTGCCCATACATATTCTCACCCTCCATAGCGACCGATATGTTCCTAGTTGTATGCCGGAGAGGACCATTGTGTAAGTCTATTGCATCCTTTGCATTCAAAAAACTATTAGTTTGTTACGTCTTTTTGCTATCTCTGCGAGCAGCCCTGCTTAGGTTGTACAGTCTGACAGCCGTTGGTAGGAAGGACCTACGAAACCTCTCGGTTGTGCACCTGGGATGATGTAGTCTGCTGCTAAATGAGCTCCTCAGTGCATCCAGTATGTCCTGCATAGGGTGGAACTCGGACTCCAGCAGAGATGACAGTTTAGCCACCGTCCTTCTCTCTCCTATCTCCTCCATCGGATCAAGGCTCTGCCCCAGGACAGAGCTAGCTTTCTTAATCAGTTTGTTCAGTCTCTTCCTATCGGCTGCAGTAATGCCACTGCCCCAGCAGACCACTCCAAAAGTGATGGCTGATGCCACCACCGTGTCATAGAATGACTTCAGCAGCGCCCCTTGTACACCAAAAGACCTGAGTCTCCTCAGCAGGAACAGCCTGCGCTGTCCCTTCTTGTAGAGTGCGTCAGTATTGTGTGACCAGTCTAGTTTATTGTTCAGATGAACACCCAGGTACTTATAGGATGTCACCATCTCGATGTCTGTTCCCTGTATATTTACTGGTGCTGTGAGGGGCTGCCCATGCCTGCGGCAGTCCACCACCAGCTCCTTAGTTTTCCTCGCTTTGATCTGGAGGCAGTTCCGATGGCACCAGTCCACGAAGTCCTGGATAAGCCCTCTGTACTCAGCTTCATCTCCGTTGGAGATGAGACCAACGATCGCAGAGTCATCAGAGAACTTCTGTAGATGGCAGTGTGTTGTGTTGTGTGAGAAGTCCGCAGTATAAAGAGTGAACAGGAAGGGAGCCAGCACCGTTCCCTGGGGGGCCCCCGTGCTACTGATGATCGTGTCGGAAACACAGTCCCGGGTTCTCACAAACTGAGGCCGGTTCGTGAGGTAGTCCAGGATCCATGATAAGCCTTTATTAGTCCCGCAATGGGGAAATTCCAGGATTGCAACAGCAAAGGGATAGCAACACTCAGAGCAACAATCAGAAGGCAAGAAAAAAAACAAGAACAGCTAGTATACATATGTACATATTACTATAAATATATATATATATATATATATATAGACACACAGTGCATTGTGGTTGGTGAATGTGCAGCAGAAAGTCTAAGCTCTCTCTCCCTCCGCGGGTGCGGCGGGCCAGCTGGATGTCTTTGGGCATGATGGTGGTGACCCTCTTGGCGTGGATGGTGCACAGGTTGGTGTCCACGAAGAGACCCACCAGGTAGGCCTCGCTGGTCTCCTGCAGAGCCATGACGGCGGAGCTCTGGAAGCACAGTTCGGTCTTGAAGTCCTGAGCGATCTCCCTCACCAGGCGCTGGAAGGGCAGCCTACGGATGAGCAGCTCCGTGGATTTCTGGTGGCGACGGATCTCTCTCAGAGCCATGGTACCAGGCCTGTAACGGTGAGGCTTCTTCACTCCCCCGGTGGCCGAAGCGCTTTTCCGAGCAGCCTTGGTGGCCAGCTGGTTCCTGGGGGGCATTTTTCTCCACTAGATTTACGGGCGGTCTGCTTGGTTCTTGCCATCGCTCTTTATTATTCTGTCTTATATTTCTTGCACGCCGCCTAAACTCCAGCCCGGCACCCGCGTCGTTTTCGCCACAGTTCCTCGGCATGTCGAGCTTCTCCGTTTAGCACCAGGTGGCGGTTGGAGCTAGCTAGCCAGCCAGCTAGCTCTTCCCTGCTGTATCGTCCCACGCTGCAAACAGTGGCTTCGTCCGCCGACTCTGGAGATCCTTGGGGTGATCTGTGTGTCCGTGATATATATATATAGAGTGAAAGGTGTAGAAAGAAGTAGGAAAATAAGAGAAGGGCAGTTGCAAAGGGCAGCCAACTCGTGTGGCGCCTCCGGTCCGGTTCTGCCGGACCGCAGGCGCCGAAAAGTTTGCACCTTGCGGTGAATCCTTTGTATTTACTCTCATGAAGTCTTCTCTTTATGGTAGACTTAGATACTGATACACCTACTTCCTGGAGAGTGTTGTTCACTTGAGTGGATGCTGTGAAGGGGTTGTTCTTCCCCATGGAAAGGATTCTGTGATCATCCACCACTGTTGTCTTCCGTGGACATCCAGGCCTTTTTGAGTTCCCAAGCTCACCAGTGCACTCTTTTTTTCTCAGAATGTACCAAACTGTTGATTTGGCCACTCCTAACATTTCGGCTATCTCTCTGATGGATTTCTTCTTTTTTTTTTTTTTTTTTTTCAGCCTCAGGATGGTCTGTTTCACCTCCATTAAGAGCTCCTTTGACCGCATGTTGTGTGTTCACAGCAACAGCTTCCAAATGCAAACGCCACACCTGGAATCAACTCCAGACCTTTTAACTGCTTAATTGATGACAGGTTAACGAGGGAAGAGCCCATGCAGCCTTGTTATTTTTTTTGCAGTCTTTTGAGTCAATTGTCCAATTACTTTTGGCCCCTTGAAAAAGAGGCGGCTACGTATTAAAGAGCTGTAATTCCTAAACCCTTGCTCCAATTTGGATGTGAATACTCTCAAATTACAACTGAGAGTCTGCACTTTAAGCCCATATTGATTATATAATTGTATCCTGAATATGTTTTCGTAAACATATTCAGGGCAGTGCGGTGGTGCAGCGGTTAGCACTGCGCCAGCACAGCAACTCACCCTTGGCCATGGGATCCCTGGTTCGATCCCAGCCCCTGACCAACAGTGATCTGTGTGGAGTTTGCATGTTCTCCCCGTATCTGCGTGGGTTTACTCCGGGATTTCTCCGGTTTCCTCCCACAGGCCAAAAACATGCAGGTTAGGTCAATTGGAGACTCTAAAGTGGCCCTAGGTGTGAATGTGTGTGTGAATGGTTAAGGGATAGCGCCATACCGTGGCTGCTTCATCCATCCAGGTGGATGCCCTCAATTTCCCCTCTGGGGATCAATAAAGTATACAAAATCAAAATCAAAAAAACAGCTAAAATAACAAAACTTGTGTCACTGTCCAAATATTTTTGGGCCTAACTGTACAGCACGTTCGATAGGGAATTGCTGGCTCTCCACCTGGCGACGCGCCACTTCCAGTTTTCGTTAGAGGGGCGCGAGTTCACCGCATTCGTGGACCATAAGCTGCTGACGTACGCGATGGCCAACGTCTTGGAACCATGGTTGGCCCGGCAGCAACGGCATTTGGCTGCGATTTCGGAGTTTACTACTGACATTCAACACATCGCCGGTAAGCTGCCAGTTGCTCCTGGTGGCCAGGTTAGCGCCTGTGTGTGTATGGCGGCACTGCCACCATCAATGTGTGAATGTGTGCGTGAATGGGTGGATAGCAGGATCTGTAAAGCGCTTTGGTCATCCAGAGATGAGAAAAAGCACTATATAAGTGAACGCCATTTAACATTTAAGCGCAACGTTGTGGCAGATTGTCTGTCGCGTGCGTTTGTCTCCCCAGTCTACATGGGAATAGATTTCCCCGCGATGGCTGCAAAGCAAGCCGGGGATGCGGACATTTGCGTGCTCCAGTCTGCGCCTACTGGGTTAAGGCTGGAGAGCAGGATGGTGCAAGAAGGGTGCCCTCCCTTGCTCTGCGATGTCTCCACTGGTCGCTCGTGCCCGGTGGTTCCAAACTCTTGGCGCCGTCGCGTTTTTGAGTTGGTCCACTCCATTTCGCATCCAGGAGTGCGCGCTTTGGTGAAGCTAGTGGGGGAGAAATTTGTCTGGCAGCGCTTGCACAAGGATGTGACAGTGGGCTGCAGCTTGCGTCGTGTGCCAGCGGGCCAAGTGCAAAAGCACACCAGAGTCCCCCTCGAGCCATTCCAAATCCCGGCCAGGAGGTTCGACCACATCTACGTGGGTTTGGTGGGACCCCTCCCGCCGTTGCAAGGTTTAACGCACCTCTTAACAATCGTGAACCGCACCACGTAGTGGCCTGAAGTGGTCCCGCTGGCTTCTACCACATCCGCAATAGTGCTCGTGCTTTTTTGTCAGCTTGGGTCGCACAGTTCGGATCCCCGTCGGACATCACTTCCGACAGGGGTCCACAATTCATTTCGGAACTCTGGTCCGCGATGGCCCAGAGCCTGGGGTCAAAATTCACCGCATTACTGTGTACAATCCCCACGCTAATGGGTTATGCGAGTGTTTTCATAGGTCACTTAAAGGCCAAATGTCACGTAACAGGGTACTTTAAATATCTTGAAACTAGATATAAAAGGGAACCGATCCGTTCGGGTCTTGGTGCATATGCTTCAGTAACAACGGAATATTCATTAATTTAAAACTGCCGCGCTTGGCCTGACACGGCCCCTGGAATCGCCTGGGGAAGAAGGCGGAAGTGACGAAATCGATTGTACCCTAGTTTGATGCTTGGGGTATTTCAATTGATTGTTAAAATGGAGACTGGAAGGTTGAAGTGAGCAACAAGAAAGAAAAAATTGGATATTTCACCCATACCTTAAAATGGGACTATCAGGGACAGCTGGGTAATAAGGGACACTTCTCTGGGAAATGTTTTCATACCCGTCAAGTGAGACGTTTTCGCCGTACTTCAACACCGTAAAAAGCGGCTATAAGGAACGGCGGAGCAACAAGGCACACCTCTCTGGGAAATGCCCCAAATGCAACTCGTGTTGTTATTGACAAATATTTTAAGGATTCATGGATATTTGACAATAACAACACAACTCAGCGTCCAGCGCAAAATAAAAAAAAAAAAAGCAGAATTCTGTATTTGTCAGGCGATCTCTGTCTGTTCCGCAACCGCTGCACAGCTGAACGTGTTAAACCATTGTCCTAATGACTTCTCATTGTAGTGAGAATAGCTCAAGCTGAGCGATCAGCCCGCCCAGACAATCAAACTAATGACTGACTCCACACTTCTCGTTGTAGTGATAATAGCTCAGGCTGAGCCAGCACCAGCCGTGGGGGATCACACACAGGAGTGCTCCTCAAGACACTCAGTTTTTTTTCCCGTATGTTTTTGTTTTGGGCGTACAGAAATGGCAATACGCCCGTTTTTGCTAAAATTGCATTTTCCCCGTATTTTCCTTAAAATATTTGACAATAACAACACGAACTACATTTAAAACATTTCCCAGAAAAGTGTCCACCACTGCACCGTCCCCCACAGCCGCGCTTGGCACCAAAATACGGCGAAAACGTCTCACTTGACGGGTATGAAAACATTTCCCAGAGAAATGTCCATTATTACTCCGCTGTCCCTTATAGCCGCGTTTTACGGTATTAAAATACGGCAAAAACGTCTCACTTGACAGGTATGCGCCTCCATTTTCATATTGATCTGGTCAATTTCTTGACAGCAGCGGCTCTCCTTCACTGTAATAACAATGGCTTCCGAAAAATCAATATTTATGGGGCGCCCTGGACAGACCCCCTTCGGCTTCGCAATTCTGGAGGCGATTAATGTCCAGTTCAATGACATTTTCCACTGGTTCTGCTCTCTGGTCATCGTTGGAACTGCTGTCATCAGACAAAGCATCTGATTCCGTCTCGGACGGCTCGAACCGGTAAGGTTCTATGCCTCTGTCACTGTCTGAACCACTGACAAAAAAAACAAGACAAAAAAAAAAGACAAAACTAAACTAATTTGTTCACAATCGCTGTCACTTTCCGTCATGATTGTCCAATGTTGATAAGTGTGAATGTGGATAGGCAGGGCAGCCAGGGTACAACTGGTGATGTCAAAAACATGGGCGTGGTCTGGACTGGCTGTCACAAGCCAGCAAGCAAGGTGGGGCCTTCACCTGGTGTATTTTGTGCAATTATGTAAATACAGGTGGGTGATATGGTCTCCGGTATGAATATTTGGTTTAAGCTATGTGTATTTTATCTAAATTCGTTGTCATTTAGAAAAAAAAATTACGTGACATTTGGCCTTTAAAGCAGCGCTCAGAGCTTCGCTCACGGATGCAAATTGGGTTGACCGCCTGCCCTGGGTTCTTTTAGGGTTGCACTCCACACCTAAGGAGGATTTGGCAGCTTCCCCAGCAGAACTCGTTTTTTTTCTCAGCCGCTGCGGATCCCCAGAGAGTTTTTACCGGAAAACCCCGCCCCTGCAATTTTTACACAGTACAGAGGCTTTTAACGTACTGGGCCTGGCCCACCATTGTTTTCCCCGCACCTTCGTCTGAAAAGGCTTGCAGAACCGCAGTTTTGTTTTGGTCAGGCACAATGTGCACCGGACCCCGCTACGCCCACCATACGATGGACCATTCAGGGTGTTGGAACCTGGGGCGAAGCATTTTGTGTTAAGGCTTGGGGGGACGGAGGGAGACCGTCTGCATCGACAGGCTGAGGCCCGCTTTTGTGTTGGCAGATGAGCAGGTGGTGTTGGCCCAAGTTCCCCGGTGCGGACGCCCACCGTTGGTGGCTCCGCAAGTTGGTGATCCCTCGGCAGGGGCCTGCGCTCGTGAAGCTGATGTGTTTTCTCCCCCTCCCTTTTTCCCCTCCACAGACTGACGTGCCCTCCTGTACACCCCGCCAGCAGGGCAGTTTTGACGGAGACACCAGATCGGCGACACCCCGCTGCAGCAGTTATGGGCGCCAGCTCAAGCCCAAAGGATGGTGGGGGTTAGTGCCCTTTCTGGGTGGTTTGGGGGGGGGGGGGGCTGTGTGAGGGCATGGGTTGGACTTCTCCACCCAGGGATCAATGGACCAAAAGAGGCGGTGTCACCGGGGGGTATCAGACGGGACAGTAAGTAAGTGCCTGATTCTGCTAGAGGTTTCTTCCTGTTAAAAGGGAGTTTTTCCTCTCCACCGTCGCCAAGTGCTTGCTCACAGGGGATCGCCTGATTGCTGGAGTCTTTCTGCAATTGTGGGGTTTCCCCTACATTTGAAAGTGCTATGAGATGACTGTTGTTGTGATATGGCGTATATAAATAAAGTTGAATTGAATTGAATTAAGGACTAAGCGGGGAGAGGAGTAAATGGCAGAGCCGCTGGGAGAAGAAGGGTGTGAGAGCGGCGCCGCCGTTATGTCATGTTAATGTGCCACACAGGTGTTGTTCTAAACATAATATATGATGGTCGGAAGTCCCAGGTCTCGATGCATGGTATTAAAGACATAAAAGAAGAATGCACAGAGACCCAGGAGCTTTTTTGCTGTAAGTCATGTTGAAGAAAGAATCAAGTTTCTGTGTCGCCCAGCTCGTTGCCTCGCCTGCCTCCTTTCGCCACAAAATGAACATTCTACTTTGGCCAATAAATACCTGCAATTACCTGTAGGTGCTTGAAATTATGAATTCTTTGTTATTCGACTATTTGATTATTAATAACATCATAAATATAGTTATAAAATATTTATACATATTTTTACTTGAGTTTTACATCCCTCATGGAAAAAAAGATTTATTTTTTTTTTATAATCTTGCTTTTATTGTACTAGTGCATTGTCCGTAGAACCAAATACTCCTGTCTGAAACAGGTATCCCAATCAGGCTTTCCAGGCCCAAATGTAGGCTGTGTTTAAAAGTAAAGAGGTGTGGCCTATATGTAGGCAATCACATGTTAGACTTTGACAAATATAAAAGGAAGTAAATGGCACTAAGATTTAGTTGATTGTGTGAATATTGATTAATTACAGAATACCTAAATATTGAAGATGAATGGGACAGCCAATATTAGTGACTGTTTCAGATCCCTTGTTTATTTGTGTGATCTTTTATCACTCATATTCATAACAGTGTATCTTCACTTTGGGGAATGGGAGTTGTTCATTCATAATTATTTTAGTTTATAGCACTGGTCAGTGAAATATTCAATTTCTTCTGTGTATCGTCAATAAACTCATGCAGTACTATTACAGGACAAGTTTACAAATATTTGAGATCCACTGTAGTGCATTAGTTTATATTTTAGCAATATTTTGTTATTAAAAGGTTTTTTAAAACTTTAATGCTAAGATTGAGGCGGTGCTTACTGAGGGCCAATGATCTGAACCTTGAGGGCGTGACTGGCAAAGACAATGTGAGCACCGCGGCTCTACTGTAAGCATTTGTTTTTTTTATTGATGCAAGAAGATTATTTATCATTATTATTCTGCCTAAACAATCGCATTTTTGACCTTCTAAACATTATCCAAAACGCATTTTTTTTTTTTCCCCCACACATTCTTTCTCCTCTCGGCGCCACACCAGTCGGCTGCCTTTTGCAACAGCGGCTCAATTCTGAGTTTTTTTTTCCTTCCTCTCTCTTTTGATCACTTTTTTTTTTTTTTTTTTTTTTTTCACCCCACTTATATCACGGACACACAGATCGTCCCAAATGTCTCCTGAGCCGGTGGACGGAGCCACTGTTTATAGCAGGATACGATACAACAGGGAAGAGCTGCTAGCATTTAACCGCCACCCGGTCCCACTGGAAAAACTCGACATACCGAGAGAACTGAGGCGAAAACGCCGCGGCTGCCGGGCTGGAGTAAGGCGGAGGACAAAAAATATAAGGTACAGACCCTCCCTTCCATCTGTTGTCATGGGAAATGTACGGTCGATACTGGGAAAGTTAGATGAGCTAGCGGCTATCTCCCGTTATGATAGCACTTACCGGGAGTGCTCTCTCCTTTTGTTTACTGAGACGTGGCTAACTGAACTAGCAGCAGATGCTAACATTGAGCTGGAGGGTTTTCACATGATACGAGCTGACCGAACACCAGAGAGTGGCAAAACTAGGGGCGGTGGAGTGATAATGTATGTTAACAACAACTGGTGTAGACCGGGACATATCACTGTTAAACAACGACACTGCAGCAAAGACATTGAGTTGCTAGCTGTTAGCATGAGGCCTACATATCTCCCGAGAGAACACTCACACGTGATCTGCATTGTTGTTTATGCAAATCCGACGGCGAACGCTGGGACAGCGCGTGACGTCATCCATTCAGTAACCAGCAGGCTGCAGACAGAACACCCAGATGCTCTTCTCCTCATCTCAGGCGATTTCAACCACGTTTCACTGTCTCCCATTCTGCCCACTTTCACCCAGTATGTCACATGCCACACTAGAGACAATAAAACACTGGATTTGTTCTACGCAAACACTAAGGAGGCGTACACCTCATCACAACTCCCCCCACTTGGGAGATCGGATCACAACTTGGTTCATCTCCGACCGGTGTACAAACCCCTAGTGCACAGACAACCTCCGGCCATGCACACTGTGGAGTTATGGTCTGAGGAGACAATGGACACTCTAAAGGACTGTTTTGAAGCCACTGCCTGGAAGCAGCTCTGCGATCCACATGGTGAGGACATCGATGGCCTCATTCACACCTTCACGGGCTACCTCAGCTTCTGTGTGGACAAATCCGTTCCCACCAAGACCATACGGCGTCACTCAAACAACAAACCCTGGATCAACCCTGAGATAAAAACACTTCTGAGAGAGAAGAAGAGGATCTTCAGGTCGGGGAACAGGGAGATGCTGAAGTCCGTACAGAGGGAGCTGAGGAGAAAGATCAGAGAAGGCAAGGACAGCTTCAGGAAGAAGATGGAGGACAAGCTGCAACAGAGCGACATCAGCGGGGTCTGGAGAAACCTCAAAACCATCTCGGGGCTCCAGAATACCTCCCCCCAGGCCACGGGGGGCAGGGAGTGGGCGAACAACCTGAATCTGTTTTTCAATAGATTTGACCAACCGCCCTCCCCCCTGTCTGCACAACAACCACTGCTGCCTCTAAGAAATCAAGTCCTGCTACCCACTCCCCACTCCACCGACACCCCCCCCCACTCCCAACACACAGCCCCCCATCCTGACCCTGACCAAGACCCAGGTGAGGACGGAGCTGAGGAAGATCAAGGCGAGGAAGGCGTCGGGACCGGACGGCATCAGCGCAAAGCTCCTCAAGTCCTGTGCAGACCAGCTGTGTGGGATTGTGACGTATATCTTCAACATGAGCCTGAAACTGGGGAGGGTACCACAGCTGTGGAAAACATCTTGTGTGGTACCTGTACCAAAAACTTCCCACCCCAAAGACCTGAACAGCTTCAGACCGGTGGCCTTGACGTCCCACTTGATGAAGACCCTGGAGAGACTGCTCCTTGCTCATCTCCGCCCCCTGGTGGAACCAGCGATGGATCCACTCCAGTTCGCCTACCAGCATGGCATTGGGGTGGAGGATGCGGTGATCTTCCTCCTTCACCGTTCTCTGTCCCACCTGGAGAAGCCCGGGAATATGGTGAGGATCATGTTCTTTGACTTCTCCAGTGCTTTCAACACCATCCAACCGATGATCCTGAAGGACAAGCTGCTGCGCGCAGGGGTGGACCAGCACCTGTCATCATGGATCCTGGACTACCTCACGAACCGGCCTCAGTTTGTGAGAACCCGGGACTGTGTTTCCGACACGATCATCAGTAGCACGAGGGCCCCCCAGGGAACGGTGCTGGCTCCCTTCCTGTTCACTCTTTATACTGCGGACTTCTCACACAACACAACACATTGCCATCTACAGAAGTTCTCTGATGACTCTGCGATCGTTGGTCTCATCTCCAGCGGAGATGAAGCTGAGTACAGAGGGCTTATCCAGGACTTTGTGGACTGGTGCCATCGGAACTGCCTCCAGATCAACGCGAGGAAAACTAAGGAGCTGGTGGTGGACTGCCGCAGGCATGGGCAGCCCCTCACAGCACCAGTAAATATACAGGGAACAGACATCGAGATGGTGACATCCTACAAGTACCTGGGTATTCATCTGAACAATAAACTAGACTGGTCACACAATACTGACGCACTCTACAAGAAGGGACAGCGCAGGCTGTTCCTGCTGAGGAGACTCAGGTCTTTTGGTGTACAAGGGGCGCTGCTGAAGTCATTCTATGACATGGTGGTGGCATCAGCCATCACTTTTGGAGTGGTCTGCTGGGGCAGTGGCATTACTGCAGCCGATAGGAAGAGACTGAACAAACTGATTAAGAAAGCTAGCTCTGTCCTGGGGCAACGCCTTGATCCGATGGAGGAGATAGGAGAGAGAAGGACGGTGGCTAAACTGTCATCTCTGCTGGAGTCCGAGTTCCACCCTATGCAGGACATACTGGATGCACTGAGGAGCTCATTTAGCAGCAGACTACATCATCCCAGGTGCACAACCGAGAGGTTTCGTAGGTCCTTCCTACCAACGGCTGTCAGACTGTACAACCTAAGCAGGGCTGCTCGCAGAGATAGCAAAAAGACGTAACAAACTAATAGTTTTTTTTGAATGCAAAAGATGCAATAGACTTACACAGTGGTCCTCTCTGGCATACAACTAGGAACATACCGGTCGCTATGGAGGGTGAGAATATGTATGGGCACATAATCATACCATGTAGGATAACTAAATAGACGGTTATGCTGTTTCATCCCATCTAGCTACAATGCTCTGCACTGGGTGTGTTTATATTTATATATCTATATATTTATTCCATCTAGCTACAATGCTCAGCACTAGGTGTGTTTATATTTATATATCTATATATTTATTCCATCTAGCTACAATGCTCCGCACTGTGTTTTTATATATCTACATATTATTCCATCTAGCTACATTGCTCCGCACTGTGTGTGTTTATATACTTGCATATTTATTCCACCTAGCTGCAATGCTCCGTACTGTGGGTGTTTATATATTTACATATTTATTCCATCTAGCTACAATGCTCTGCACTGTGTGTTCATATATTCATATATTTATTCCATCCAGCTACAATGCTCTGCACTGTGTGTCTGTGTGTGTGTGTGTGTGTGTATATATATTTTATAGTAATATGTACATATGTATATTAGCTGCTCTTGCTTGCTTGTTTTTTTTTCTTGCCTTCTGATTGTTGCTCTGAGTGTTGCTATCCCTGTGCTGTTGCAATCCTGGAATTTCCCCGTTGTGGGACTAATAAAGGCTTATCTTATCTTATACTGTACCTCAGACCCGGTGAAAAATTGTATAAACTGGAAAACATATGCGCCCCCTGCTGAAAATTTATCCAGCCTATGGTTGATGTTTTTCCCATGTCTTTTTGGATCCAATCAGCTGATCACTGGAACCACAGAGCTCAGCTAATTTTGGTCTTGATAAAACACAGAGGACCAACATCAGCAGATGATATGGTTCCTCAAATCATCACTGACTGGAAATTTCACACTAAACCTCAAGCAACTCAGATCCTGTGCCTCTCCACTCTTTCTCCAGACTGTGGGACTTTGATTTACAAATGAAATGCAAAATTTACTTTCATCTGAACAGAGGTCATCTGCTGGTGTTGGTCCACTGTGTTTTATCAGGACCAAAGTCACCACAGCCGTCTACCAGGAGATTTTAGAGCACTTCATGCTTCCCTGTGCTGACAAGCTTTATGGAGAAGCTGATTTCATTTTCCAGCAGGACTTGGCACCCCCCCCCCCCCCCCCACACACACACACACACACTGCCAAAAGTATCAAAACCTGGTTTAATGACCATGGCATCACTGTGTTTGATTGGCCAGCAAACTCTCCTGACCTAAACCCCATAGAGAATCTATGGAGTACTGTCAAGAGGAAGATGAGAGACACCAGACCAACAATGCAGATGAGCTGAAGGTCACGATCACAGCAACCTGGACCTTCATAACCCCTCAGCAGTAACACAGGCTGATCACCTCCATGCCACACCACATTGATACAGTAATTAATCCAAAAGGAGCCCCGACCAAGTATTGAGTGTGTACATGGACATACTTTTCAGTCAGCCAACATTTCTATTTAAAAACTATTTTTTTAAATTAATTTTATGTAATATAATTTTTTGAGAAACTGAATTTTGGGTTTTCATGGGCTGTAAGCCATAATCATCAAAATTAAAATAAATAAACACTTGAAATATATCACTCTGTGTAATGAATCTATATATGGGTTTCACTTTCTGAAATGTGACCAAAAATATTGAACTTTTTCATGATATTCTAATTGTTTTAGATGTACCTGTAGGTATAGTGGACTATATAGTAAACTCAATATAACTAAAATTATAAGATTTCGGACACTACTGGGCTTGTTTTTGCAGCGCGGTTAAGGACGTCATCATGGTGAGACAATAAAACAGCAACGGTGGTTAAAAAAAAAAAAAAAAAAAAAAAGAATACCTGCATGTAATTTGTAGTAAATATATGTACATTAAATCAAATCGTTTTTCCCGAATTAATAAATATAAATACCTTAAGGCAGTTTATGTTGTGATGTGAAGCTCTCCTCTCACTGCTCCATTAGCTGCACATTGCATTATGGGATATACTGGCTAATGTAGTGACCATCTGTTGCACACTACTTTTCAAAATGCATTGTGGGATATTTTGAGTGAATGAAATTTTCAGTTAAGATTTCGAAAACAGAACGGAATTTTGTGGAAACGCAATCGAGGCCGAAACGAGTCGTCCTGAGTCGTGTCGTGTTAGCCAATCAGGGCCAAGTGGGGCTAGTGGAAAACAGCCTTATGGGGGAAGGAGTGAGCATTTCGAACACAGCATATGTCAGACCCGGGTCCCCACTGACGCGCCGCCCAGTCTGCTCGCGCAACTCATGTTCTCCACATATACCGAATTATCCTTTAGATCTACGGAATCACGGCAACTTTATAGTTTAATTTTTTTAAGCATTAAATCTTCAGAATTATCTTTTTCTAGTCAAATTTGTCACTTCCTTGTTTTGTCCAGGGAACACTGTGGTGACTGGCAGGTCGTGATGCCAGCCTATTGTCCAATCAGCATGGCCGTGATGCAGCGTATTATCCAATGAGCATGGAGTCAAGCACCCCACCCCCACTTCTTGAAGCCAGGACACAGAGTGGTCACAGAGCGGTGGCTCAAACTTTTATTGATAAAAATTACATTTTTTGACCGAGCAACTCCAAATTTGGGGATGCACACCCTCATAACCTCAGGAAACCACATTTAAAATCTGAGGCCAGTCTGAGAAATGGTTCAAGAGATATGCGTGGAACAAACACACAAACAAACACGCACACAGACAGAGATTCCTTGAATTTATAGATAAATAAGTCCATATTATATTTTTAACGTTCTTGTTTTCTCCATCAGATTGATGGAGTTTTGGCTCCATTTTCATATGGTGGCATATGGTTCAAGATTTTTAACTGTAAATGTGCAGCAGCCATCACTAACACTAAGGTAGATCTGCATTGATCCAACTATCTTAAGTTCTACTAACCTAACATTAACAAGTTTGTTTTTAGCCTGCTGCTAACAGGAAACATCTGAGGGAGAAGAGCAAGAGGTGATCAGTGAACGAAGCACAGCTCCAGCTGTAGCCTATAAGAACTTTGTACAGGTCGGTGGTGTCTTTTCACAACGCATTCACTTAAAGGAACATTATGCAATCCTGATATTTAGCATTTTTAAAAATAGTACTGTACTCGCATTCAGTCCAAATTCAATACAGTTGAGAAGGTTATCGCCCCTCCTCTCCTAAGTCACTCAAGCTGCCAAGCTGAGGACAAGACAGACTACACAGACAGGAGTTATCACACCGAGCTGTCAGGCGAGTTCTGCCAAAAGAGGAAGTGACGTGGGTGCTTTAATTTGCTTGAAATTTTTTTAATATATTAGACTGCCATAATTGTGTTAATGCATTAATATTCCCAGCCTTAATACACACGTGGACAAAATTGTTGGTGCCCCTCTGTTAATGAAAGAAAAACCCACAATGGTCACAGAAATAACTTGAATCTGACAAAAGTGGTAATAAATAAAAATTCTATGAAAATTAACCAATAGAAAATCAGACAATGCTTTTGAATTGTGGTTCAACAGAATTACTTTAAAAAACAAACTCATGAAACAGGCCTGGACAAAAATGATGGTACCCCTAGAAAAGATTGAAAATAATGTGACCATAGGGACATGTTCAACCAAGATGTGTCCTCTAATTAACATCACAGGTGTCTACAAACTTGTAATCAGTCAGTCGGCTAAACATGCTACACTAAACATGGACCAGAGGAATCAAAGGAGAGAGTTGTCTCAGATTAGAAATAAAATTATAGACAAGTGTGTGTTTTTTTAATTGTTTTCAGAAAAAAAAACTGCCATGTTCAAACAACTGCCTTCTGTAACACAGTGCCAAAGACATTATTGTTTGACAATTAATATGACAAGTTACAAGCTAAGGGGTAGTTTCTGACTGTTTAATGCCGTTATGATTTATGTTTGTTGTCATTTACAGAAGAAACAGAAGAAAAAGAAGAACTTGTACCCTGTGTGAGTGAAGGAGGTCATGTTCTGAATAGGCAAACTTGCATTGATTACATGTGTGTAAAAAAAAAAAATGACAATAGGCCTTAACTTTTCTATAGGTTTCACAGGTCCTTCCTACCTACGGCTGTCAGACTGTATAACCCAAGCAGGGCTGCTCGCAGAGATAGCAAAAAAACGTGACGACCTAATAGTATTGAATGCAAAAGACGCAACAGACTTACACAAATGGTCCCCTCCAGCATACAACTAGGACAATATCAGTCGCTACAGAGGGTGACAATATGTATGGGTACATATTCATACGGGGTCTGGAGAAACCTCAAAACCATCTCTGGGCTCCAGAATACCTCCCCCCAGGCCACGGGGGGCAGGGAGTGGGCGAACAATCTGAATCTGTTTTTCAATAGGTTTGACCAACCACCCTCTCCCCTGACTGCACAACAACCACTGCTGCCTCTAAAGACATCAAGTCCTGCTGCCCACTCCCCACTCCACCAACACCCCCCACTCCCAACACACAGCCCCCCAACCTGACCCTGACCAAGACCCAGGTGAGGACGGAGCTGAGGAAGATCAAGGCGAGGAAGGCGTCGGGACCGGACGGCATCAGCGCAAAGCTCCTCAAGTCCTGTGCAGACCAGCTGTGTGGGATTGTGGCGTACATCTTCAACCTGAGCCTGAAGCTGGGGAGGGTACCACAGCTGTGGAAAACATCTTGTGTGGTACCTGTACCAAAAACTTCCCACCCCAAAGACCTGAACAGCTACAGACCGGTGGCCTTGACGTCCCACTTGATGAAGACCCTGGAGAGACTGCTCCTTGCTCACCTCCGCCCCCTGGTGGGACTAGCGATGGATCCACTCCAGTTCGCCTACCAGCATGGCATTGGGGTGGAGGATGCGGTGATCTTCCTCCTTCACCGTTCTCTGTCCCACCTGGAGAAGCCCGGGAATGTGGTGAGGATCATGTTCTTTGACTTCTCCAGTGCTTTCAACACCATCCAACCGATGATCCTGAAGGGCAAGCTGCTGCGCGCAGGGGTGGACCAGCACCTGTCATCATGGATCCTGGACTACCTCACGAACCGGCCTCAGTTTGTGAGAACCTGGGACTGTGTGTCCGACACGATCATCGGTAGCACGGGGGCCCCCCAGGGAACGGTGTTAGCTCCCTTCCTGTTCAGTCTTTATACTGCGGACTTCTCACACAACACAACACACTGCCATCTACAGAAGTTCTCTGATGACTCTGCGATCGTTGGCCTCATCTCCAATGGAGATGAAGTTGAGTACAGAGGGCTTATCCAGGACTTCGTGGACTGGTGCCATCGGAACTGCCTCCAGATCAACGCGAGGAAAACTAAGGAGCTGGTGGTGGACTGCCGCAGGCATGGACAACCCCTTCCGCCCTCACAACCCCTTCCGCACTCACTTCCGCCTTCCAAAGAGAGCAGACGCTTTTTCTCCAGCTCCGGCTCCTTATCTCTCTCCTCCCCTAACTGACTGGATCCCAGCTTGCTATTGTCTGTCTGCGTGTCTCTACTGCTGATTATCAAATGAAATTATGGATTTAATAAGCTGGGCTTTGAACGCAATTGACACTGTTTTTTCAACGAGAAATTCTGGCCCGGGGAAGCCGATTTGCCCCGCAGGAACAGCGGCCGCGGGCTATTTGAAGGACACAAGTAATTGGAAACTCTTGTGCCTGTGTGATCTCTCTATCGAAGATGTTGAAGATTTATACCTCTTCGTAGCAATGGTCATCGGAATTCTACTGATTGGATCTGGGATTGTTCTGGTGTACCGCAAATTGAAGAAGATGGACAGAGCCTATCAAAATGCAGACCCGGCGAGGCTTAACCATCAAATTGACCAACTGGGCAGGACTCCGACAGCGGCTAATGGAGAACTCTCTAGGAAAATGGATTACATCACTATCACGCTGAAAGCCGTCCATGATAATTTCAACGTCCAGCCATGAAGGATTTAAGCACTGAATCTGTAAGAGAATATAAAGTTTTTTCTCTGAAGTCAGTACTATTCGACCTGCCCTCACAGTCACAGTCCTCCAGATTATCTGCAGTTTTTGTTTTCATAACATGGCGGGCAGCATTTGACTCTCAAGGACAGCCAGCTGTCTGTCAAACTATACCATCTACTGTGCCAAGGACACACGCCTTTGCCAGACGGTAGACATAACATCTGCTGCCGAAGAGACTTTGTTGTCCTTAACTGATATCAACACCCTCACTCAACACCTTCACTCACACTGACTCACTATACTGACGTGAAGATTACTCATTCACTGCTCTCTTTGTGTCTTTGTATGGATTCTATTGTCTGCTACTTGTGCATTGAGAGTTTTTTTCTTGTAATCATAATATTGATCATATATATGACCTGTATTCTGACAAACAATACTTTTTTTCTCTCTCCTATTGTGTTTATCCTTTTTCTCCCCCATTGCTTCCTGTTCCCATTCTGCTGACAGGCGCGTCACTGACGTTGCCGCGTCACTGAAAATGTCAACTATGTCGTTCTCAGTGTCAAGTCAAATCCCTCGTATATTTATCAGTTATTTACTGTGAATGTACTTGGCAATAAATCTTTTCTGAGTTCTGACAGCACCAGTAAATATACAGGGAACACACATCGAGATGGTGACATCCTACAAGTAACTGGGTGTTCATCTGAACAATAAACTAGACTGGTCACACAATACTGATGCACTCTACAAGAAGGGACACCGCAGGCTGTTCCTACTGAGGAGACTCAGGTCTTTTGGTGTACAAGGGGCGCTGCTGAAGACATTCTATGACATGGTGGTGGCATCAGCCATCACTTTTGGAGTGGTCTGCTGGGGCAGTGGCATTACCGCAGCCGATAGGAAGGGACTGAACAAACTGATCAAGGAAGCTAGCTCTGTCCTGGGGCAGCGCCTTGACCCAGTGGAGGAGATGGAAGAGAGAAGGACGGTGGCTAAACTGTCATCTCTGCTGGAGTCCGAGTTCCACCCTATGCAGGACATACTGAATGCACTGAGGAGCTCATTTAGCAGCAGACTACATCATCCCAGGTGCACAATCGAGAGGTTTCGCAGGTCCTTCCTACCAACGGCTGTCAGACTGTACAACCTAAGCAGGGCTGCTCGCAGAGATAGCAAAAAGACGTAACAACCTAAGAGTTTTGAATGCAAAAGATGCAATAGACTTACACAATGGTCCCCTCCGGCATACAACTAGGAAAATACCGGTCGCTATGGAGGGTGAGAATATGTATGGGTACATAATCATACCATGTAGGATAACTAAGTAGACGGCTGTGCTGTTTCATCCCATCTAGCAACAATGCTCTGCACTGTGTGTGTTTATATATTTACATATTTATTCCATCTAGCTATAATGCTCCGCACTGGGTGTGTTTATATTTATATATCTATATATTTATTCCATCTAGCTACAATGCTCTGCACTGTGTGTTTATATATCTACATATTATTCCATCTAGCTACAATGCTCCGCACTGTGTGTGTTTATATATTTATATTGACTGGCGCCTAGCGGCTGCCCCGGCCTTGAATGCGCTCTGCAGAGCGTGCCCAAATGCCAAGTCACGTTTCGTTACCATGTGTAATGACAATAAAGTTGAATCTCAATCTCAAATTTATTCCACCTAGCTGCAATGCTCCATACTGTGGGTGTTTATATATCTACATATTTATTCCATCTAGCTACAATGCTCCACACTGTGTTTATATACTCATATATTTATTCCATCCAGCTACAATGCTTTGCACTGTGTGTCTGTGTGTGTGTATATATATATATATATATATATATATTTATAGTAATATGTACATATGTATATTAGCTGCTCTTGCTTGTTTTTTTCTTGCCTTCTGATTGTTGCTCTGAGTGTTGCTATCCCTGTGCTGTTGCAATCCTGGAATTTCCCCATTGTGGGACTAATAAAGGCTTATCTTATCTTATGTAGGTTAACTAAATAGACGGTTATGCTGTTTATTCCATCGAGCTACAATGCTCTGCACTGTGTATTTATATTTATATACTTATGTGTACATGTGTATATTCACTGCTCTTATTTTCTTATCTTCTTAATTATTGCTCTGAGTGTTGCTATCCCTGTGCTGTTGCAATCCTGGAATTTCCCCATTGTGGGACTAATAAAGGCTTATCTTATCTTATATTATGCTCATTGAGGTGCTTAGCAACAGTTAACTGGGTGCATTCAAAAGTGCAAAATAACTGGTTAAACAAAACAAACAAAAAAAATTTGTCCTGTACTGCTGACATTTATTAGGCTGTGTCCACCAAATGCGTTTTTTGTCACCCAACCACCCTGAGCATTTTTTTTTTTTTTTCCCCTCAGCATTTGTGTGCTGCGTTCTGGAAAAAAAAAGTCTATGCCCTGTATCCCAGCAACAGCTTGTCACTCTCAGCTCAGCATTTCCACTTTTCATATGGTCAGACTTTCTAATTTTTTTTAACAGCAGTGTCTAAATAACAATGGACAGGCAATCTGTTTTAACAGCTCTGGATGTAAAATATGACATGGAAAACAAGTGAGTAGAGACTGTATCGGCGTCCCATGTCCTGCCCTTCCTTAATTCTGATTGGCTGCTTAGAAAGGTCTGACATTGACAACCTCGGCTGCAGTCTGAAAAGTTGAACTTTTTTCAACGCTGAGCGCCCTGAGCACCGCGACAAAAAACAGCCACCGCTCAAAGTGGTAAACGCTGGACTACATAGAGAATAAATAAAAAACAGCCGCCCAGAGCGGAAAAAACGCATTTGGTGGACACCCAGCCTTAAACTGTGCTTGTCAAACTGTTGTATAAAAGTAATGAGTTTGCTTGAGTATTGCTGTCATACTATGTCGACATATGGACCACAGATTATGTGTAATGCACATGCATGTAACGCAGCTGTGTGGCAGACAGCTTCAGTGCCTGTAAACAATGTGGTCACAGACCCAAGCCTGCATCCATTCTGTTTGTGCATCTACCATGAATCCAGCCTGACAGCAAAGCGGGATACCCAACCTGCACAGCCACAGCTAGACAATAACACAGAACCATCGAAAACAGCTCTGGAAATGATTAAGAGGCCAACGAGACCACTGCAAGATTATCACTTTATCTGGTTTTACTATTTATATCCATGTGTTTGACTAAAATGACCAATTTTGTTTTATTCTTTAACCTACTGAAAACAACTCTCCCAAACTCCAAGTCAAAATATCATTTAGAGCATTTGTTCACAGAAAATGACAACTGGCCAAAAAAACAAAAAAGATGTTGCTTTTAGATCAAATAATATAGAGAAAATAAGTTCATGTTCATTCTTAAACACTACAATAATTACATTTTAACTGAGGAAGAACTCAGAAATCTGTATTTGTGTAATAACTGATTTTTATTCACAACTTTTGAGTGTCTTACCATGCTGAGATGATCGCCTAATCAGTACCTCCTGAAGTAGACTGAGGTGTCCGTGTATTGGAATTCAACAGATACTCAAATTGAATGGCTGTCATACAGGGAGAGATGCTAATTTAGGACAGATTTTGCAGTGGTCTCATTTTCTTTTCCAGAGATGTATGTTAGAAAATCTGTGCATCTGACTGTTGTTACTTGTAGGAGGGAAAAAAGAAAATCCTGAATAGAAAAAACATGCATCAAGATTAATTGAGAATAGTTTCAGAATCAAACCCCCCTGATTCTCAGAATCTTTTGATTCTGGCTCAAATCATAAGGTGCCTAAAGATTCCTACCCCTACTGCTCACCCACAGTCCGGTGCAGGGCACCATCGGCAGTCTGGATCAGCCGCCAACCACCTCCTCAGCATGAATTCCTCATATTTATCCATGAGTGCCGGGTCTGCAAGGATTGTGCGGATGTCATGAGGATTGAAGCGCTCTGTGCATTCTGGACAGCTGATGTTCACACGGGACTCTGAGATTTCAATGCGCAGGTACTGACGGAGGCAGTCAATGCAGGAGCGATGTTGACAGGTCATGATATCAGGGAAGTTCTCCCTGGAGTGACGCAGAAGGCACAGCGGGCACTCCAGTAACTCTACCCCCACCGCACCCCTCACTTTGGAGGAAGGTGTAGAGAAACAAGGTCCAGAGGCAGACGAGGTTGACGCAGCAGCAGCAGCAGCAGCAGCAGCAGCAGAGGCAGCTCCGGTCCCAGCCACAGAGAAGACAGCAGAGTTTTTGTCATTGCACATCTCTGAGTGGATGCTTTCAATGCTGGCAATACCATCAATGCCCCCCAGCACTCCAGGCCCAGGATGCTGAAGCTCTCTGGACCTGTTGTGCCCTGATTTGGACTCTCTTCCTCGTCGCCTGAAAAGAGAGGCCAGGGAGAAGCGCCTCTTCTTGGGGGCCTTCATCACAGATGGTAAGGAGATGGAGGAGGCAGTGGACTGTAGGTCCCTGTCAGAACCCATTACACCGCCCCCATGACTCAGCTGCTGGTGTTTCTGCAAGCTCATCTCTCCGGAGGGCTGGGAAGCATGTGCCACTGGGGAGCCAGGGCTGGGGAGCCTCTCTCTCACATAGAGGTCTGGGAGTTGGATGGGGCTAGGAGAAGGGGAAAGGTGATGGATTGGGGAAGGGGAGGGTGGACCAGGGTGGGAGGAAGGGGCTCCCGAGGGCCCTTCTGTGTTTAAGACATGGTGGCTTCTCCTGATCAACCTCGTGGTCACATCTAACAGTCTGATTTTGGCAGAGGAAAGGGGAAGCGCTGGTGTGAAACTGAGGCAACACAACCTGGAGAGAAAAAGAAGAAGTGTGTAAAAGTTAGATAACAAAGCTCTATGCTCATATGGTACTCTATGTGTAGAGCATTTTTAAAAGACCTTTAGGCTACATTCACAATGCAAAGTGGCCCAGTCTGATTTTTTTGCCCGTATCTGATTTTTTCATGACAGTCTGAATAGCACAAATCTGTTGGGTTTTTTTGTCCCCCCCCCCCCCCAAAAAAAAAAAAAAAAAAATCAGACCCTGGTCACTTTCACATGTGGTCCTAAATTGGACACATACAGTGGTGTGAAAAAGTGTTTGCCCCCTTCCTGATTTCTAAT
Organism: Pholidichthys leucotaenia; assembly: GCA_020510985.1. Classification (NCBI taxonomy): domain Eukaryota; kingdom Metazoa; phylum Chordata; class Actinopteri; order Cichliformes; family Pholidichthyidae; genus Pholidichthys; species Pholidichthys leucotaenia. The sequence continues at coordinate 241,357,961 of CM035849.1, forward strand.
ATTTTTGTATGTTTGTCACACTTAAATGTTTCAGATCATCAAACAAATTTAAATATTAGACAAAGATAACAAAAGTAAACACAAAATGCAGTTTTTAAATGAAGGTGTTTATTATTAAGGGAAAAAAAAATCCAAACCTACATGGCCCTGTGTGAAAAAGTGATTGCCCCCTAAACCTAACAACTGGTTGGGACACCCTTAGCAGCAACAACTGCAATCAAGCATTTGCGATAACTGGCAATGAGTCTTTTACAGTGCTGTGGAGGAATTTTGGCCCACTCATCTTTACAGAACTGTTGTAATTAGCCACACTGGAGGGTTTTCAAGCACGAACTGCCTTTTTAAGGTCATGCCACAACATCTCAGTCGGATTCAGGTCAGGACTTTGACAAGGCCACTCCAAAGTCTTCATTTTGTTTTTCTTAAGCCATTCAGAGTTGGACTTGCTGGTGTGTTTTGATCATTGTCCTGCTGCAGAACCCAAGTGCGTTTCAGCTTGAGGTCACGAACAGATGGCCAGACATTCTCCTTCAGGACTTTTTGGTAGACCGCTGAATTCATGGTTCCATTTACCACAGCAAGTCTTCCAGGTCCTGAAGCAGCAAAACAGCCCCAGACCATCACACTACCACCACCATATTTTACTGTTGGTATGACGTTCCTTTTCTGAAATGCTGTGTTGCTTTTACGCCAGATGTAATGGGACACACACCTTCCAAAAAGTTCAACTTTTGTCTCATCAGTCCACAAAGTATTTTCCCCAAAGTCTTGGGGATCATCAAGATGTTTTCTGGCAAAACTGAGACGAGTCTTTATGTTCTTCTTGCTCAGCAGTGGTTTTCGTCTTGGAACTTTGCCATGCAGGCCATTTTTGCCCAGTCTCTTTCTTATGGTGAAGTCATGAACACTGACCTTAACTGAGGCAAGTGAGGTCTGCACTTCTTTGGATGTTGTTGTGGGGTCTTTTGTGACCTGTTGGATAAGTCGTCGCTGCGCGACGTAGGTCATGTAGATTTGGATTTTTTTTACCCTTAATAATAAACACTTTCATTTAAAAACTGCCTTTTGTGTTTACTTGTGTTATCTTTGTCTAATATCTAAATTTGTCTGATGATCTGAAACATTTAAGTGTGACAAACATACAAAAAAATTAGAAATCAGGAAGGGGGAAAACTTTCACACCACTGTATCTGATATTTTTCAAAGTGACCTCAATCTGAATGGTCATGTCGCATTTCATCCGACTTTTACATCACTGAAGTGAGACAGACCTCCCAATTCTGCACCAGAGGAGGTGGGACACGGCAAGATCAGATGTAAACAATGGACGAAACAAGCATGGCAGACACCGTTGATGGAGCTAGTCAGTGGAAAGAAAGTGACGTTTTTGGACTTAATTAGTATTTGGGGTGACAGTTCTGTTCAAGCTAAACTTCAGGGGTCCTATCGTAACCAGGCTGTATTTGAATTTTGAAAGAACCTGCCAAGCGAGGGCACAGAGAAACGTGGCTACAGTGTCACAGGAAAATGAAGAGCCTCAGAACAAAATTTAAAGAAGGTAAAGACAAACAAAGCAGTCGCGGTTGAGTCACCTCCTCATTTTATGACTAGTTTGACCCCATTTTGGGTGACAAACCCAGCTGTCAGCCAACAGAGCTACTCGAGAGCTCTGTCGATACAGCTGAAGAGGAGCCTGAAGTTCGGGCACCGGCGCTAGTCCAACTAGCAGCCTCAACAGCAGAACAGGTGGGTTAACTTGTACTGTTTTGTAGTCATGTGCTGCAAATACATTTACAGATAGAATTAACATTACATGAATTGTCAAGTCATGAACAATCCATGTCTGAGGAAACAACCCATAATTTATTTACCGCTGGGTGTCTGACAATGTTAACAGAGCATCAAGCTCTGCATGTGTGTCAACAGATGTACAATGGAGATCAAAATTAGAGAACAACCTATAATTTCCTAAATTTTACAGTCAATGCTTGTATACTAATTGAAGTAATGCTAACATGAATCTAAGGGCAGATTTTTGAGCATATTTCAGAATTATCTATATTCTCAAGCATAATATAAAATCCTTAAATGAGAAATTTTCAGAACAGCACTGATCAAAATTAGAGAACACTTTCAGATACCTCCCAGTTATTGGTGTTAATCGGGCACCTGGTGACAATTTACTTGTTTGGACATACCATATTTATCTGGCAGGTCTCCTAGTTACTTTGCAAGATCACAAGCCACTCGAAGTTGACTGAAACCCTGCAAAAGCAGGTTATCCAGATGAAGGCCAAAGGGATGACCCTCTCAGCCATTGCAAGAGAGGCTGGGCATTCCAAGTCTGTGATTTCAAGAATATTGAAACTTTACATTGACAAAGATTCATTTAAGTCCTCAAAAAAGGCTGGTCATCCACGTAAAACAAATGGTAAATGGTGTTCACAAGTGCACAAAAGGACAGGATTATACGAAGGCTCTCAATGGGGAATCGGTTCAACACTGCAGCTGGAACTGCTCCCCAGTTCACTGCTGAACAAGGTAAGGATCTGTCTCGGTACACAATGTCTCGCCGTTTAAGACAATTTGAATTCAAAGCTCACTCTGCAGTGACCAAACCTCTCATCACCAGAAAGAATAAAAAGACTAGACTTGCCTTGCCTTTGCTGAGGAATATGTGTGGACAGAGGAGAAATGGTCCAGAGTGCACTTCAGTGATGGGAGCAAGTTCAGTTTATTTGGGTCTGATGGGAAACGATATGTTCGGCATCAAACTGGGGAACGATTGAACCCAAAGTGTGTAAAGAAGTCAGTTAAATCTAGAGGAGGAAGTGTCATAGTTTGGGGGATGTTTTCTGCAGCAGGAGTTGGGCATCTTCATACATGGCAGGGTGAATGCAAATGTTTCTGTGAACCTCCTTCAGTAACATGCAGTTCCTTCACTGCAACTGTCTCCCAATCAGCCCACAATTTTCATTCAAGACAATTTTTTTATTTTATTTGACCTTTATTTTACTAGGTAAAACGTTTGCAAACCAATTTTCATTTACAAACATGACCTGTCACATGAGACAATGCCCCTTGTCACACTGCAAAATGGGTTAAACAGTTCCTTGAATCTAACAATACTGAAACAATGAAATGACCAGCCCAGAGTCCAGCTCTAAACCCCACAGAGAATCTCAGGAAAATTCTTGGTGACAAAGTAATGGCTAAGAAACCCACTACAGTTACTGAACTGTGGAAGAGACTGCAAGAACAATGGACCAAGATCAAAACAGAGCAGTGTGAGAAACTAGTGATGTCTTGTGGGCACAGATGTGCTGAAGTCATTCAAAGCAAGGGCCTCTACACTTCCCATTAACCTCTTGCGCTCCGTTGTACCACGGACGGGCAAGTCTCTGCGTCCTAGAGCGCACGAGGGCGCTCTCGTGCGCTCTAGGACGCATGGTGTAGATGGTGATGTAGGTGGTGATAGTGATGTAGTGGCGTCCAAGCGCGCACTGAAAATAAAAGCTGCAGACACAGCCGCGAACAGATTAGTTCATCTGATTGACCTCTCATTCGACTAATAAGAGCCTTGAATTGGGTTTCTGAAACCTTGAAGAACCAATGACTGAAAACCTAGCCAGAAGGACCCGCCTACCAAGGCTGTGAATGCAGTGAGCCAATTGAAGCAGAGAAGTTCGCGAGCTGTTTTTTTTAAGGCTGGGTGAAGACTGACTGCTGGAGCGGATCAAAAAAGGATTAGACGTTATGAGACGTTATGATTTCTTCCATGGTCATAGACCGACGGAGGCTGACGACGAAGGCTGAGTGACACACACGCCTTCGCCAGTCTTTTTTTAATTACTACTGTTATTTGTTTTGAAAAATCATTCGCCAAAAACCGCAATCATGGAAGCACAAAACCGCAATAATGGAATTATGTTTTGATCAGGTCGCAAGACCAGAACCACGAGCGGACCAGCGTCGCGTTCATCTGACAATGGGGAAGAGAAGTTCGCCAGGACGCTGCTGTGAAGAGGTAAGGTGTTACAAGCTAAATTATTCTTTATTCCTGACTATTCTTCTGTAGCGGGGGGGGGGGGGGAGGAGGAGCCGCGGTGACTGAGCTGCTGTCCCACATCCCACATGAGGCTAATCCGTCATGTAGCGATGGCCGATCTCAGTCCTCTGTAGCGAGGGGGGGGGGCAACCCCCCCCCCACACACACACACACACAGCCCTGAATGTGACCTTTCATTAGAGCCCAAAATGAAGCTTCTACATTGAATCATTCAAAAGTTACAGATGTTTTTCCAAACTGTGCCATTTGGCACAATTTGGCACAGTTCCAAAACGCCTGGGAACAGCCTGAGGAAAAAGCTGTGTAATATATTCATTTTTTGTGGTATTGTTACAAAATTTGGACCTCAGCTGGCTAACACTTGGTTCTACATTTCTGTTGCATTTTCCAGCCCGGATCTGAAGCTGTGTGTTATTTGCAAGCATTTGTATCCAAAAAAACACCCAGGCCAAATTTATTTTCTTCAAGTTCAGTTTAGATGACTGTAACTCAGCGGCCGTAGCACTTAGAGAGATTATGACTGTTTTGCCAAAAAATTCAAAGTGTTTTCTTTTAAATGAGACCAACCCCATGAAAATGCTGCAAAGGGTTGAAAAACAGCTTTCGATTTACTTCGGGCACATTATTTTTTGGCGTTTTTAGGAAAATTGACCGGAGTGCAAGGGGTTAATTTTTGAACCCAATAGCCCTAAAAAAAAATAAATAAATAAATAAATTGTTTAAATCTCTTCTGACACAGCGGTTACTGTTCTCTAATTTTGCTTGCCGTTTTTGATACAAAATAAATGTTTGTGTTTAAGTGTCTTCGTTATTTAAAAAAAGAAACATGCTAGTACAGCAGTGGTATAGCCACTGCTGATATTCTGTCAAATTCTGAACAATGAAGAATAACATATGTTAGAATAAATCAAGTATTAATACACTGTTCTCTAATTTTGATCGCCACTGTATATACAGTGGAGCTCAGACAACATTTGTCTTTTAAGGAACACGTTCAGTACGTTGTAAATATGGTGAAGCTCTTATTAGGATTTTACTACAGGAATAAGACTTCCTTCTCTGTTAATGTAAAGCTGAAGCTGGGAGAATCAATGTTTCTGCCCATCATTGATTATGGAGATGTACTTTATATGAATGCACCTGCCCACTGTCTTCACCAGTTGGATAGAGTTTATCACAGGGCTTTGAGATTCATCAAATTGTGCTTCCCCTCACTCATCATTGTGTTCTCTACAGTAAAGTGAACTGGTCGTCATTATCTGTTCGTCGCCTCTATCACTGGCATACAGTTAGGCCCAAAAATATTTAGACAGTGACAAGTTTTGTTATTTTAGCTGTTTACAAAAACATATTCAGGATACAATTATATAATCAATATGGGCTTAAAGTGCAGACTCTCAGCTGTAATTTAAGAGTATTCACATCCAAATTGGAGCAAGGGTTTAGGAATTACAGCTCTTTAATACGTAGCCGCCTCTTTTAAAGGGACCAAAAGTAATTGGACAATTGACTCAGAAGGCTGCAAAAAAAAAAAATAACAAGGCTGTATGGGCTCTTCCCTCATTAACCTGTCATCAATTAAGCAGTTAAAAGGTCTGGAGTTGATTCCAGGTGTGGCGTTTGCATTTGGAAGCTGTTGCTGTGAACACACAACATGCGGTCAAAGTAGCTCTCAATGGAGGTGAAACAGACCATCCTGAGGTTGAAAAAAAAAGAAGAAATCCATCAGAGAGATAGCAGAAATGTTAGGAGTGGCCAAATCAACAGTTTGGCACATTCTGAGAAAAAAAAGAGTGCACTAGTGAGCTTGGGAACTCAAAAAGGCCTGGACGTCCACAGAAGACAACAGTGGTGGATGATCACAGAATCCTTTCCATGATGAAGAACAACCCCTTCACAACATCCACTCAAGTGAACAACACTCTGCAGGAAGTAGGTGTATCAGTATCTAAGTCTACCATAAAGAGAAGACTTCATGAGAGTAAATACAAAGGATTCACCACAAGGTGCAAACCATGAATCAGCCTCAAAAATAGAAAGGCCACAGTTGACTTTGCCAAAAAACACCTGAAGAAGCCAGCCCAGTTCTGGAACCGCATTCTTTGGACAGATGAGACTAAAGGGCCTTTTCCACTAGCCCCACTTAGCCCAACACGGGACAGCTCAGCACGCTTTGTAACTCTTTCCACTAGCCCCAACACGGTTTAACAGCCGCAATTTTCGTCCCTGCTCGAGGGCAGGGTACAGCCGTGTTGAGTCGTGTCGTGTTGTGACGTCAACAGCCTGGTCGCCGCTGATTGGTCAGGTCGTAACGTCACGAAAGCGACCGTTTTCTGATGAATCTACACACGACCGCCATTTGCAATATTTCATGGACTAACTCGGTCACGGAGTAAATACAATATTAATACAGACAGCGTTGTAGGTTTTGCGGAACTCTACACCGTGGTCCAACGAAGAGGTGCAGAGTTTTCTCTGCTTGGTGGCAGATCCACAGTGAGAGGAGTGATCTGGACCGATACAGATGGCAGCCCAGCATAGAACCGGACTACGGACAAGCTGAAGACGAATGTGAGAGAACCATCAATGGTGAGTGATTTGTAATAATGTGCATCTGTTCGCTTATTTATCCTGCTGGTGGTAAGCTCACTTTTTTTGAGCCATAAATACAGCGCTGTTCTGTGCTGGCTAACGAGTTTTAGCTAGTAGCTAACTAGTACCAACTGCTGATTCGCGCTTGTTTTCTCCTAAGTATTCGCTTGTGAGAGCAAAACAATGAAATATGTTAATCCTGGTTAAAGTCCTGGTTTGTGTACGTATTGCACTTTGGTGCTGCGCATTAAATTGTGTGCAATTTAATGCTAGAATGTGTTTCCACATGCCAGGGGTTAGCCGTTCTCGGTGTTTGTATTGTGGATACTGGTGAAATGGACCACAGGAGCCGAAATCTCATCATATTAAAACTGCTTTTTCAAACCAGTGATTTATAAAGTCATTCATATAATTTTCTAAAGCGTCAGAATAGACACACACACCTATTCTGTGGATCCTGCAGTGCTTGTCAGGGAAACGAAGCATTTTTGTCACATCCCACCACTGACTTTCACAGGTGTATTTCCCTAATACAGGTACATCTCCAAAAATTAGAATGTCATGAAAAACTTCAATATTTTTTGTCACTCATTTCAGAAAGAGAAATCTGTATATTATATAGATTCATTACACAGACAGTGATATATTTCAATCGTTTATTGATTTTAATTTTGATGATTACGGCTTACAGCCCCTGAAAACCCCAAATTCTATTTGGCAAAGAATTAGAATATTACATAAAATTAACTTTAAAAAATAGTTTTTAAATATAAATGTTGGCCGCTGAGGTGTTGGTTAATATGGGCTGTAGCCGTAATCATCAATATTAAAATAAACACTTTCAATATATCACTGTCCCTGTAATGAATCTATATATGGGTTTCACTTTCTGAAATGAGTGAAAAAAATATTGAATTTTTTCATGGTATTCTAATTTTTGAGATGTGCCTGTATTAAGTGTGGAACTTGCTGTAACTAGCCACCATCCATTTCTGTCGTTCATCTAGGCAAGAGGAAAGCAGCCGCCCACAACGGACCTCGCCACTGTGGAAAGTACTGAAATCCTTTGCTTTTATAGGTAAAGTGTCAAAACCAAAGTAGCACAATTTCCACTTAATATAAAAGGGACTGAACTGAGATTTATTTGATTGTGTGAATATGGCACATCAACTGTAAAATAAACCGCTTGTTAATGTATTTATTTTTTTGTCAGATCACTTGTGTGATCCTTTGTGAATTATGTTCATAACTGTATGTTTTGGCGAATGTGAGATGTTCAGTCGTCAATATAATTTACTTTATATGTGTAGTTTATAGTCTATCATCAATAAACTCATGCAGTAACAGGACACATTACAAATATTTGAGACCCATTGTAGTGCTTCCTTTTATATTTTAACAATGCTAGTACAAAACACCGCCCACACATGAAGCCAGGGCAAGAAGAGACACTATTACAGGCAAGACAAACTTTTATTGATAAAAACTTCATATTTTGACTGAGCGACTCCATACTTGGTGATGCACACCTTCAGTTAAAGTACTATATTCCATTCAAGTGAACGTATTAATTCATTCTGATTGCTGAGGCCACAGTAAAAACAGATGATTTTAAATGTAACCCAGCCCTTGTAAAATCTACTGAAGCACAGCTACATGAAAATTGTGGTTAAATACAATAACAAAGTACTTTATTGTCACATTCAAATTGTAATCCCTCCTGTTTTGTTTTTCTTTTGAATTCTTCGATGAAATATGGTGGGCAATATAAGCTGCTGCTTCAGCCATCACCCATTTCAGATAACCTATGTTGAACTGTATAATCAGAGGAGTTATTGTTTAATTTGACCTTGTTAGATTTTTTCCCCTTTGTTATATTATTCTATTTTCTTTTAATCTTTACATTTAATCAATCCGAAATAAAGATTCATTCATTAATTCACATTCCACCACTGGCTTTTAGCAACAAGTGTATTTCCAAATATGTTTTAAACTTGCTTTAATTAACCACCACCCATTTGTCTTTTGTCTAGGCAAGAGGGAAACTGTCCACCCCAACTGGACCTTGCCTCACTATTTACAGAGATGCAGGCTGAAGATCTATTGAACCAGGACCAGTACAAGGGGCCGATCCAGTTGCTTCTCAGTGAGGCAGCGTGGCTGGCGTGTGTGACCCATTCCAGTTTGGGTTTTTTTTACAGTTTAAATTTTGCACATTCTGAATAATCTGGAATTTGCTGCTGATTGTAATAAACAATTTAGTGACTTATGTGTTTGCATCATGATTTTCTATTTTGTCTGTTAAGACACCGGTGGGAAAAGAGTAAACTGTACAAAGGATTTATCGGTGACCTTGAAAATAATGGCTCATTTTTAAGAAAAAAGTAACCAAAACAATTATTTTATTAACTGAAGACTGTATTGTTGGATGTGCCACCGCAGAAGACCCTGCACACATTAGTAACAGTACCAGTATATGGAGGAATTCTGGGTCATATTAGCATCTGCTCTTCATCATAATGGGTTTGGGCGGGGGTGTCTAATCATGTGCCATGGAGGGCCTAGACCCTGCAGGCTTTACCTCCAAACAGCGTCTTCAACAGCAGATTCCACTGAACTTCTTCCACTGACTGATCAGTGAGAACACCTGCTGAAGAGACTGGGTAGAAGAGAGAACCTGCAGGGTCGTGGCCCCCCATGACACATGATTAGAAGCCCCTGGATTAGGTTTAATGGGATTTAACATTTTAACACAAACTGCTTTATGGTTCATAATTCTGTTGACAGACTTACACCAAACCAAAAGTGATTTCTCAAACTGCTGGATTGTTCTTAGACAGCTTTTCCAATCTTTCAGTATTTAATTTATGCCACATGGTGGTAACCTTCACATAAAAAAAAAGAGACATCTACAAAAACTTCAGAGGTTTATTGTCAGTGCAATTCCCAGTGCAATACTACATGAATGCATGTATAGTACATTATTGATGCAGAGAATATATATTTCTACAGTACATGTATCTAGTAAATCAAGTATTTTCCATGTAACCTTGTGACTGCATTATTTTAATTGCTTTTAATCCTAGATCAAGTTTGTTTTGGCTTAAAATGCATCATAACTGTCAAATATATCTTATTATACCTAACTCAGTACTGTTTACTTTTTGAACATATATTTTGTGGCTAATATAGTTATTAACATGGCGATCAAGTTGTGTCAGCTGATCATTTTTTTGCCATGACACCACCTCAGACTCAGTGCTGCAGAAGCAGGTACGTCCATGATGTCTCAACAGTCTCCATGATTTTCACGCAGATCAGAGCAATTTGTTGCACAGGAAATAAACGTTTCTACAGACATTCTTAAGCTCTACAACCACTGATCGTTTGTGAAGCTGTGCTGACATCAGTGACAGGCTGTGCTGAACGCCCAGACCGACTGTTTGAAGCAGTAATTTCCCCACAACAGAGCCATCTGAAACACACACAGCATACATATTTTAGTACCCAACAGCGATAACTTGCAGACATTAAAGTGTAGTACGACGTACTTATAGCAAACTAGCATTAGCAACATTAGCTTACCATCATATATGACCTAGTTTGTATCCTCCCGTCTTTGGCTCTCCCAGAGGCTGCAGAACTATTCCAGAGTGTTTCATCTCGCTGCCTGTACCCTTGTCTGGCGGTCCTTTTTTGGCATTTACGGTGAAAAAAGCCACAGACCGAGGAGTCGCCTTATACAGCCGCATGTGTTTATGTTTTGCTTGGGTCGCGTGTTTTACGTCACGGGAGTGTGGCGCCGCCTCACTGTTATAGAAATCCCACCCACCCCAGCTTAACATGGTTGTAATGGAGACAAAAGCGAGCCGAACCGTGTCGAAGTGAATCAAGACGTGCCGAGGTGTGCTGGGCTAGTGGAAAAGTGCCTCAAGATCAACCTGTACCAGAATGATGGGAAGAAGAAAGTTTGGAGAAGAATTGGAACAGCTCATGATCCAAAGCACTACATCTTCTGTAAAACATGGTGGAGGCAGTGTGATGGCATGGGCATGCATGGCTTCCAATGGCACTGGGTCACTTGTGTTTATTGATGATGTGACAAAAGACAGAAGCAGCCGGATGAATTCTTAAGTGTATAGGGATATACTTTCTGCTCAGATTCAGCCAAATGCAGCAAAGCTGACTGGACGGCGCTTCACCAATGATCCAAAACATACTGCAAAAGCAACCCAGTTTTTTTAAAGCAACGAAGTGGAATATTCTGCAATGGCCGAGTCAGTCACCAGATCTCAACCCAATCGAGCATGCATTTCACTTGCTCAAGACAAAACTTAAGGCCGAAAGACCCACAAACAAGCAACAACTGAAGACAGCTGCAGTAAAGGCCTGGCAAAGCATCACAAAGGAGGAAACCCAGCATTTGGTGATGTCCATGGGTTCCAGACTTCAGGCAGTCATTGCCTGCAAAGGATTCTCAACAAAATATTGAAAAGTAACATTTTACTTAGGGTTATGTTTATTTGTCCAATTACTTTTGAGCCCCTGAAATGAGGAGTGTTTGTATAAAAATAGCTACAATTCCTACATGTTTAATCATATATTTTTGTTCAACCTTAAAGTCTGCACTTCAATTCCGTTGTAATTGTTTCATTTCAGATCCAATGTGGTAGCATGCAGAGGCCAAATCATGAAGATTGTGTCACTGTCCAAATATTTCTGGGCCTAACTGTATGTTCATTTACAAAATCATTCTGGGTAGAACTCCTTTGTATTTATGTTCACTTTTAACATGGAAGCAAGGAAGCCACAATCTCTGCTCAATGGATCATCTGCAACTGGTTGTTCCAAAAATAAGAACAGAATTAGGAAAGAAAGCATTTAGGTTTTCAACTCCTGATGCATGGAGCAAGATGAACTCTGAGCTCCATTTACAAAACCTCATACTTTTGACTGAATTTAGATCTCTAGTGAAATCAGTGGAGTCCAGGCTTTCTGTGTGCCATCAGGACCCTGAACTCACGGTAACACAATCACCCGCACAATAACTACCTCAGCTACTGGCACACCAACAGTAATACTTTTACTGCTGTATGTCTCTGCACGTTAACCACAACCATTTGCACAAATGCCATATCTGCTGCTGTCTGTCTGTCACTGCAATACTGTCATGTGCAGTCCTATCTGTACCTACACTAACGCACTGAACTGCAACTACGGGTATTCATCTCTAGTTGTCTGCATATAGGATTGCTGGGTTTTATCATCGTTAACTGTTTATCTCTATTTACACTATGGGAGGTCTGGGTCTTTCTTATCGCCATTTGCACTATGGGTTGCATTACTGTACATAGACGGCTGTTTACTTTTTTCCAGCCTTGTTCCTTTTCCTTTCATATTATGCACACCAATGAAAAGAGAGAAACGCCATTTCAATTTTCCTATATGTCCTGCACATCAATCTCTGTCAATCTCTCGAGAGATTGACAGACGGATTGAAGCAGCATCTGCAGTGATGCGGACGTTGTACCGGTCTGTTGTGGTGAAGAGGAAGCTTAGTTCTAAGGCAAAGCTGTCGATTTACCAGTCAGTCTACGTTCCTACTCTCACCTATGGTCATGAGCTTTGGGTAATGACCAAAAGAACAAGTTCGCGGATACAAGCGGCTGAAATGAGCTTTCTCCGTAGGATTGCTGGACTCACCCTCAGAGATAGGGTGAGGAGCTCAATCATCCAGGAGAGGCTCACAGTAGAACTGCTGCTCCTCCACATTGAAAGGAGTCAGTTGAGGTGGTATGGGCATCTGATTAGGATGCCTCCTGGACGCCTCCCACTTGAGGTGTTTCAGGCACGTCCCACTGGGAGGAGATCCCGGGGCAGACCCAGGACTCGGTGGAGAGACTGTCTCCCAGCTGGTCTGGGAACGCCTTGGTATCCTCTCTGAAGAGCTGGAGCAGGTGGCTGGGGAGAGGGAAGTCTGGGCTTCTCTGCTTGAACTGTTGCCTCCGCGACCCAGACCTCCGGAAAAGCGGTAGAAGATGGATGGATGGATGGTCCGGCACATATAGTAGCATTGACAAAATCTTTGAATCTTTATAGCTAGTTTATGTATTGTCTGTCATTTTATTTTAATACTGTAACTGTGCTGCTGCCATCTTGGCCAGGTCTTCCTTGTAAGAGAGAGCTCTTATCTCATTGGGACTAACCTGGTTAAATAAAGGCTAAATAAAAAAAAATAATAATAAAATAAATACACACACAAAGTTGGGGAAATTCGGCTTTCGGGTGAAATTTCAGGATGCACTTAAAATGCACTATTGCCTTAACAGATGAACTGAATTTGACCTTCTCTAACCTTTTGAATTCACATGTCCAACTGTTCAATATTTCAGTACTTTCTGCATAACTTGCTGTTCTCTAACAAGGTGCTTAACAACAAAATTCACAGGTGTTTGATCAATGAATTGACCAATAAATTTTCTGGTTCAATTAGAATTGGTATTTAAACAGTCCTCTTCATCATGCTGTTCACATTTTGACATCATGAGACCAAGATGACACCTCACAACTGATCAACAGTACCTCGCCATTTCAAGGCTTCAAACAGGATGTTCTCAGAAGAAGTGGTCACTAAGCTTAAAGTGTCACAGAGTGTCATCAGCAGGTTGCAACAGAGACACAGAGAGACTGGAAGAGTCACAGAAAGGCATAGAAGTGGACGTCCTTTGGCCATATCCCACACTGATGACCGCTTCATTATTAACAGTGTCCTACAGAACCGAATGATGAATGCTTCTCAACTCCAGGTACATTTAAGGGAGGTGAGAGGCACCCAAGTGTCATATCAGACCATTCGAAACTGTTGAGATTAGCGTGGTCTGCATGCTAGACAACCTGCAAGAGTACCTGACCACACAATCAGTCACAGGCATCATTGTCTTGCGTGGGCCAGGGAGCATTTACACTGGACAGGGGACCAGTGAGCCTCAGTAGTGTTCTCTGATAAAAGTTGATTCATGATGAGCAGAAATGATTGCCGCCAATGATGCTGGAGATGTCAAGGAGAGCGCTATGCATCAGCCACTGTTGTCACCAGACAAGCCTTTAGTGGTGGCGGTGGTGTTACAGTCTGGGCAGGTGTGTCTAGACCATGCAGAACTTCCCTACATCTTGTGAATGGTACAGTGACAAGCCGATACTACCTGAATGACATCCTGTTAAAGAAATTTTAAAATATCCTTGATGACGGTAGTCAATAAGCCAGACAGATCTTCAGATATGAGATTTAATTTGTTGGCCAACGGAGATTGATACAGGAGCGGCCTCAGAGCTTCACTGTTCACACACACCAATCTGCCTCTTGCATGAATACACAGTCCTTTTAAGCAAGATGTTAACAAAAGCCCCATTTCCACCAGTATCACCTGGGCTTTACTTTTTTTTACTTGTTTCGGTTTTTCGCCATTTCCACCCAAGTCCTCACGGTTTAACCGTTACGATTTTCGTGCCTGTTCAGAGGCAGGGTACAGCCGAGCGAAAAGCGAGGTGTGAATTGACGTCAATCGACTGCTAAACGCTGATTGGTCAGGGCGTAACATCACCAAACGCATCCGTTTTTGTTTTCTGTTGAAGCTACACAGCCGCCATTTGTAATTTCAGCGAGTAACTGCGGTGACTGGATTCACAATTGTGTTGTCATATAACAATGTCCACGCGCAAGTTTATTCCATGAACAAACGAGGAGGTGCGGACTTTTCTGTCCCTCGTAGCCGATGACTACATCCAGAGCGAGTTGGTGGGGCAACTTGCAATGTAAAAATATACCAGGAAGTGTCCGGCCTGCTATTTTGGCAGAGAATTTGGACTCGACGCGGCCACGCAGTTGGAAAACGGTGACGGTGAGTGTTGTTTTGTTATTGTCCGTCTTCTTGCCTTTCGGTCAAAAGCGCACTTTATTTTAGCAATAAAGAAAGTTGTTTGATTGTGGGCAATTGTGGTGATGGCTAGCCCGCTAATAGCTAGCTACCTCTGTACCTTGCTGCTACCTGGCATCAAGCTGCAGAATCGCGCTTTTATTTCAGTATTCACGTGAACAAAACGCTGACGTAAGCTTATTGTATTCTGGTTAAAAAGTTTTGTGTTTGCGGTACATGTTGCACTTTGTTTGTGAGCTTTATTGTGTGTTTTTTCCTTCTATACACAGTTTTCAAATCCCTTGGGTCCGCCTCACTGGACTGCCCCGGCATCTCCCGGTCAAGTGCTGGTAAGGCACAACAAACTGAAAATTACCACCCGGTCGTTTTTATATGTGATTGTTTTCTATAGACGCATAACAAGGAATTTAAAATGTTTACGTTTATAAAAATACTAGATTCAGGGGTGTTCATAGCCACAGTGGCCCAGTGTTATAGGTGTGTTGGTGGTGAAATACTGTTGTATTTTCACAAAAAAAAAAAGGAGCACATGTACCGACTTCAAATCAAAATGCTTGATTGAAATTCTTCAAGTCAGCTAACACTATTAACCCATTCTGATTTATGAGGCCACAGCACAAAGAAATTCTTTTAAAAATAACCCATTAAATCAAAATACTTTTTACAATTAATCCTTTTTGAAATGAAGGGGGGCCTAACCACATCACCACAGAAGTTGCTTTATAGTGCACTCTACTGAGGGGCAACAACATGACAGTTGAGCTTAAATACAGCAATGAAGCATCCCACCACAGGCTTTCAACAGTTTAATTCCATAATATTTTTTCTGACATGTTTTGATCCGGTGTTATCTAAATACAATGACTTCTGTCTTTCATATAGGCAAGCTGAAGAGGTCCAACAACATTGCAGACCTTGCATCACTGATGGCCCAGAATCATGCTGAGGAGATGCGGATCCATGAAAGGATGCTCGAACAGCGCGAAAGACACCTGCAGTTAGCTGCATTAAGAAGGGATGAGCTGACAGAGACGGCTTCCTTCCACGGAGCCTTCCTAAACCATTTTGGCAGTCTGCTCGAAGTACTGAAAGCTCCCCATTTGTTAACATGTTTTGGGAATATTTGTAATGTAATAAAATGTTAGTCTTTTGGATAAAAGTGTGGTTTGTATATTATAACACTGGATGATAAAGGCGAATAATTACATACACATTCCATTGCCTCATATGACCCTAATCCTGCTGTTCAGCCATAAAGGTGTCAAGATTTTTAATGGTAGTGTAATTGTTATTGTTAAATTTAATAAATATTACCACTGCTGTATTCATTGCTCTACATTGGGTACAGTTTTTAAGTAAAATTGTAAGCAGTTGCACAGGTGTAATTTATATTCAGCAGTAGACACTGATAAAGGTAAAAGTCGAATTGGGTAAAAGGTAAGCACATGTGAATTGAATGTTATATCGGCATTCCAAATTCTGAGAATTCCAATAAATTATAAGCAGTCTAGTATAATATAAAGCAAAAATACCCATACATGTAAACCCAAATATAACATTTTTGATGTTGTAAACGTTGACATGTATATGATAAACCTATGCTATTGTGATTCAATAGATCCATAGTGATCTTTGGTTTGAAAAAGAAAATTATAATTTGGTGTTGGGCAGTGTGACAATGTCAGTGTATTTAGTAGGATTAAAAAAAGTTTCATCATAAAATTTCTAGGTTCATTGGCAATTCCATCAAACCAAAAGTGAGTTGTCTAGCTGCAGCATATTTTTTTTTTTTTTTGGAGTCATTTCTACATTGTTTTAGTGTGTAATTAGCCACCACTGAACAGATAACCCTTATAAATAAGAATAGATTGGAAAAATGATACACAATGGGCCTAGATTTGGATTGGCTTTTTTATAATATCAATTATTTGGTAAGTTAAAGTTAACTGGAAGTATAACAAGTTTCCACATATAATTCCAAGGTCAATTGGTAATTCCATCAAATCAAAAGTGACTTGGCTAGCTGCAGCATTTTCTTTGCAGTCATTTTCTACGTTGTTTTAGTGTGTAATTAGCCACCACTGAACAGATAACCCTTACAAATAACAATAGATTGTACAATGATACTCAAATGATACACAATACAAAAAATGGGTCTAGATTTGGATTGGCTTTTTTATAATATTTTTAATTATTTTGTAAGTTAAAGTTAACTGGAAGTATAACAAGTTTCCACATATAATTCCAAGGTCAATTGGCAATTCCATCAAACCAAAAGTGCATTGTATAGCTGCTGCTTTTTTTGGGAAGTCAGTTTATCATCAGTGTATCATTATTACACAATATACAAAATGGGTCTAGATTTGGATTGGCTTTTTTTATAATATTATAAATTATTTGGTAAGTTAAAGGGGTTTAGGATTAAGCTTCTGCATAATTTTAAATTACCCCGGTGTTTCAGCATTTAATTAACCGTCTGTTAACATTTAACCGTTTTGAACAACAGAGGCGACGTAGTTTAAAAGTGCACATTTTATTTAAAAAACACGTTTGACATATGTATGCACATGAACACTGAACAAATGAAATGATCTCTGAATGATCTCAGCTTCATATGCAGCTGCTTCAGATTCCTCCTGGGCAACCGCTATTCTCCTCTCCTGCTCCAACGTGTGTTGTCTCAATCCACGTCGTCTTCTCCTGTAAAATTCTCTTGTCTCGTTAAAGACATTCATTGTATTAAAAACCGTGGAAATCCTCCGCTCGTAATCCGCTATTTTTTTCTGTGTTGTTGAGGAGTCAGTCTCGTCCTTTATACGTCAGCAGTGTAGCGCCACCTCGATCCCGCCCACCCCAGCAATTCTCGGCTTTCCGCGGTTGTGATGGAGGCGCAGCCGCGGGAGAAACAAGTAGTAAAGAAAAGAAAAGAGTAGCGCAGAACTATATAGTGGAAATGTGGCAAAAGAGAAATGGTAGCAAATGTTCCTGGCAGTTTGCTCAGTGTCTTCGGTCACAGCGGGGTATTTCATCACACGTCCCCGGGCGCTGTCCTGTCTCTTCCCATCTCCGGGGGACATGCCATGCAGGAACCTTCACAGCATGAACTCAGGCAGAAAAACAATGCGGCTGTATAAGACGTGTCACGCAGGAAACTCATGGTATCAACAAAGGCAGGCACTAACAGATGCAGCTGTATTACACTTTGTAACAAACGCAGTCACTCAAAGCTCTGAGACCCCAGGTCAATATGAGATTAAACAATGATGTACAATATAATCAAAAGATGTCACATATGTAATCCCACAATTAGAGCACTGACATGGAATTATTCTTTCACATCCTTAATCCAGTCATTGTGCCCCTGCATGAACAACACAGGCCTAATTTCATCTTCATGGACGACAACGCTCCAGCTCATCGAGGTCACATCATTAAGGAATGGCTGCTGGAGGCTGGGGTACCTCAAATGGAGTGGCCTGCACTTTCTCCAAACCTAAAGCCCATAGAAAACCTATGGGATCAGCTGAATCGCCATGTAGAGACTCGTAACCCTGCACCCCACAACCTCAATGACCTGAGGGCCGCACTTCAAGAAGAGTGGAATGCCATGCCTCAGCAGACAATAAGGCAACTTGTGAACAGGATGAGACGTCGTCGTCAAGCTGTAATTGATGCTCAAGGGCACACGACAAGTTATTGAGACGCTGACATTTTTTGTTGTGGTATACCCACCACTGTTGTTGGCTTTTGTTTCAATAAATTGTTTGAGATGAGGAAATCACCATTATATGCTTCTACTTAAATGCCTTACTTTCATGATATAATATCACTGTAGTGTGAACTTTTTACATTTTCCATAAATTTCACCCGAAAGCCAAATATCCCTAACTTTTGTGAGTAGTGTATATATACTGTATATATACTGTATATTTAGGGGTGTTGGGAAAAATCGATTCACATAATAATTGAGATTCTCATTTCACAAGATCCAGAATCGATTCACAAAAATTAAGAATCAATTTTTATTATCATTATTATTATATTTTTTTGCAGTGGTACCGGGGTCCTGTCATGTAACACATATTGCCACTTTGTGATACACAATTACACATTGACGCTGCAGAAGTAGGAGAACCATGTAGAGTAGCTTACTAGCTAGCAGCCGGATGAAACAGTCGGAATAAAGAAAAATGGAGCAGCAAGAAATTCAGCCAGTCCCACTGTCAATGCAGGCAAGTGTGTGGGCTCATTTTTGTTTCTACAACATCCTTGGAAACAAAGTGCTACACATGACATATGTAAAGTTTACAAAACAAAAGTCAAGTACTTTGGTAGCACCACAAATGACGGGGCTCACATTAACCACCATCACCCAGAGTTGAAAGAAGTGGACAAAGTTTTAAGTCCTGCTGCTGAACAACACACACTGCACCACTTCAGCAAACTTCCGGCAAATTCTGAATGGGCAAAGAAAATAAATAAATAAATAAATCATGAAATCTTATAAAACAAAATAAAGTGCTGTTACAACTTTAATTTGTTTAAGCCTCCAAAGAATTTAGATACTTAAATTTATATTTGTGCTGGTTTAAAATTAATGTTACTTATCTTATGCATCAATTGCATTCAGTTCTTTTTGAATCTGTTCATTGCATTAAGTTACTGTATTGGTAACTGTACATTGACTGCATACAGTCAGGTAGCGCTACTATTTAAATGGATGTTCAAAGTATTTGTGATAGACTTTACTTTTGTTTTTTTAATGAATAGCCTATATTACTAGAATGCTGGACTGCGACCAAACCTACACAGTGTATAAAAGCTGTTAGGAATTGTGATATGCTGAAAAGGAAAATTTTCAAAATTTCACTTGTGTACAATTTCATTTTTGAAACTCAAGTTTTCAAGAAATAAAAAAGCAGTTACTAACCTAAGCCTATTTTTTTCATTTAACAGTATTTTATTGCAAATCATTTGATGCAATTTTTTAAAAAAAGATAACCGCCCTAAACATCAACACACTGTACTCTAGTTTCAAGCTTACCTCAGCATTTTTTTTTGCAGTGCACTTTTTTTTCCCTGAGATTAGAGGGTTTTTGTACTGAACTGAGAGCCAAATGCGAAGGGAAAAGCGTTTAGAATCAAAAATAGATTCTGAATCAAATCAATACCCCAAAAATCGGAATCGAATTGAATCGTGTGACTTCTAAAGATTCACAGCACATTATATATCATCATCATCATAGCAGCCTGTCATGGGCGACAATGACCGTTTCATTTAGGTCTGATCACATTCCTCCACACAGCTCTGTCCTTAGCCTTCTGCTGCCAGGAACTCCTGTCTATGTCCAGCTTCTCCAAGTTTCTTTTTACAGTGTCTTTAAATCTGAGCCTTGGTCTACCCTGATTGCGTTTGCCCTCGCATAACCGTGAGTAGAGTAACTGCCAAGGGAGACGCTGGTGGTCCATCCTCTCAACATGTCCAAGCATCTGTATTAGCATGTCCTCCATAGATGGTAGACCAGCTTGTTTCAACACTTCTATGTTGGTTATCTTGTCTTTCCATGAGATGTTCATTATGGCTCGAAGGTGTCTCATGTATGCGTGGAGTTTCTTCACCTGCACTCTGTAGTGAGTGGTTCAGTATCTAAAGACTTTTCAGTAAGCAACGGGGTGAAACAAGGGTGTGTGCTGGCACCTACACTCTTCTCACTATATCTGGCAACCATGCTTGAGGTGGCCTTCAACGACACTTCAGAAGGAGTACACATTCAAACAAGGAAAGAAGCAGACTTGTTCAAGGTGGCACAGTTTAAAGCCAAGAGTAAGACATCGATAAAGATAGTAAGAGAAATGCTCTTTGCCGACGACAGTGCTCTAGTTGCACACAGCGTGGAAGATATGCAATCTTTAGTGGAGAAATTTGCAAGAGCAGCTAGCCAATTCAGCCTCCAAATCAACATAAAGAAGACAGAGTGCCTTTATCGACCACCAAACTTCCCCTAAGTTCCAATTATCAACATACATACATACATATACTGTATATATATATATACTGTATATATACACACACACACACACATATATACAGTATATTCCCTTTTTTAAATGTAACAACAATAATTAATGAGCCACTCATAAATAAACAAATAACCACCCCTGTGTGTCCGGAAAAAAAAAAAATCTCTCCGGCTTACCGACAGAAGTCATTAGTTGGTTTGAATATTCGATAAGGTGGAGGAAATCTTCAGTTATAACTACGGCTGTTGCGGGAGAGGAATTTTTCCCTGCGGTGACGGTGGACAGCTCAACACCGTGGTATGTGATATCATTGCCAATGTTTTATGGACTCTGTGGTCTCATAATTTAAACAGGGTTCATAACTTATGCAGCACACAATGGAAGCTGTGAAAAACTCACTGCAGCTCCTCTCTCAACTTTATGTGCACGTGTGACAATTGTACAGAGCTCCAGTCTTACTAGGCATGAACTGCTGATTCTGCAAAAAAAAAATCATTTTCATAAAGCAGCGGCGGGAACTCCAGTATTTCAACTATGGGGTGTGTGGACTGGAAACTGCAGAGACATTCAGCTTATTTAAACAGGACAGTCTCCGTACAGGACCCTGCGTGGCTCTTGTCTCCGTGATTTTTGGATTTTTGCCACTGTCCGAAAAATCACGTTCAAACAAGCAATGTACTATGCAGTAGTTGTTTCACTGTCAGAGCTCATAAACACTCCGCCCAGAAGGAAATGACACACTTTGTGCTCTTTCAGTGCTCACTGTCATGGCTGTATTTAACATGAAGTCCAAACGCTTCCATCACTAACTACCTACTGGAGTCCGTATGGAGAGAGAGAGTGCCCCACACAGTGCTGACGCCGCCAGCACCCGCACTGTGGAAGCTTCTACAGTACTGGGTGCTGCTGCTGCCATTAGTACCGGGTGCAAACATGCTGTTGGCAATAAAAATACACTTTATTAATCAATAGGGGCACATAAGTGAACAATGAGATTTAGCCACACACAAAAAAAAAGTGAACACCGCAGTTGTGGCAGTTGCTCGTTTTCCTCTGCGGTAGGCTCATCCATAGCGCGGTATTACATAATTGCGGCTATCACAACAGCCCTAGTTATAACTTGAAGAAAATAATTAAAAGTATGAAAAAGACGGAGTGTTTTGAAAGGGTTTTTTTGCACTTAAAGTTGTGGGAAGAATTACAAATTTTAAAGCAGATGCTTTTTTTTCGTAGTTTACTGCAATTATAGTCTATATAACACCACAAGAAAAGCACAGGATTGTCAAAAATTTTCTATTAAACAGTGATTTGTAAATTAAGCAGAAACTTTTGCAATACAGAACTCTTTTGTGCAACAGCAAATAGACTTTAACACAATATCCATTACAATGGCTAAATTGCATTGAATGCATGTTAAAGCGTACAGATCTGGAAATTATGGCAGCACCATCATTTGAAAACTCCCTAACCGCAGCGGTCCCCAACCACTTGGTACTGGGCACAGAGAAAAAAGAAATAATTTATTCTGTTGCTCTGTACCGTCTATCGAAGTCTGTGTTTTTCTGAAAAAAAAAAAAAAAAAAAAAAACCCTGAATATTCTCTCTTTTTCCATGCTTAACTCCTACCTGTCTGTCTATCTGCTGCGTGTCTTGACACACACCGGGAGTCATACTGGGAGGAGGGGCTCTCCTTGGGGTTTGCCGGGGGCGCACGATTGGTCCATGTCCAGACTGGAGATTAAAGCTCATTGACAAGATGTAGTAATGATTTCACCTCGAAACATGGATAAAAAGTTACAACACTGGCTGTAGTGATATATTTGCTTGTTTGTGGTTTTACAGTGTCTCTTCTCACTCACAGTCCCGCGATGGGTTGCTTTCAGGCAGGCACCTTTTTTCAACACAAACCCGGCACTTCATACGCAAGGTCAGGATGTAGACGTGAAGAAACGTCCACCAGCGGGCCGGGAGAGATGGAGGACGGGACAATGTGGGAAAACTCGTGGTTTTTTTTTTTGTTTTTTTTAATTACACTGTTTTTTTTGCTGATGTGCTCCTTAATACTCACTGGCTATGTTTACATGGACACAAGTAACCGGAATAAAAGCCTGATCAGAATAAAAATGCTTCATGTTAGGGATGGGCATTCGGTGAAATTCTCTTCACCGATCGTCGGGAGAATTAATGATTAATAATCGGTTAATCATTAACATTTTTAGGTAGGTAACAAGGCAGGTAGACTACATTAGAACATCAGGTATCAGCACGGAGAGCCGCACAACTCAAATCCACCTCTCGCTCTCAAATCCCTCTCTCTCTGTTCGCTGTTCTCGTGTTGGCTCGGCTCGGGAATCTCGCAAGCTGATTGGCCGAGATGTTTCACCCCGCAAGCTGATTGGCCGAGACGTTTTACCCAGCTTCTCTCCCTGCCGAGCGGCCACCCAACAAACGAAGACCGCATTCATTGCTCTATCGCTCGTGTTGCTTAGTCTAGCCGCGTGGAACTTTTTGCTGTTCTCTTGTGCCATTTTGTGCGAAATAGTCTTCCCGTCGAGCCACTACGCCGCCTCCTGCAGCTTCCCTCGACGATCCTGCACCTCTAGCACCTGAGGAGCAGTAAAGCTCTCATTAACCTGTGCAGTAAATCATTTTCATCTTGAGTTACGTATCTTGTTATAAGAATAAGAGTTCTAAAAACATATTTATGTACACTTTATTTACATCTACGTATGTATGTACACTTACACACACACACACACACGTGTGTGTGTGTCTTCTACCGAATCTTCATGACCTTCCAATAAAGTTTCTGAAAAAAAAAAAAAAAAAAAGAATCTTCACGACCGCCATTACTCAGCGCGCAACCACTGTTGGCGGTTTCTTTTCAGTGTATTGCTGTGCTATTTTCATTTATTCTCTATCAAAAATGGCTTCGCGTAATAAGGGTGTTCCATGGACCAATAAGGAGGTGCAGTGTCTTTTATCAGGCTTGGATGAGTGGTGTTCAAATGATACATCATTTGTGTTGTCGATGAGGTATATTTGTATGCTGCATTGCAGTGATTGCAGTACACCTGGTCATTTTTTAAACTGAAATGGTCCCACGCAACACTTCGCCGTAACCGCTTCATGATTTGGCGATTGCCCTATGGAAGCTCGCATGTATCAACTGAGGCACGCCAGGGTACGGCGATGGTGTAATGTTGCCCCCTGGTGCCCAAATTTTGCCAGTGGCACAGTTAAATGCATTGCATTGTTTGAGGACGGCCGTGCACTAGGCCTAATAACCTACATTCGGATTGTTTAAAAAAAAAAAAAACGGTTTGTTGACGAAAATGAACTTCCTCGGTGAAATTCTTAATGATCAATTATCGGTTAATCGGTAAATTATGCCCATCCCTACTTCATGTAAACACACCAATCTGAATATTCTAACCCGATCACATGCATTTGGATCAAAATTTCATTCTGATTGAGAGGGGTGGGTTATGCCAATTGTTAACCCGAATGGTGCGCATGAAAACACTTATTCCGAACGTAGGGCAGAAAATATCCTTACTGTGCATGTCTGTACACCAGCCGCACGTCGACGTGACATATTTCAGCCTTAGCAGCAGCTAGCGGAAAACATAGCGGCAGTAAAACAAAACTGGTCTGTATCGTCCTGCTGTCTTCCTCTGTTCGTCATATGCAGAAGTATGTACTTGTAGCTTCATTACGGAGACCAGCAGAAGCAACAGTACAGTCTGAATAACACAATACAGGTCTATTTCGACATGAAGCGGGACTTGCTAACACCGGAAGTTGCTTCTTCTTCTACTATTTTCGGAATGTCAAAATGTCGACATGCACATGTCAAAATGATTTATTCCGTTCAAACGTGACACATGGAAACACACATCCTAATCAGATCAGCTTTTTCAGGATCCATGTAAACAGTAAAATTCTGATCTGAATTGTAATCAGATTGATGAAATTTTGCCCATGTAACCATGGCCACTGTAAACTCAGAAGTGAGTGCGGTGCAGAGACACATCTGATTGGTTAGACTCAGGAAAAACTATGATTGGCTAAATTGGCAGAAGTTGCTCAGGATTGGCCAAAATTGCGGTGAGTGGACAAAGCTCCAAGGTCACGCAGAAGATGCAGCCAATCACTGATTTTGCGTGAATTTAGTGCAATCACAACATCGCGAAATCCTGGAGGGACCGAATAGGCATTTCGTATAGAGATAAAGCTTCCGTATCAATACACACTTCTTTTTCTTTTTGTCAGCTGCTCCATGGACTTTTTTCATCATTCAGCAAACGTAGGCATCATTTTACGGATGTATTTTAGTCTGAAATCCTCCTTGGTTATAATTTTTTTTAATCGGCTGCATCAACCGTTTTAAAAAACAAGCAGATACCGGTTAAGACTTTTTTTTTTTTTTACCTAATCCTTACTATAAACACATCAAGCTTATAGTTTAATCACAGAGCTTGTATTTCTGTAAGAAATACTCCTTGGTGTGTGGACTGGCTGAAATCTGGAACCGGACTGTAACGTCACCATTACTCCGTGCATACGGAGGTGGGGGGAAAAAAAGGTGCCTTTCCACTCTGGAGACTGGTTTCAAACCTTTACACGTTTACACCTCCAAAATCCCAGCGTCGCATCCACGGACAGCCAGACTGTGAACGAACTTTGCCAGTTTGGGATAAAAACGTTGCAGTGTGCACGGCCCCCGAGTTTGTCTCACTGAAAGGTTAGCGGCTAACAAACTAAAAACACACAGTAGTAGCATCCTGTTATTAGCTGCTAACTCACTGCAAACACAGGCGACTGCAGCAGCTGGTTAGCACGGTTAGCAGCTAACCCAAGTCCAAACCAAACACAGCGAACGGCAGCAGCTGGTTGTGGTTAGCACCATTAGCTTAAAAAGAAGAGCACATACCGTATGTTGATGTGATGCTTATTCCTCAAGACAACAGGAAAAAAGAAACGGGTCGGACTTCAGAAAGGTTCACGGTAATCAATCAATGGTTTCGCTGCGCTGTCGCCAGTTACTTCCCCTCTTTCCCCGTTTACGGTCCCCACCTATCCGCTCTATTTTAACGACAACAGCTCCATAGAGTGACTGGACCTCCGTTGTTCACAAATCTCATTCTAGTTCAGAACATTCAAATCACATCGCGAGATTTTGGGGAAAACTGGTTCAACTGGCCCGGAAGAGTCTCAAGTTCCACACATAAATCAATAATGATAATAAGAAGAAGAACAAGAAAATCATTTATAAAACATAAAAGGCTGTATATTTAATAGCCCTATAAAAGCAACAATATTAGCCCAGGGGAATAAAAAGGAGACAATCACCAAGCTTGAAAAAGAAAAAATATCCTATGGATTACAACTAAAATATTGCACCGTATATCCATGGTCCCAGTCTGGATTTAGGCCCACTGAGGAGGTACTAACCATCCCTGGAAAGGGGAAATTTTTTTTTTGTAATTTCTTAACAGCTAAATGTTTCAACTTATTGAAGAAAATACATTTATTACACTGGTCAACACCAAATTTATTGTCTAAGGTTTTTTTTAGCTGATTTAGGACAATTTTGATGTGCCGAATCCAAAAATCACATTGCTTTTGCTCAATCAGCTCAACTTTTTGAACTATGGCCACATGTTTTCTTACGTTTTTGTTTACATGTAGGGGTATTTTCGCTTTATATGATGCAGAATTCTTTTTCTTGAAATTCTCTGAATTTTGAACAATGATGATGTAACATTCAATTTACATGTACTTACCTTTATCAGTGTCTACTATTCAATTTACAGTACAACTGTACAACTGCTTATAACAGCATAAAAACCTGACCTGATCGAGAGAAACGGATGTCATTTTCGGATTCAACGGTGCAAAATTGTCTTGAATCAGTTGAAAAAGCACAGACAACTTACAAAAAAATTATTTTCATTATGTTGTGTTATTGATACTGTGGAAGAAGGAATCAGACGAGGCCACAAGCTGACGACACCGACTTCATTCTCCTCCATCAAACATAACAGACTGAATCTGAGTGCCAGAGCGAACTCTCTTATACACTTTATTCCCACCTCCGGCACCCAGGGTAAACACAAACATACAAGCTGTGAAACATGCACAACATCCACATACACATTAACATACAGTCACAGAGCAAGTCTTGATACAATACATTCGCACCCCTGTGTCCTCAGGTGTGAACCTGGCAGAGCGGGGACATCTTGAAGGCACATCTTTCTTTGGCTTTATACCCCCTAGCGCTCTGGCGCCCTTAGCTGGTTCTTCTTGCCTTTTCCCCCATTACCATTTCTGGCTACTTTATCCCCCACCAACCCCCTGTCCTGGGTGGAGTGCCATGTCCTCTTGTGTCCCCCACACAGCCCCCCCAACACCCAGAAGAGGTCCTATGCCTCTGGACTTTTGGGCTTGAGCAAGCGCCCGTAGCTGCTGTAGCGTGGAGCTGCTGGGCCAGTCGAAACTCCTTCTTGTCAAGGTGGGTGGAAAGGGAGATCGGTCTCTGGGGGGGGGGGGGGGGGGTAGTTCCGTGCAAACCATTCTCTACTGGGGAAACACAAACCTGCGGAGCTGCTGTAGGTGGTCGCCCGCCCCAGGGAGCTTGAGCCAACACCACCTGTTCGTCTGCTTACACATAAGTGGGCTTCAGCCTGTCTATGCTGACGGTTTCCTTATGCCCCCCCCCCCCAAGTCTAACACAAAATGCTTCTCCCCATTTTCCAACACTCTAAACGGGCCATCGTACAGCGGTCGCAGCAGAGTTCTGTGAGCGTTGTGCCAGATGAAAATGAATTTGGCATTCTCTAAGCGCTTTGGAACGAAAGTGCAGGGAAACAATGGTGCGCCGAGCCCGGAACACAGGTAGCCCCTGCACCAGAAAAAAGGTGCGCGGGTGGGACGGTCCCTGGCACAGGGCTCTTGGGCAAAAATTCTCTCGGGATCCGCAACGGTTGAAAAAAACAACTTCTGCCAGGGAAACTGCCAAATCTTCCTTAGGCGCAGAGCGCAACCTCAATAGAACCCAAGGCAGGCAGTCAGCCCAATTTGCATCTGTCAGTGAGGCCTTGAGCGCTGCCTTAAGCGACCTGTGAAAATGCTCACACAAACCGTTAGCCTGTGGGTTGTATCCGGTGGTGCGGTGGATTTTAACTCCCAGGCTATCTGCTATCATGGACCAAACCTCCGAAACAAATTGCGGACCCCTGTCGGAAGTGATGTCCGATGGGGATCCGAACCGTGCGACCCAAGCTGACAAGAACGCGGGGGCTACCTCGGCAGACGTGGTGGAACTCAGTGGAACCTCCTCCGGCCAACACGTAGTGCAGTCCATGATTGTTAAAGGCTGTGTGAACCCCTGTGACGGCAGGAGGGGGCCTACTAAATCCATGTGTACCTGGTTGAACCTCCTGGCTGGAATCTGAAATGGCTCGAGGGGGGCTGTGGTGTGCTTGTGCACTTTAGCCTGCTGGCACGCGACGCATGCTGCAACCCATTCTTTCACATCCCTGCCTAGGCAAGACCAGACAAATTTGGACCCCACCAGTTTAACCAAGGCACGCACGCCGGGATGTGAAAGGGAGTGGACAGACTCAAAAACGTGGCGGTGCCAAGAGCTTGGAATCACCGGGCGGGGGCGGCCAGTGGAGACGTCACAGAGCAAGGGGGGGCACCCTTCTTGCACACCCTGCTCTCCAGTTCTATTCCAGTAGCTGTGGACTGGAGCACGCAAATGTCTGCATCCCAAGTTTGGTCAGCGGCCACAGCGGGAAAATCTATCCCCATGTAGACCGGGGAGACTAACACGTGCAACAGGCAGTTGGCCATGACATTAAACTTGCCGGCTACGTGTTGAATGTCAGTAGTGAACTCAGAGATTGCGGCCAAGTGCCGTTGCTGCAGGGCCGACCATGGCTCCGCGACTTTGGACATTGCATACATCTGTGGTTTGTGATCAACAAACACGGTGAACTCGCGGCCCTTGAGCCAAA
The DNA here is from genome assembly GCA_020510985.1 of Pholidichthys leucotaenia. Classification (NCBI taxonomy): domain Eukaryota; kingdom Metazoa; phylum Chordata; class Actinopteri; order Cichliformes; family Pholidichthyidae; genus Pholidichthys; species Pholidichthys leucotaenia. Next base: position 241,386,607 of record CM035849.1, read on the forward strand.
ACTGGAAATGACGCATAGCCAGGTGGAGGGCAGACAACTCCTGGTCAAATGTGCTGTATTTTTGCTCGTTGTCACACAAAGTACGGCTGAAAAACGTGAGTGGCTGTCACGAACCAGAGACATACTGCTCCACCACTGCCCCTATTGTGACGTCAGACGCATCTGTGGTAAGCGCTAGCCGCGCTGATGGGGTTGGGTGGGCCAGCAGAGCCGCGTTAGCGAGTGCCATTTTGGTGTTTGTGAAAGCCTGGGCCTGCTCAGGGGTCCAGTCGATGCTATCCGTGGGCTTCTTTTTTTGAGCGTGCCTTACAGCAGTTGCAGCAGCTGTGCTGCCCAGGGGAGAAAACTGTTGTAAAAATTGACCATCCCCCAAAATTTCTGTAGCGCCCTCATCGTCTGTGGACGTGGAAAATCTGACACTGCACGCACTTTATCCAGCAGTGGGATTGTGCCATCTGGCGAGATGCGGTGGCCCAAAAAATCAATCACTGGCAGCCCGAACTGGCACTTTGTTGGGTTAACAATAAGCCCGTGCACTTCAAACTGCTGGAAAACTTGCTTGAGGTGGGCGAGGTGCTCCTCCTCTGACGCGCTAGCCACCAAAATGTCATCCAAGTAGACAAAGACAAACGGCAGGTCATGGAGGACCATGTCCATCATTCTTTGAAAGGTTTGTGCTGTGCCTTTTAACCCTAATGGAATGCGTTAAAAACTTGAAAAGGCCAAAAGGAGTTATTACCGCTGTTTTAGGAACATCCTCTGTGCGAACCAGGACCTGGTGGTACCCGCAAACCAGATCCACTTTTGAAAAATGCGCGTCCCGGCCAGGTGCACAAAAAAATCCTGAATATGCGGAATGGGATACCGGTCATGTTCCATGGTGTTGTTCAAGTGTCGGAAATCGCCGCAGGGCTGCCACAACCGCCACACCCCATCAGCCTTGGGCACCATGTGCAACGGAGATGCCCAAGGGCTGTTGGAGCACCTAACGGTGCCCAATTGTTCTAAGTTAGCAAACTCATCACAAGGGCTGGCTAGTTTAGCTGCGTCCAGGCAGCGAGGGCACACAAACACAGGCGGGCCTTTCGTTGTGATAAAATGTTCAACTCCGTGCTTGGTTACCACAGTGGAAAAGGTGGGAACCGTGAGTGCTGGGAACTCGGAAAGCAAACACTGGTATTTACCCCCTGGAGCTAGAATGTTAGCGTGTGTTGGTGGCTCAACTCCCCGAGCTGTGCAGGGCTAGGAGGAAAAGAAACAGCATCCACTAAGCCTCTGTTTGCAACATCAACAAGCAATCCGTGAGCACACAGAAAATCAGAACCTAAGATGGGAACCGAACATGCATCTACCACAAAGTCCTACTGGTAACTGCGTCTGTGTAAACACACAATCACCGTCCTTTCTCCAAACATCCTGATGTGGGATCCGTTGGCGGCCGTAAGAGCCGGACCGCTGCCTTCTGCCAACCAGTCTGTGCTGACTAGCAAAATGGGGCTCTTCTGAGAGCCAGAGTCCACCAGAAAACGTTTCCCAGAACGTGTGTCCGTGATGAAAAGCAGCTTCTCCCTGTCACCAGCAGTCGCAGCTGCTACCGACCACTGGCTGTCTCGTTTCCCGGCTTTCTTGAAGTGGCACGGTGGCAGACAATGCTGCGTGTCCTTGCCAAAACAGCGGTGATAAAAACACAGCGTCCTGTGTCTCCGGGTGGCCGTCCTTGCCACAACCATCGGCTCCTCGACCTCGCTGGATTCCTTGGGAGATCATGGTGTCACTGTGTGCACACTGAGAGCCGTTTGCCAGGATGATGCAGTCTGCCTCTTATGCCACTGCGTGGTAGTTCATGGCCGCCAGCAGCGGCAAGTTAGCAAGGATTGTCCGCGCTGTAGCTGGTAGGTTCCTGAGGAAGAGGTGGGTAAACAGGAAAAATCCATTGTCTTTACCCATTAGCACGAGGATGCTCTCCATAAGTTCCACAGCTGATCTGTCCTCTAACTCCAAGCATGCCAGGAGCCTTTCTGCACTCTCCCCATCCGAAAGGGTATAATGGTGCAGCAGTATTCGCTTGAGCGCGTCATATTTTCCTTGGGCTGGCGGGTCTTGGAGTAGACTCATGGCTTGCTGCGTGGTGCGCGCATCCAGTGATGCCACCACATGATGGTACTTTGTGTCGTCTGTTGAGACTCCGCAGAGGGTGAATTGGGCTTCCACATGAATAAACCAAGCAGCCAGGTTGTGAAGCCAAAAGTCTGGGAGTCTGACTGCCGTGGCGTATACAGCAGTGGGAGCCTCCAGCGGGAGTGTCTCCATGATGGTGCTCGGTCCATGTTCCATTTCACATCTCTAGGCCACCAATGTGGAGGAAGGAATCAGACGAGACCACGAACTGATGACACCGACTTTATTCTCCTCCATCAAACATAACAGACTGAATCTGAGTGCCAGAGCAAACTCTTTTATACACTTTATTCCCGCCTCTGGCACCCAGGGTAAACACATTAACATACAAGCTGTGAAACATGCACACGCATCTGTTATGTCTGTATAATGATGGTCGGAGGTGGAGTTATGCCATGTAACAAACTGACTCTTTACTGAAGAACACAGAACTATATACACTCTGGCCGTAGCCCACCTGATGTCACACCCAGGGCAGGTACAGCAAGACACACACTACACACTCACTACACATCATTCCCCCCTTACAAAAGTACAAAACCACACACACAATCAAGACCCTCCCCAATTTAAGACCCGCACTGTGCACTAAGGAAACAGGGAACCATGAACTGTAGTAGAATGACCTATCACATTCACACAAAACAACTAAAACCAGCATTTTTTTTTCTTTTTATACTAAATACACAAAATAATCTCCAAATAACACATATCCTCTCATGCACACCAGCAGAGTATATATACATATTTACATTTCAACGTTTAAGTTACACCAATGTCCGTTGGTAGCCAGGGGTAAAACCGACTCGGAGGCCCAGGACAGCCCCAAACCATCCACTCCCCTGTCCGCTGAAGATAAGACCGGCTCGGAGGCCCCAGGCAGCCCCACGACATGTGTGCCTGTGGCCACCGTCTGCCCCCAGGATCAAAAACAATCTCTTCCGCCATAACGTCCCTCTTCACCGCCAACTGCGTCACTCCTCGGGACCCGCCGTTCTGCTGTCTGGCACACCATCCCGCCATGCTCGTCGTTCCGCTCCCGACTGCCTTCAACACTGCCATCGTGGCTCTGAACACTCTGGGCCCCCGTGGCCGAACTCCGGGGAGACCCGAAGCCTGCTCGTCGATGCCACTCGCTGCCTTGGGCGCCTCGCCGTAACAGCCAGCAGCCTCATCCAGGGCACTCCGCTGCGCTGCCTCCATGTCCGGCTGCTGCTGCTCACTCCCGGGGCTCACAGCATTGCCTTCGCCGGCATTGTTTTCTGACCCAGGCACCTCACTGCTGCTCCCAGCACCCTCGTTCCAGACGCTCTGCTGCGTCATCTCCATGCCCAGCTGCAGCTGCTCTCCCTCGGGGCTCTCAGCGTCACTCTCCAACTTGGGCGTTTTGTTGCTGCTCTTGGCACCCTTGTCCAAGGTACTCCGCTGCGCTGCCTCTGTGCCCAGCTGTCGCTGCTCCGCCTCCCGCATGCTGAGCTCCTTGGCTGGCTTGCCGTCTTTGGTGACCGGGGGATCCTTCACTCGTGGCCCTGGTTCTACCTCGAAGTCTAGCTGGTAGCTGGTAGCTTGGTTTTGGCGCACATCTAGCTTCATGGCTAACTTCCCCACAGACACTGACTGTGCCGTTAGCTTCTCCCAGCTAGCCAGCTTAGCCGCTCCAGGTGTCAACAGCTCCATTACCCGTAGCTTCATGGTCCTCGTATGTTTGGCAAAATATTTGGCCAGGTGCTTGATAGCATCCGCATAAGACTCCATTTCTCCCAACATACAGAGAATTTTCCGACCTTCTTTGCCGAGATGGTGGGCCAGAAGTGCTCGTCTTCGTACTCCATTAAGCCTACTTAAGCCCAGCTCAGCGATGTAACCCTCGAACATGGCCAGTCAGTTCAGCCACAGGATCGCTGGCTCTCCTGGATATTCCAGAAATGGTGATAATGGTGGAGGTAGCCCATACGCCCCCATAATTTCTCCTCGTTGCCAAATGTTATGTCTGTATAATGATGGTCAGAGTCGGAGTTATGCCATGCAACGAAGTGACTCTTTATTGAAGAATACAGAACTATATACACTCTGGCCGTAGCCCGCCTGACGTCACACCCAGGGCGGGTACAGCAAGACACACACTACATACTCACTCCACATCAACATCCGCAATATACACATTAACATACCGTCACAGAGCAGGTCTTGATACAACACATTTGCACCCCTGTGTCCTCAGGTGTGAACCTGGCACAGTGGGGGCGGAAGGCTCATCCTTTTTTGGCTTTATACCCCCTAGTGCTCTGGCGCCCTTAGCTGGCTCTTCTCGACTTTTCCCCATTACCATTTCTGACTACCTTCTCCCCACCAACCCCCTGTCCTGGGTGGAGTGCCATGTCCTTTTGTGTCCCCCACAGTACAGATTATCAAAATAATTTTGATTAAAGGCTCATTGACTGAAAAATGGTGCTTCTATTCAAGATTCAAAGGCTTTATTATCATGTGCACAGTTAAGAAATGCAATATGCTTTAACCGTCTGAAATATGCCTGCTGGTTACGTGATTATCGAAAAACTATCAAAACACTCGCTCATCTTATAACACACACACAGAGCCATTATCTCGTTTTTCTTGCCAAGAAGCCATTTTGATTATATGGGGGATTTTCTTGTAGTCAAGAAATGGTTAACCCAGCTCAGCACTGTTCTTGATACCCTCCCACTATTACTGAAGAAGAAGAAGAAGAAGCCACCTCTATTGTCATTCAGTCCATACAGCCATTCATGTACAGTAGAACAAAATTATGTTTCTCCTATCTACAATGTTAATCACATGTAGAATCAGAGGAGTCGCTGCCATGCAAGGCGCCACCACAAACAGCTTCTCCTTCCCCCATTCTATTACACTGAGCATCAAGCTAGAAAGCGGGAAGTACCATTGTTATATGGTCTTTGGTATGACCCGGCCAGGACTTGAACCCCTAACCTCTCGGTTGTGGGGTGGATGCTCTATCAACTAGGCCTCCACTCCGGTAGGCCACCATTGACTGTAGTTATCTGTAATGTAGATGGACAGGGAACTAATGGCAGTTTTTCTTTCATGGTGTCAGGGAACTTATCATGTTACACAAACATTCAAGAAAAAATATGTGAATATTTTAGTCAATAAAAAAAATGTCATGCCCTTGAAGATGTAAAAAGTTAAAAAAAAAAACAAAAAAACCCCAAAACACATTTTTTGAAATGTAATGATTTGTCCATTTTTGGCCAAATGGTGGAACTGGGAGGTAAATATACAGTAAAATCTATGTTATTTGTTTCACTTTACTGTAATTGTACTGTTTCATGTTGCATGCATATTTATTCATTGAATAAATATGTATGCAACTGATAAATAACAGACATTTTCATGAATTAATGTCTTTATCTTGAGATTTTCAGGTGAAGACACATTGGCATGACCAGACTGCACAAATCAGTCAGCGTCTTTAAATGATCTGATTTTGTAATGCAAATCCATGATTTTTTTTACGATTCCATTTCCTTCCCTCCCTATTTACCCATGATAGTAATATAACATTTGTGGAGAGTGTGGGAAATGAGGAGGCAGGTTTATGAGCATTCATTCATTCATTCATTCATTCATTCATCTCCTTCCGCTTAATCCTTTTCGGGTCGCGGGGGGGCTGGAGCCTATCCCAGCATCTTTAGGCGAGAGGCAGGGTACACCCTGGACAGCTCGCCAATCCATCACAGGGCCAACACAGAGAGACAGACAACCATTCACTCGCACAGTCATACCTAAGGACAATTTAGAATTCCCAGTTTTTGGTGCCAATTAACCTAACTTGCATGTTTTTTGGTGGCGCGGTGGAAGAGTGGTTAGCATTGCGGCAGCACAGCAACTCACCCTTGGCTGGGGGATCCTGGGTTCGATCCCAGCCCCCGACCAACAGTGATCTGTGTGGAGTTTGCATGTTCTCCCCGTGTCTGCGTGGGTTACCTCTGGGATTTCTCCGGTTTCCTCCCACATGCCAAAAACATGCAAGTTAGGTTAATTGGCATCAAACTGGGGGGGTTTACGAGCAGACAAAGTTTATTAACACTCTCACATCACTCATACGCAGAAAAAGCATGATACAGCCAAGCACAGTTTCCTCTTATATCCCAACAGATCATCTCACCTCTGCATGACATTTCACATCACACTGCATGACATCTAACAACACAATACATTCCCCTTGAACCCCCGTCTCCCTCTTCTTGCCAACTCCCCATGACGCCCCTGACTATTATCCTCTTATGTTTAACCACTGCATCCTGGCTGAGACGCTGTCTGACTCAACCTGGTCTCTACAATATGCATTTTGTGTCTGCTACAATATCTATAAATCCAATTTCACACATATGAGTAGGCTATGTGATGAATAAATACCTTGCTGTGATATTGCATAGCAGATATAAATAATATGGTGTGGAGTGTGTAAATGAAGAGGCAGCTTCATGTCAGACGATTTATTACACATTCACATCTCACAAGCACAGAACAGACTGACTGGTTACAGCAAGCACTCCTCTCTATATCCCAAGTCACCTTCACAAGCTTCAAGGCACTTCCTCATACACAGCATGATATTTACACTACACTTCATTCGACCCCCTCTCACCCTCTTGGGCATTGTTCTCCCATGTGTATTCATTGTCTCTGTCTGAGGTGCGAAATAACCTGACTTCCATACCGCGCCCCCCCCCCCCCCAGCATCTTAGATAGAACAATAGAATATCAGTCCACATGCTGTTTCGGCTTCAGTCTCCTCCCATATCTGCTGTAACTGGGGTTTACTGCCTCTGTGGCGCTGCTGTGCCGGTGGGGGTCTGCTGGGAGTGTGTCCGACTGCAGGTGAGCCGTGGTGGTGGTGGTGGTGGGGGTTTCGCTCTGTCCGTGTGGCTGCTCTGATGAATCGTTCCCCTGGGGAGTTCTCCGTGGGGGTCTTCCACGCCGAGGGGCCCTCGCCAACAGCACTTGCTCATCCGCCACTACAAAGGCGGGTTTGAGTCTGTCTATGCCAATTTTCTCCCATCTACCCCCCAAGTCTAGCACAAAATGCTTATCCCCTGTTTCCAACACTCTGATCGGTCCATCATAGGGTGGGCGCAATGGAGGGCGGTGGGCATCTTGTCTGATGAACACGAACTCCGCGTTCTTCAAAGTTTTAGGCACGAAAACATGTGGAAAACAGTGGGGGGCCGGGCCCGGCAGCGTGCCTGTGTTTGCGCTACGCTGCAAAAGCTGAGACGGGCAGCTGTCCGGCGTGGGATTATCTGGCAGAAATTCCCCGGGCAGCCGTAGGGGCTGCGCAAAAACCAGCTCTGCCGGGGAAGCTTCCAGATCCTCTTTTGGCGCGGAGCGCAACCCCAATAGCACCCACGGCAACCTCTCCACCCAATTTGCATTCGTCAGTGAAGCCCTGAGTGCTGCTGTCAGTGATCTATGAAAACGCTTGCATAACCCATTGGCCTGTGGGTTGTATGCGGTTGTGCGATGAATTGTAACACCCAGACTGCGGGCCATCGCGGACCAGAGTTCGGAAACAAATTGAGGGCCCCTGTCGGATGTAATGTCCAATGGGACTCCAAAACGCGCCACACATGCTGTTAAAAAAGCGCGTGCTACATCTGCGGATGTGGTTGCCGCCAGTGGGACTGCTTCTGGCCAGCGCGTGGTGCAGTCCATCACTATCAGGAGGTGCGTGCACCCCTGTGATGGCGGGAGGGGGCCCACGAGGTCCACGTGCACATGGTCAAACCTCTTAGCCGGTACCCGAAACGGCTCCAAGGGAGCTTTCATGTGTCTGTGTACTTTGGCTCGTTGGCACGCCACGCAGGCTGCAGCCCACTCTTTTACTTGTTTGCGTAGGCTCAGCCACACAAACTTCTCTCCCACCACTTTGACCGACGCGCACACTCCTGGGTGCGCCAGAGTGTGAACCGACTCAAACACGCAGCAGCACCACGCGACCGGGACCACTGGACTCGGGCGTCCCGTGGAGACATCGCAGATTAGGGGGGGCATGCCGTCTTGCAGCACCCTGCTCTCCAGCCTTAACCCTGTTGGTCCAGACTGGAGCGCGCGCACGTCTGCATCGCTAATCTGCTCCGCGGCCATGGCTGCGTAATCTATCCCCACATAGACCGGGGCCACCACGACGCGCGAGAGGCAGTCCGCCACCACATTCAGTTTACCCGACACATGCTGAATATCGGTAGTAAACTCTGAGATCGCGGCCAGCTGTCTCTGCTGCCGGCCCAACCACGGTTCTGAAACCTTGGCCATCGCGAACGTTAGTGGCTTGTGATCCACAAACGCGGTGAAGCTGCACCCTTCCAGCCAGAACTGGAAGTGGCATATGGCCAGGCGGAGAGCCAGCAACTCCCTGTCGAATGCGCTGTATTTACGTTCGCTGTTGTGCAAAGTTCTGCTGAAAAAAGCGAGCTGCTGCCAAGCCCTGGCAACGCGCTGCTCTACGACAGCCCCTATGGCCACGTCGGAAGCATCGGTGGTGAGCGCTATCCGGGCCACCGGGTCCAGATGCGCCAGCAGTGCGGCATTTGCCAGGGCTGCTTTAACCTCTGAGAACGCCCGCTCTTGCTCCGGGGTCCATTCGACCCTATCCACGGGCTTCTGTCTCTTGAGTGCGGCATACAATGGTTGCATGAGCTGCGCCGCGCGGGAAAGGAAACGGTTATAAAAGTTCACCATCCCCAAAAATTTCTGCAGCGCCCTGACCGTCTGAGGCCGGGGAAAATCCGCCACGGCGCACTTTGTCAGGCAGCGGGATCGCTCCTTCCGGAGAGACGCGGTGCCCCAAAAAATCAATCTGTGTCACGCCGAACTGGCATTTCGCCGGGTTGATTATTAACCCGTGCTCCTCCAGCCTCCGGAAAACCATCCTGAGGTGGGTTTCGTGTTCATCTTCGGACGCACTGGCTACCAGGATATCGTCCAGGTAGACGAACATGAACGGGAGATCGCGCAGCACTGCATCCATCATGCGCTGGAACGTCTGTGCCGCGCCTTTTAACCCGAATGGCATGCGCAGGAACTCGAATAAACCGAATGGAGTTATTACTGCTGTTTTGGGTACATCCTCAGCACGCACTGGGACTTGATGGTAACCGCGGACCAGGTCTATTTTAGAAAAAATGCGTGCTCTGGCGAGGTGGACGGAAAAATCCTGTATGTGGGGAATCGGGTAGCGGTCGTGTGCTGTGGCGTTGTTCAACCTGCGGAAATCACCGCACGGTCGCCACGATCCCTCAGCCTTAGCGATCATGTGTAGCGGGGATGCCCATGGGCTGTTTGAACGCCTGATGATGCCCAACCTTTCCAGGTTGGCGAACTCCTCGCGCACTATGGCCAGCTTAGCTGCGTCCAAGCGCCGAGGTCTTGCAAAAATGGGCGGCCCGGTGGTGGTGATAAAGTGCTCCACTCCGTGTTTAGCGATGGCCGCCGAAAACGTCGGGACCGTGAGTGCTGGGAACTGAGTGAGCAGTGCGTGGAACTTACTGCCTGGAGCTGTGACGTTGGCTTGTGCTGTTGGCTGGGTCACTCGAGCTATACAGGGGAGAGAGTCAAAGGACAGTGCATTAACCAGGCGCCTGTTAGCAACATCAACCAATAAACCACGTGCACACAGAAAATCAGCCCCCAGGATATGGTAATTCAGTGCTGCTACGACAAAAGTCCACTTGTATGTACGGCCGTGTAGAGATAAGATCAGTGTCCTCTCACCAAAGGTCGTCAATTTCCAAGCCGTTTGCTGCCAACATCACGGGGACGCTAGGTCCTGCCAGCCGGTCGGCGTAGGTCGGCAGGATGAAGCTCTTCTGGGCTCCAGTGTCCACGAGGAAACGCCTCCCCAAGCGCGCGTCCATCAAGTAGAGCAGCTTGTTCTCTTCACCCAGGGTCGCAGCTCCTACCGACCGCCGGCCTCGGCGTTTTCCCGAGCGCTTGAATTGGCATGGTGGCACACATCTGCGTGCGTTCTCTCCGAAGCGGCGGTGGTAGAAACAGAGTGTGTCTCTCTGGTGCTCCTTGGTCCCCGCTGCTGCTACCGTCGGTGGCTTCTCGCCTCCTCTGGTCGTCTCGCTGGGCTCCGCCGCTGCCGCGTTGACTGTGATCGCTTGGTGGTGAGGATGATCCGGTCCGCCTCCTGGGCTAGCGCACGGTAGTCACGCGTGGCCAGCCACGGCGAATTGGCCAGAACTGCTCTCGCCACTGTTGGAAGGTTCCGGAGGAAAAGGTGGGCAAACAGAAAGTGCCCGTCGTCCGTGCCCATTAATGCCAGCACCTTCTCCATCAGGTCTACGGCAGACCCATCTCCTAACTCGGTCCGCGCCAGGAGCTTCTCCGCTCTCTCACATTCCGAGAGTGTGTAGCGCCGGGTGAGCGCAGCCTTGAGCGCCTCATATTTGCTGCTGGCTGGTGGCTGATCGAGCAGGCTCGCTACCTGCTGGGCTGTGCGGGAGTCCAGCGCTGCTACCACATGGTAGAACTTGGTGTCGTCTGCCGTTACTCCCTGGAGGGCGAACTGGGCCTCGGTGTGAAGGAACCAAGAGCGTGGGTTGTGCTGCCAGAAATCTGGTAGCTTGACTGAAACTGCACACATGTTGCTGGGGGTTCCAGTCCTGGCTGTCTGTGGAATGGCTGCTGCGTCTCTGCGGCTTCCCGACCAGGCCGGCTCCGGGGTTCTCGCCTCGTGTTCCATAATACGTCTTGGGTCACCAGTGTGGAGTGTGTAAATGAAGAGGCAGCTTCATGTCAGACGATTTGTTACACACTCACATCTCACAAGCACAGAACAGACTGACTGGTTACAGAAAGCACTCCTCTCTATATCCCAAGTCACCTTCACAAGCTTCAAGGCACTTCCTCATACACAGCATGATATTTACACTACACTTCATTCGACCCCCTTTCATCCTCTTGGGCATTGTATCTCCCATGTGTATTCATTGTCTCTGTCTGAGGTGCGAAATAACCTGACTTCCATAATGGCACGTGGAATCATGCAAAATAGTTCTTTCAAATATATTGTATCTTCATAGCCCCTATTGTACTGTATATCTAAGAAATCAGCAGCCAATTAAAATTATATTGTGGTGGACACACATACGTGACCTGCTTTTGGACTCACATTTCAGACCAGAACAAAGGCAGAGCTTCCTTGGTGATTACAGGAAGCTGCAAGAGTGTTAGCTTTGGTATGCAAAGCTTGAGACTGTGGGGTATAATTAAAGGATTAAAGAGGGGATGCATTGTAGACAGTGGGGGTGATATCATGGAGAGAGGACGCACTGTTACTGTTACAGACCACATTATAATGCAATGTGGTCTGTGAGACATGTGACTTGTGAACTGTAAGAGTCCTGGTATTTAAGGACAAGAGTTCCCTGTGTGGCCCTCTCTTTTCTGCTTTGTGATGTTGGAGATGTGAATAAAGCTGACTCGAGAAAGAACTCTGTCTCGTCATTCTCACATTCCCACACTGGTGACCCAAGGCGTATCATGCAAGAGGAGAATTCCCCCAGGCCAGCCTCGTCAGGAGCCCCCAGCCAAGTGAATGTCGCTACAGTCCAGCTACCGGACTTCTGGCAGAACAATCCACGCTCCTGGTTCAACGCGGTTGAGGCGCAGTTCAACCTCCGGGGGATATCGGTAGACGACACAAAATTCTACCACCTAGTCGCAAAGCTGGACAACAACACGGCCCAGCATGTGGAGAGCCTGATTGACCAGCCGCCGGACAGCGACAAATATGGCACGTTGAAGGCTGCACTCATCCAGCAATTCACCCCCTCAGCGGAGGAGCGAGCAGAGAGGCTCCTGGCGCTGACGGAGTCGGAAAATGACATGCCTGCGAACCTGATGGAGAAGTTGTTGAGGTTGAAAGACTCTGACGACAATCACTTCATTTTCACCCACCTCTTCCTCAGGACTCTACCGTCAGCAGCAAGAGTGACCCTGGCCAGTTCGCCACTGTTGGCCCAACGGGACTACCGCGCGCTGGGCCGAGAAGCGCAGCGGATTGTCAACGCCACCAAGCGGCGCACAGCCACGGCCGCTGCAGCAGAACTCAGCGCGACGACCGAAGGCCAGAGGCAGTGGTACCAGACTCACCGACGACGGCGGCGGCAGGGGCCAGGGAACGTGGATCGGACGTCCTTTGTTTCTACCATCACCGCTTCACAGAGAGGGCACGCAAATGTGTACCACCGTGCCAGTTCAGGCGTTCGGGAAATGCCAAGACCGGGAGTCGGTAGCAGCCGCGGCCCTCGGGGAGGAGAACAAGCTGCTCTACTTGTCGGACGCACGCTCGGGGAGGCAGTTCCTCGTCGACACAGGCTCCCAGTTGAGTTTCATCACACCTTCCTACGCTGACAGAATAGCTGGTTCCGGAGGTCCCCGGGTGACAGCAGCGAACAGCTCGGAGATTAAGACCTTTGGTGAGAAGACTCTGCTTCTGTCTCTACACGGCCGTACATTTGAGTGGACTTTTGTTGTAGCAGCAGTAAATTTCAATATGTTGGGGGCTGATTTTCTGTGCTCACATGGTTTGTTGGTTGATCTCGCTAACAGGCGCCTGGTTAATGTACTTTCTTTTGATTCTATCCCCTGTACAGCGCGAGTGGCCCCGCCAACAGCACAAGCCAACGTCACAGCTGCAAGCAGTAAGTTCCACACACTGCTCACTCAGTTCCCAGCACTCACGGTCCCCACATTTTTGGCAACAGTCGCTAAGCACGGGGTTGAGCATTTTATTACCACTACCGGACCGCCCGTTTTTGCAAAAGCTCGGCACTTGGACGCAGTTAAACTGGCCATAGCGCGCGAGGAGTTCGCCAACCTGGAGAGGTTGGGCATTATCAGACGTTCAAACAGTCCATGGGCTTCCCCGCTGCACATGGTCCCGAAAGCCGATGGATCATGGCGACCTTGCGGGGATTTCCGCAGGTTAAACAATGCTACAGCGCACGACCGCTACCCAATCCCGCATATCCAAGATTTTTCTGTTCATTTGGCGGGGGCGTGCATTTTTTCTAAAATACACTTGGTCTGCGGTCACCACCAAGTCCCAGTGCGCGCTGAGGACATACCCAAAACAGCGATAATAACTCCGTTTGGCCTTTTCGAGTTTTTGCGCATGCCATTCGGACTTAAAGGGGCTGCTCAGACGTTCCAACGCATGATGGACTCGGTGCTTCGCGATCTCCCTTTCGTGTTCATCTACTTGGATGATATTTTAGTAGCCAGCGCGTCCGAAGACGAACACGAAAAACACCTAGCCACAGTTTTCCGAAGGTTGGGAGATCACGGGTTAATAATCAACCCAGCGAAGTGTCAGTTCGGGGTGGCGCAGATCGATTTTTTAGGACACCGCGTCTCCCCCAAAGGAGCAGTTCCGCTTCCTGACAAAGTGCGTGCGGTGGCAGATTTTCCCCGGCCGCAGACGGTCAGGGCGTTGCAGGAGTTTTTGGGAATGGTGAGTTTTTATAACCGTTTTCTCCCCCGCGCGGCGCAACTCATGCAGCCGCTGTATGCCGCACTCAAAAAAAAGAAACCCGCGGATAAGGTCGAGTGGTCCCCGGAGCGGGACCAAGTGTTCTCGGAGGTGAAAGCAGCCTTGGCAAAGGCTGCATTGTTGGCACACCCAGACCCAACGGCCCGCATAGCGCTCACCACTGACGCTTCAGAGGTGGCCATAGGGGCGGTCGTGGAGCAACATGTAGCCGGGATTTGGCAGCCCCTCACCTTTTTCAGCAGGACCTTGCGCGATAGCGAACGTAAATACAGCGCGTTCGACAGGGAGCTGCTCGCTCTCCATTTGGCCATTCGCCACTTTCAGTTCTGGCTAGAAGGACGCTCTTTCACCGCGTTCGTTGACCACAAACCACTAACATTCGCGATGGCCAAGGTTTCCAAACCGTGGTCAGGCCGGCAGCAGAGACAGCTGACCGTGATATCAGAGTTTACCACTGATATCCAGCATGTGGCGGGCAAACTCAATGTAGTGGCAGATTGCCTCTCGCGCGCCGTGGCGGCCCCAGTCAGCGTAGGAATAGATTACGCAGCCATGGCCGCGGAGCAAGTTAGTGACGCAGATGTGTGCGCGCTCCAGTCTGGACCAACAGGGTTAAGGCTGGAGAACAGGGTGCTGCAAGACGGTATGCCCCCCCTAATCTGCGATGTCTCCACTGGACGGCTGCGTCCAGTAGTACCAGCTGCGTGGCGCCACCGTGTTTTTGACTCGATTCATTCTTTGGCGCACCCAGGAGTGCGCGCGTCGGTCAAAGTGGTAGGAGAGAAATTTGTGTGGCCGAGCCTCCGCAAACAAGTTAAAGAGTGGGCAGCAGCCTGCACGGCGTGTCAACGAGCCAAAGTACACAGGCACACGAGGGCTCCTTTGGAGCCATTTCACATTCCGGCCAAGAGGTTCGATCACGTTCATGTGGACCTCGTGGGCCCCCTCCCGCCGTCACAAGGGTGCACACACCTTCTGACAATGGTGGACCGCACCACGCGCTGGCCTGAAGTGGTCCCGCTGGCATCAATCATGGCCGAGGAGGTTGCGCGCGCGTTTTTAACAGCTTGGGTGGCGCGCTTCGGCGTTCCATCTGATGTTACGTCCGACAGAGGCCCTCAATTTGTGTCCGAGCTTTGGTCGACAATGGCCCGCAGCCTGGGTGTCACAATTCACCGCCCAACTGCGTACAATCCGCAGGCTAACGGGTTATGCGAACGTTTTCATAGGTCATTGAACGCAGCTCTCAGGGCGTCACTGACGGGTGCAAATTGGGTAGACAAGTTACCGTGGGTGTTATTGGGGTTGCATTCTGCGCCTAAAGAGGACTTAGAAGCCTCCCCAGTGGAGCTCGTGTTTGCGCAGCCACTCCGGGTCCCTGGGGAGTTTCTCCCAGATAACCCTGCACCAGACGCCTCCCCGTCTCAGCTGTTGCGGAGTAACATAGAATCAAACACGCTGCCTGGCCCCGCGCACCACAGTTTTCCGCACGTTTTTGTGCCTAAAACTTTGAAGAACGCAGAGTTTGTTTTTGTCGGACACGATGCGCATCGAACCCCACTGCGACCGCCTTATGACGGACCCTTCAGAATGTTAGAAACAGGGGACAAGCAGTTTTTGCTAGATTTGGGGGGTAGGAAAGAGAAAGTTGGCATAAACAGACTCAAACCCGCTTTTGTGGTGGCAGATGAGCAAGTGCTGTTGGCGAGGGCCCCGCTGCGAGGTAGACTCCCGCGGGGGGCTTCACAGAGTAATGTTTCCCCACAATTCCCACAAGTGCTGACAAAAGGTTTCCACCCCCAGACGGCAAACCCCCAGTGTGACAACGCCGCGGAGACGTTGAATCCCAGCTACAGCAGATACGGCAGGAGACAGAAGCCCAGACAGCATGTGGACTGATGTGTATTGATACTATTACGGCATGCATGTTGTTATTCCCTTGTTTGTTCTAAAATGCTGGGGGGGGGCTTTGTGTGGTGGACACACATACGTGACCTGCTTTTGGACTCACGTTTTAGACCAGAACAAAGGCAGAGCTTCCTTGGTGATTACAGGAAGCTGCAAGAGTGTTAGCTTTGGTATGCAAAGCTTGAGACTGTGGGGTATAATTAAAGGATTAATGAGGGGATGCATTGTAGACAGTGGGGGTGATATCATGGAGAGAGGATGCATTGTTACTGTCATTATAATGCAATGTGATCTGTGAGACATGTGACTTGTGAACTGTAAGAGTCCTGGTATTTAAGGACGAGAGTTCCCTGTGTGGCCCTCTCTTTTCTGCTTCGTGATGTTGGAGATGTGAATAAAGCTGACTCGAGAGAGAACTCTGTCTCGTCATTCTCACATTCCCACAATATAACCATTAATATGATTTATGCACAGTAGCTGTCATGACCCATTGTAATAGAAATATTACAATTCAATATGAATAGGAACCACAACCCTTAACACTCTAATGTATTCTCCGTAGCCCCGGTAATATACTGGTAATAATGATTACTACACCAGCACCTCGATTGACCTGTTCACTACCTATTGCCCAAATTTATAGTTTAACTGTGGAATAAATTCAATATTATGCTTTAAGGGTTGTTTTTATTTCTCCTGTTCACATTCAGAGGATGTTGTGATGTCTGTGTGTTTTCTATAACCCTGTGTTTTTATGCATTGGGGTACCTACGTTTACTGTAATGCTGTAACTTGAATAACTACTATTTGAGAATACTTCACAAAATTTTCAGATCAAATTGCCAAAACATTATAGGTTTCAAAGCAAACTTGGTTTTGTTTCCAGCCTTACTTTGATTATTTTTTTTACCTTTTTGGAATGCAAACTGGCACCTTGAAAGAACAAAAGCACTTTGAGGTGAGTGCAGTATCCTCAACCTCCGTTTTCTTTGAAGATCCCAATACTTACTGACGGAGAGCAGTTTTCAACTTTTCAGTATAATTACTGTGGCAGAACCAAATTATGATAAACCCATCATCCACGAATATACAACAAAGTATACAACCAATAGTTGCAGGGCAGGATCCCAAGGTGAACCCGTTTGGCAAGTATGGTGACCCTAGAGAGCTTTACATGTTCTATCGTAAGAGAGCATAGGGAGTGTCAACCTTGACCTTTGACCTTTTTGACCCCAAAGCTGTAGTCAGAGGTTATGGTCTCAGAGTGAATCTGTGTATCAGGTTTGGTGACCCTAGCTTTCTTTGATTTTAAGATATTGTTTATAAGCCATTTTGATGTTGAC
The DNA here is from genome assembly GCA_020510985.1 of Pholidichthys leucotaenia. NCBI lineage: Eukaryota > Metazoa > Chordata > Actinopteri > Cichliformes > Pholidichthyidae > Pholidichthys > Pholidichthys leucotaenia. The sequence goes on from CM035849.1 coordinate 241,403,599, forward strand.
CTTTGACCTTGCAATCCCAAAACCAAAGTCACACTTCAGGGTCACAGGGTGAACCTGTGTACCAAGTTTGGTGACCCTAACTTTATTCGTTGTAATAAGGCATAGAGAATGATAACATTGACCTTTGACCCCAAACCCATAGTCTGAGGTCAGGATCCCAAGGTGAACCTGTATACCAGGTTTGGTGGTCCTAACTTTACTTGTTTTATGATAATAGTGCAAATGGAATGCTAACCATGACCTTTGACTTTTTGACCCCAAACCCATATTCAGAGGTCAGGATCCAAACGTGAACCTGTGTAGCAAGTTTGGTGACCCTAGCTTTCTTTGTTGTTGAGATATAGTTTAGAAGCCATTTTGATGTTGATCTTTGACCCTGCGATCCCCAAACCATAGTCACACTTCAGAGTCACAGGGTGAGCCTGTGTACCAAGTTTGGTGACTCTAGCTTTACTTGTTGTACAGTAATAAAGCATAGGAAATGTTGACATTAACCTTTTACCTTTTGACCCCAAACCGATAGTCAGAGATCAGGATCCCAAGATGAACCTGTACACCAGGTTTGGTGGCCTTAGCTTTACTTGTTTTATAGTAAATTTAGCATTTACCATAGTGCAACTGCAATGTTAATTTTGAACATTGACCCCTTGACCCCAAACCCATAGTTAGGTCAAGATGTAAACAGTCTAAGATGTGTATTAGATACAGCTAGTGTATTGATTTGAAAAGCCTACATCATTTCTTTCAGTAGTTGTTGTGTGTGTGATTTAGGGAAAATTTGACCTCTGACCTTTGACCTCAAGGGCATCCGATGAGAGTGAAATTGCAATATGTGTATCATCAGTGTATATCAAACCATGGTACCAAGTTTAAAAACAACTGGAATGAAACTGTAGGAGGAGTTCATTTCACAAGACAGTTGTTATCCACCGCCAGTCGAAGCCCAAAGGGGTCGAAAAGCCCTCTGGGCGAAGACCGAAGGGGGATTATGTTATGGGTCAGTCTGTCCGTCCATCTGTTTGTCTGTCAATCCCTCCCACTTTTGTGAAATCAACTCCTTCTCCTACAGTTTTGGTCTGATTGTTTTGAAAGTTAGTACTATGGTTTGATATACATTGAGGATTTGCATATTGCAGTTTGGTCCCTGCCAGGTCATACCAAATACCATGTAAAAAAAAAATGGTACTTTCAAGCTTGGTGCTCAACATAAGGCTGCATGTCCACCAAACATATTTTTTGGTCAACCGACTGCTCTGAATGTGTTTTTTTCAGCATTTGTGTGCTGCACTCTGGGAAAAAAAAAAAATCTGTGCCCTGTATCGCAGCAACAGCTTGTCACTCACAGCTCAGCACTTCCGCTTTTCCTATGGTCAGATTTTCTACTTACTTTTTAATAGCAGTCTCGAAATAACAATAGACAGGAAATGTATTCTAGCACTGGTAGCAGCTCTGGATGCAAAATATGATGACACAGAAAACAGGAGTCTGAATTCAGACTGCACCAGCATCCTATGTCCCACTCTTCCTTATTCTGATTGGCTGCTTAGAAAGGTCTGACATTGATGAGCTCAGCTGTAGTCTGAAAAATTGAAATTTTTTCAACTCTGAGCGCCGTGACAAAAAGCGGCCACCGCCAAGAGTGTTTCAGTGCCGAGGGCGCTCAGCGCTGTAGACGCTGGACTACATACAGAATAAATATAAAATAGCTGCTCACAGCTGAAAAAATGCGTTTGGTGGACATGCAGCCTTATAGAACGGTGTATAGAGGGTGTAAGGAAAGGATGTGGAGGCGAGGCACAAGCGTAGGTCGTCACAGGTTCTTTATTGACCCTCTAACATAAATACAGCTGGTGGATCCCAGCGTTGCCCGCTGGGGCCCGGTGTCTAGTAGGAGAGTTTCTGTGTTCCTGAGGCATGTATAACAAGCTCTTTTATACAGTTATACAGACAGAGAGAATGCATGGCACATTAGCATAGTGATATACATATCAGTCAATACATATCATTAGCGTGACCAACTGGCACCCGGATGTCCTCTCCGTCGTCCGGGGACGTATACATAATAGTCCATTGTTCTGATTGTCCCCTGGGGCTCTCTGTCTGTATGTAAATTGTCCTCCGTTTCCTCCAGCCCTGCTGAGTGTGAAATAGTGTCCATCTGCAGTGTGCTGGGTCACCACACAGCTCCCCCCAGAACACTCAGAAGGGGCTGTGACCCCCCCCCCCCCGGGTCGTTTGGGCTCCAGCACCGGTAGAACTGTCTTGTTGTAGAGGAGTGTCGGAGGGCATGTCACTCCCTGGGGGGGACCGGGGAGGGGTGGAAAAGACAGTGTGCTCTGCTCCGAGTTCCAGCATGTTGAACAGCTGTGGATCATGGGCGCACGGGGCCGGTGTGCGTAGTGCGTAATGGAACAAACCGGCGATCGGCTGACTTTAGGGAGTGAGGTGCGAGAAGAGCGATGTGGAGGACGGAGGAGGAGGGGGAGGGGGGTGGGAATAAGTGAGTGCCGGCCCAGGATGCCAAAAGTGTCTGGGCTGTGCAAAAATTGCATGTGGATCAGCCATGGTGAGGGACTTTCCCGGTAAACCTGGCGGTGATCTGCAGCCGCTGTGCAAAAAAAAAAATTAAGTCTCTGACTCCTCGTGCGGCTCAGTCCTGTGAGGATGTGGGGAAGGCGAAAGGCCAAATTCCCCGAGGATGCGTAGCGGCTGTGAAAAAAAACTGAAGCTGTGTGAGGGACTTGGCAGTTTGGTTTTAGATGCAGGAGCAGCCCTAAAGTCATCAGGGAAAGCAATCGATTAAATTCCCGTTGTGCGCCGTGGCTGAGAAACCCATACAAAGTCCCGTGTGCAGGCTGCATGTCTGCTTCAGGTGCGTGAGCAGCCCCAATGATTCCGAGGATGGCAATCGGCCATGTTTCTCAGGCATGTGCAGCGGCGGAGGATGATGTATAAGTCTGGAGCCAGTTTGTCCCTGGTGCGTGGTGTGCACTTGGCACAGTGACCACATAGCTGGAAGTTGCGCTGTCCTTGTAACCTGCGGTGTGTGCACGGGGCTTCTGTGCGCAGAAAGCCCGCTGTCAGGAGGTGAGTCAGGGTCGGGGCTTGGCGGGAATCAAAGCAGATGGCGCCAGTTTTCACCATTCAGGCTGTTTCTTTTTTTTTTTTATTTAAGTTTTTGTAAAGGGCATACATGTCATTAGAGCATTGCAATGTTTACATTTTCATCTGATATTCCCCCTTTTTTTGTTTTTTGACAACATTGGAAAAAAATTATTACAACACCCTTTTTTTAAGTGAAAGAAAAAGAGAAATTAAAAGAAGAAAAAAAAACAAAGGAAAAAAAAAATAAAAGAGCAGAAAAATAAAAGAGCATCTGAGTAGCGTTGGAGCAAAGAGAGGTGCCATTATTGAAATGGTAATTGTCAAAGATTAGATCTGATGGAAGACACATATGCGTTCCAGGGTTGCCAAAAGTTCAAGAACCCATCCATGTCCTGTCTCAGTGCGAATGTCAACTTTTCCATCGAATAAATGTCCTGAATCATGTTAATCCAATCTTCAGGTGTAGGACAGTCTTTCAACATCCATTTTTTTGTTAGAGCTTTTTTACTTGCCAATATTAAAACAGTGAATAAGTATTTTTCCCGTTGTGGAGAGCGTGAAAAGATGAGGCTGAGTTTATTTCTCAATTCAGGTTTATTAACATTCACGTATCTCCAACATCCTCTCAAACAGAAAAGAGAACCATCCTCCCACATCTGCCCTCTTTATACCCGGGACATCAAAGTACAGAGTCACAATGTCTTTTAATCCCAAGACACAATACATCGTCCCCCAGGTCTTCTCCCCTCCACCTAAAACCCTGGTGGTCAGGAAGTCTCTCAAGGCCATCTCTAAAGATCACATTTCGCACCCTCCTGTTATCCCCAGGAGACCCAGACCTATTGTTCATTCTAAGACGTGAGGCAACAGTAATATACATATGCAGCCTAAGCAACTCAAATATGTGTGCCACATGACCCCCCCCCCCCAAACGTCGAAGATGAAACAATACAACACAGTCTGCATATCATGATAAAATCACAAACATCAGTCCACGTGCTGTTTGGGTTTCAACCGTCTTCCAAACTTGCTGTAAGCGGGCTTTACCACTCCCGCGGCGCCATCCTGCTGTGAATCTGCTATCTGAGGATGAGAACTGTTAGTCAATCCCTGTGGGAGCTTTGGGGCATGCTCCCTGGGAGGTCTGCCACGTCAAGGAGCCATCACAAAAGCAGGTTTGAGTCTGTCTATGCCAATTGTTTCCCTCCTGCCCCCCAAATCTAGCAAAAAATGCTTATCACCTGTTTCCAGCACTCTATATGGGCCATCATAAGGTGGTCGCAGGGTTGGGCGCTGAGCATCGTGTCTGACAAAAACAAACTCCGCATTTTTTAAAGCCTTAGGTATAAAAACGCGCAGAAAACTGTGATGAACGGGGCCAGGAAGCGTGCTCGCTCCCGTGTCGCTCAGTAACCACAGAGCAGGGGGCACACTGGCGCAGGATTATCCGGGAGAAACTCACCGGGCAGCCGGAGCGGCTGCGCAAACACCAACTCAGCTGGGGAGGCTTTTAAGTCCTCTTTAGGTGCAGAACACAACCCCAATAAAACCCACAGTAGCCTGTTTACCCAATTTGCATCCGTAAGCGATGCTCTGAGGGCTGCTTTCAATGACCTATGGAAACGTTCGCATAAACCATTAGCCTGGGGGTGGTACGCGGTAGTGCGGTGGATCGTTACCCCCAGGCTGCGGGCCATCGCTGACCAAAGCTCGGAAACAAATTGAGGACCTCTGTCGGACGTAATATCCGACGGAACTCCAAAACGCGCTACCCAAGCCGTTAAAAACACGCTCGCCACCTCCTCGGCTGTGGTTGATGTCAGTGGGACCACTTCAGGCCAACGCATGGTGCGGTCCACCATTGTCAAAAGAATGTGTGCACCCCTGTGACGGCGGGAGGGGGCCTACGAGGTCGACATGCACATGATCGAACCTCTTGGCCGGGATGTGAAACGACTCTAAGGGGGCTTTAGTGTGTTTGTGTATTTTGACTCGCTGGCAAGCCATGCAGGCTCTTGCCCACTCCTTAACGTGCTTGCGCAGGCTCGGCCACACAAACTTCTTTCCTACCATTTTGACCGACGCGCGCACCCCCGGGTGCGCCGGAGAATGAATCGAGTCAAAAACACGGCGGCGCCACGCGGTCGGCGCCACGCGGTCGGCACCACCGGATGCGGTCGTCCGGTGGAGACATCACAGATTAGGGGGGGCATACCATCTTGCAGCACCCTGTTCTCCAGCCTTAACCCTGTTGGTCCAGACTGGAGCGCGCACACGTCCGCATCGCTAACCTGATCTGCGGCCATGGCTGCATAATCTATCCCCACGCGGACTGGGGCCGCGCGTACTTCCGCGCCGCTAGCTTGCTCCGCGGCCATGGCAGTATAATCTACCCCTACGCGGACTGGAGCAGTTACGGCGTGCGAGAGACAGTCTGCCACTACATTAAGTTTACCCGCTACGTGTTCAATATCGGTAGTAAACTCTGAAATTGCAGCGAGCTGCCTCTGCTGCCGGCCTGACCACAGCTCTGAAACCTTGGCCATCGCAAAAGTCAGCGGCTTGTGGCCGACGAACGCAGTGAAACGACGACCTTCAAGCCAGAACTGGAAGTGGCGAATGGCCAAGTGGAGAGCTAACAACTCCCTGTCGAACGCGCTGTATTTTCGCTCGGCATCGCGCAAAGTCCTGCTGAAAAAGGCAAGCGGCTGCCAAGCCCCGGCAACATGCTGCTCTACTACCGCCCCTATGGCCACGTCTGACGCGTCAGTAGTGAGCGCTATGCGGGCCGTTGGGTCTGGATGTGCCAACAACGCAGTGTCTGCCAAGGCTGTTTTGACCTCCGAGAATGCGCTCTCCCTCTCCGGAGACCATTCGATTACATTTGTGGGTTTTTGTTTTTTTAGCGCGGCATACAGTGGTTGCATGAGCTGCGCTGCGCGGGGGAGGAAGCGGTTATAAAAATTCACCATTCCCAAAAACTCCTGTAGTGCTTTGACCGTTTGTGGCTGGGGAAAATTTGTTACTGCGCGCACTTTGTCCGGCAGCGGAACTGCTCCTTCTGGAGAAACGCGGTGCGCCAAAAAATCAATCTGCGTCACCCCGAACTGACACTTCGCTGGGTTGATTATTAACCCGTGCTCTCCCAACCTCCGGAAAATTGCCGTGAGGTGTTTTTCGTGTTCCTCTTCGGACGCGCTGGCGACCAAAATGTTGTCCAGGTAGACGAACACAAAAGGGAGATCGCACAACACCGCGTCCATCATGCGTTGGAACGTCTGCGCAGCGCCTTTAAGCCCAAACGGCATGCGTAAAAACTCAAAAAGGCAAACGGAGTTATTACCGCTGTTTTGGGTATGTCCTCAGCGCGTACTGGGACTTGATGGTACCCGCGGACCAAGTCTATTTTAGAAAAAATGCGCGCCCCCGCCAGATGAACGGAAAAATCCTGAATATGGGGGACTGAGTAGTGGTCGTGCGCTGTAGCGTTGTTCAACCTGCGGAAATCACCACAAGGTCGCCACGAGCCGTCAGCTTTAGGGACCATGTGGAGCGGGGAAGCCCATGGGCTATTCGAACGCCGGATGATGCCCAACTTTTCAAGGTTGGCGAACTCCTCGCGCGCTATGGTCAGTTTAGCTGCATCCAAGCGCCGAGCTTTTGCAAAAACGGGGGGACCGGCGGTAGTAATAATATGCTCCACTCCGTGTTTAGCGACGGCTGCTGAAAATGTGGGAACCGTGAGTGCTGGAAACTGAGTGAGGAGAGTGTGGAACTTACCGCTTGCCGTAGCGACGTTGGCTTGTGCTGTGGGCGGGGTCACTCGAGCTGCACAGGGAATAGAGTAAAAAGAGAGTGCATTAACCAAACGTCTATTAGGAAGATCAACCAACAGCCCATGTGAGCACAGAAAATCCGCACCTAACATGTTGAAACTCACCGCAGCTATAATAAAAGTCCACTCATATGTACGGCCGTGCAGGGACAGCAGCAGAGTCCTCTCACCGAAGGTCTTAATGCTCGAGCCATTCGCCGCCGATGCTCCGTGACTCCTGGGGCCTGCCAGTCGGTCAGCATAGGTTGGCGTGATGAAACTCACTTGGGAGCCTGTGTCCACGAGGAATTGCCGCCCAGAACGCGCATCCGTCAAGTAGAGCAGCTTGTTCTGTTTACCGAGGGCCGCGGCTGCTACCGACCCCCGGCTCTGGCGTTTCCCGAGCTCTTGAACTGACACGGTGGTATACACTTGCGTGCCCTCTCTGCGAAGCGGCGATGGTAAAAACAGAGGTTGTCTCCTCCGCGATGTTTGGTCTTCACCGCCGCTGTTGTCGGTGGGTCTGCCTCCGCCGCCTCTGGCCCCCTGCCATTCCCGGCCGTCGCGCCGAGGTCTGTCGCTGCTGCGGTGGCCGTGTGCTGTCTGCTGGCGTTGAGAATCCGCTGTGCCTCCTGGGTCAGCGCGCGGAAGTCCCGCTGGGCCAACAACTGTGAGCCTGCCAGGGTCGCTCTCGTCTCCGACGGTAGGGTTCTCAGGAAAATGTGGGTGAAAAGGAAATCGTCGTCGTCTGAGCCTCTCAGCCTCAGCATGTCTTCCATCAGGTCGACAGGCGTGCTTTCTCCCAAGTCGTTCAGGGCCAGGAGTCTCTCTGCTCTCTCCTGGGCTGAGGGAGTGAAATGCTGAATGAGCGCAGCCTTCAACCCGCCGTATTTGTCGCCAGCGGGTGGGCGCTGCACCAGGCTCTGCACATGTCGAGCTGTGCGGTTGTCGAGCTTGGCGATAACGTGGTAGAATTTCGTGTTATCTGCCATTATTCCCCCGAGAGCGAACTGAGCTTCGGCCAAGAGGAACCAGGAGTCCGGGTTGTCCTTCCAGAATTCTGGTAGTTTGACTGAGACTGCGTTCGCCTGGCTGGTTCCTTCTTTTGCCCATGATATTCAATTCAAAGGTTTTATTGTCAATACTACCATACGTGCAAGACATACAGGAGAATTGAAATTTGACTTGACAATGGCCACGCTCTATAAGCGCATCCCAGAGCCGCGGCAGCCTTGAAGGCGCCAGTCATAGAGGGTAAAGAAGGGAATGAGGGGGAGGGGAGTGACACAATGGGCAGAGAGAAAAAAGCATTGTTAATCAAAATAAAGCTCTTTTCACTCTTTTAAAGTGGTGTCAATCGCATTTAAGCTGCTTTCCAGATCCATAATTTCCGTTTGGATTAAGATTCAGCCAGAAGAAGAGTGACAAAAACACAGACAAAAACGCAACATTGCAAGCTGGAATCAGAAGGGAGTAGGATTAGGAGGGAGAGGAGGAGAAAAGCGTCTGCTCTCTCTGAAAGCCGGAAGAAGAGATACGTCTTGATACATCTTGATACGTCTTAAGGTCACCAGTGTGGAGAGCGTGAAAAGATGAGGCTGAGTTTATTTCTCAATTCAGGTTTATTAACATTCACGTATCTCCAACATCCTCTCAAACAGAAAAGAGAACCATCCTCCCACATCTGCCCTCTTTATACCCGGGACATCAAAGTACAGAGTCACAATGTCTTTTAATCCCAAGACACAATACATCGTCCCCCAGGTCTTCTCCCCTCCACCTAAAACCCTGGTGGTCAGGAAGTCTCTCAAGGCCATCTCTAAAGATCACATTTCGCACCCTCCTGTTATCTCCAGGAGACCCAGACTTATTGTTCATTCTAAGACGTGAGGCAACAGTAATATACATATGCAGCCTAAGCAACTCAAATATGTGTGCCACACCCTCGTCTTTCCAGTGATTCCGGTAGTAAACCCAAATACAAAGTTACAAAAGAAAAGGGAACTGTTACTTTGAATATTTTCCCCAATATTGTCTGTACATTGGTCCAATATTGGTGGATAACTGGGCATGACCAAAACACATGAAAATGATTTGCAGTCTCTTCACCACACAAGCGCCAACAATTCGACCCCTTACGAGTAAATTTGTTTTGTGCAGGTGTCCTGAAAAATCTTACCAAATTTTTCCATCCAAATTCTCTCCACTGCAGGGATGAAGTACTTTTCCATTGTTGTTTATTTAGCTTTTCCCATATTTCCAGTTGTAAAGTGAAATTCCCTTCTTTTTCCCATCTCTCTTTTATATATGATGTATTGTCTCCTTTTAAGTCTTGAAGACCATGGTATATTTTAGAAATGTATCTGATCCCTGGGATCCCTTTATATGCCATTAAGAAGACCTTCAGAACACCTGACTGGGCCCTTTCCAAATCCTCCTTTTTAAGTATTTTGTTTATGTGGTGTCTAAGCCGAAAGAACCTGTAAAGGTCTTGATTTACTAGACCTTGTTTTTTCAAGTCTTCAAAACTTCTTAAAGTTTGCCCTTTAAAAAAATCGTAATATTTTATCAGTCCGTTCTCTTTCCACTTTTTAAATCTAGTGTCTGTTTTATTAGGAGTAAAGTCCTGATCATAGGAAATCCATTGCAATAATCGATAGGGTTCTTTTGTTTGATTCTCTCTGACTATCTTAAACCAAATTTTTAGCGGGGTCTCTATCCACGGGTTAGTGTTATTCAAAAGTTTAGGTAAGGCATTGTTCCCTATTATCGCCTGAAGGGGGATGTCACTTGTTACTTGGCATTCCATCTCCTTCCATTGTGCAGTGTAGACTGGGTTACATATCTCTACTAAAGTTTTAATTTGTGCGGCTTTAACATAGTCCCTGATATTTGGCAGCGCGAGCCCACCTTTGTCTTTGTTTAGCTGTAGGGTTCTATACCTGATTCTTGGTCTCTTGCCCTGCCATATGAATCCTGAGATCCTTCTGTCCAGTTCTTGCTATGTTTTTTTTTGGGAGGTTCTACCGGTATTGTTTGGAAAAGGTATAGAAGACGTGGAAGTATATTCATTTTGACTGCTTCAATTCTTTGTGCGGTACCCAAGAATGGTATCATATTCCATCTTGCTAGATCAGATTTTATTTTTGCCATCAGTGGATCATAGTTTAGTGTTAGAATTTTGTTGAGTTGTTTTGGGATATTGACCCCCAGATATTTCATAGATTCCATCTCCCGGTTAGTTTTGAGTTTGCTTAGTAAATATTGATTTGGGTCATAGCTGAATGTTAAAATTTGGGTTTTATGCATGTTTAATTCGTACCCCGATAACTCTCCATACTCTGAAAAAACTGAGATTAGTTCTGGAAAAGAGGTGTCCGGCTGCCCCAGGTATATTAAGATGTCATCGGCAAAGAGTGCTATTTTATGTTCCTTCTGACCAAGTGTAATACCTTGAATTTTTTGATTCTGTCTTATCCATTGGCTCAGAGGTTCTATGAAGACTGCAAAGAGCAGTGGAGACAAGGGGCAGCCCTGACGACATCCTCTTTCCAGTTCAAAAGATGATGATAATTTACCGTTAATTCTTATTTTAGCTGTTGGTTTTTTATATAATGCCTGGATAGTTCTAATGAAGTTATTATGAAAATTGAAACTGGATAAGATTCTATATAGGAAAGACCAGTCAACCGAATCAAATGCTTTTTCAGCATCTAATCCCAATATGGCTGCATTTAAATTATGTTTTTTTATATGATGAATTATGTGTAAAGTGCATCTAATGTTATCTTGTGTCTGTCTTTGTCTTATAAAACCTGTTTGGTCTAAATGAATTAAGTCTGTCAGTATATTTTCTAACCTTTTGGCAAGGATAGCGGTAAAAAGTTTATAGTCCTGATTTAATACACTCATTGGTCTGTAGTTGGAGCAGTCTAGTTTATCCTTTTCAGGTTTAGGTATGACTGCAATGACCCCTTCTCTCCAGGAGGGGGGGATTTCCCCTGTGTGGAGGACATAGTTAAATGTTTTCAGGAGGAGAGGAGATAGTTGCTGTTTAAAGGTTTTGTACCACTCTGCTGTATAGCCATCTGCTCCTGGGGATTTGTTAGCTTTAAGTTTCATAATTGCTTTTTCTAATTCTTTAAGTTGTATTTCTGACAGTAGTGTTTTATTTTGTGACTCAGTAAGTTGGGGAAGATTAATGTATTTAGGAAGGCTTCGGATGCGTTTTTATGTTTTTTGAGGGAGTATAAGTTCTTGTAGTAATTCTCGAAGCTTTTTAGGATTTCCTGAATTCTAAATTTTATTTCCTTTGATACTGGGTCTCTGATTTTGTAGACTGCTCTCTCCGTTTGTTGTTTCCTCAATTTGTAGGCTAGTAATTTTGCCGATTTGCTACCTGTTTCATAGTATTTTTGTTTCAGAAATGTAAGTTTCTTCTGGATTTCTATTGTGTAGATCTCATTTATTTGTTTTTTAATTTCCTTAATTTTGAGTGATTCATTAGAATGAGTGTTGTCTTTGTGCTCTTTTTCTAGTTTCTTAAGTTCTGACTCCAATGTGATTAGTTTTTCTTGTCTCAATTTCTTTTGGGTTGCCAGTTTTGCGATAATCTTTCCCCTTATTACAGCTTTGCATGCGTCCCACAGTATTAAAGGGGATACGTCTCCATTATCATTTTCTTCCAAATATCTGAGAACATCTGATTCCAATTCATCTTTCAGTGGTCCTTTCAGCACATTTGAATTTAACCTCCAAGAAGATGTATTATTTGTGTCTTTTTGGATATTTAAGTCCATATAGATCGGACTGTGGTCAGACAGACCCATCAGTCCTATTTTACATGTTTTTACTCTTCCAATTAAACATAAAAAAAATAGTCAATCCTTGAGTATGATGAATGTGGTGCTGAGTAAAATGTATAATCTTTTACACGGGTTGAGTTCCCTCCACACGTCACAGATTCCCATTTCTTTTAGTAGCATCCGAGTTTTTCTACTTTGAATGTTATTTTGATGTGAAGAATTACCTGATGCATCCAAGTATGGGTTCAGTCTTAGATTGAAGTCTCCACCACATATCACTAAACCTTTGGCTTTAGTTATCATTAGGTCAAATACATTTTTATAAAATTTCCAGTTAGCCCCTGGAGGTGCATATACATTCAACAGGGTGATATCTTCTCTCTCTAGCCGACCAAGTACCATGCTAAATCTTCCTTCTTTATCTTTGTGTTCTGAATTTTTTTCAAACATAATTTTGGTTGAGATCAATGTCGCTACCCTCCTCCTCCTCCCTGACTTATATGAGGATGAAGAGATCAGTTTAAACCCTTGTCTATTAAGTTTAGTGTGCTCCAAGTCTGTTAGGTGGGTTTCCTGTAAAAATATTATTCCTGCTTTGTCTTTTTTCATTTTGCCAAGAATCTTGGATCTTTTAACTGGATTCAGGATCCCTTTTACATTATATGAGATTATTTTAGTTACACCCTGTTTCTCCATTGTATTGTCTTAGTTAGTATAACAGTGTAGTGGCCCTCTTTTATGCTACTCAGAAACTGAAAGAACATTAAGAACATAAAAAACATTAAGAACATAGTATATAAAACTTTAAAATAAAAAACTGTCAAAAGATCTTCCTGAGCTGAGGTCTTTTTAGTGACCTTAGAAGAGTCTTGCTGGTGTGTTGGCTCTGAGGGAAATTCCTCAAACTCTGTTACGTGTTGAGGGCCCTCTCTTACCCCTGTAAGTTGTCCCATGTTTTTAATGTGAATTTCAGATCCCAATCCAAACTTGTAATGATTTTTTTTTTTTATGTCTATACCCTATGGAATTGTGTGCACCCTCCCACCACCGTCACAGCAAACAATCACGTTAATACAGTATTTGTTAGTGTGGAGAGTTCATGTGGTTCATTGTCACATTTCTATTTCAACAAGTTGTTGTTTTTTTTTTTTTAAAGACTTACTTGTTTCTAATATTATGACTGTTCCATGAAATGTTTTACCACTTGCTGATTCTGCATCTCCTTTAATGTTTGTTACCTTGTAGGAGGAGGGTTGGATGCGCAGATTGACTAGAAATATCATTATTCCCTCCTGAAAACGCTCAGTTTTTCCTTATAGCCCTGGCGCTGGGTTTTCCGCTGCTGGCCCGTGGATTTTGAGGGTCTCTGTGTGCACCACGTTTGAGCCTTGATTCTTTTGATCGGGTCTACTGCGGGTTTATACACCGTTACCGGGAGCCCTCTTCTCGCCATATCCCTGGTTGCTTCTTCCGCCGAGTTGTAGAGACACGTCTCATCCCCGTAAAAAAAACCCGCAGCTTTGCCGGAAATGGAGTTTGAAAGTGCAGTTTCTTCTCTCTTAGTACATTTTTAGCGTCGTTGTATTCCCGATGCTTTTTAAGGACCTCCAGGGTGTAGTCGTGCTCCACAAAAACTTTTCTTTCTTGGTGCATAAATCCTTTTTTCTGCCAAGCCAGTCTCAAAACCTCTTCTTTTGTTTTAAAGTTGGAAAACTTCATCACCACTGATCTTGGAGGCGCTTCCGCCAACGGCCTTGGGGCTAATGAATGGTGCGCCCTTTCTATCTTCAAGTCGGTGGATTGGGGAATTTCCAACTTCTCTCTCAGTATGGATTCCACGCATGCAGCCATTGTGGTGAAACCATCCTCGACTCCTTCTTTCCGACCATGAATTCTTATGGTCGGAATTCCGACCATGAATTCTTATGTTGGCCCTTCTTAGTCTTCCTTCTTGGTCGGTTAGCTTAGCCTCCAGTCTTGTCTGTCGTTTTAAGTAAATCCAGCACGATTTCTTCCAGCCCTTTTATTCTTTCCTCTGCTTCCATGATTCGGTCCTCAGCCTGATCCACTCTGCTGTTTGTCCTTTTTATTTTGTCTTTAATTTCACAAAATTTGGCCCAACACTCTCGGCGAAATTCTCTTAATTCTTGAATTATCGTTTTTAAGCTAACCGTGTTGCTAGCCTCATTCAGCTCCTCTGTTTCCGAGCGGATGTCCTCCAGGTCAGATTTTCCGGCCAATGCGGGTCTTGGCCTGGCAAATGTCGATCTCTTCTGCTTTCCTTTAGGCATAATGACTTTGTCTTTTGATTTTCACTCTTCCAAAAATCCGTTAAATCTGATTTTCAAGGTATTTTCACGGATGGGGTCTTGGAGCTTCAGTGTTAAGCTGCTATCACCATGGTGTCCAGACCGGAAGTCCCCCATTCAGGCTGTTTCTGTGTGTTGCTCGTGTCGCTGATCCTCGTGCGTCTTGGTCCCAGCGCCGCGCTCTCTGTCCAGCCCTGGAGGTCTCCATCGTGGAGAGAGGATAAGGCGCACGCGCTCCAGTGTGGATGTGAAGGATGTAGGCAATCCCCGGTCTGCAGAATCCACAGCACGGTGAAAGGGAGCAGACGGTCATCGCACGTCAGGTCACCATGTGGTGTGCGGCGTAAGGGAGAGACAGTTCATCTCCGTCAGACCACCAATGTGGAGAAAAAGGAATCCGCAGCACGGTGAAAGGGAGAGATAGTCCATTTCACGTCAGGTCACCAATGTGGAGGGGTGTAAGGAAAGGATGTGGAGGCGAGGCACGAGCGTAGGTCGTCACAGGTTCTTTATTGACCCTCTAACATAAATACAGCCGGTGGATCCCAGCGTTGCCCGCTGGGGCCCAGTGTCTAGTAGGAGAGTTTCTGCGTTCCTGAGGCATGTACTGTATAACAAGCTCTTTTATACAGTTATACAGACAGAGAGAATGCATGGCACATTAGCATAGTGATATACATATCAGTCAATACATATTAGCGTGACCAACTGGCACCCGGATGTCCTCTCCATCATCCGGGGACGTACACATAACAGTCCATTGTTCTGATTGCCCCCTGGGGCTCTCTGTCCATACGTAAATTGTCCACCGTTTCCTCCAGCCCTGCTGAGTGTAAAATAGTGTCTGTCTGCAGTGTGCTGGGTCACCACAGGTGAAAGGAAAGTTAACGCACAGAGCTATCAGAGGACTGCCCCCCCCCACTGTAGCTTTTACTACTCACAGTAGCTGTGTGGCCTTGGGTCAGTGAAATGGAGGTAGGTGCCGCCCCATACACCACATAGTGTCCCATGTGCTGTGGAAGGGATTAACTCAACTTTCAAATTAATACAGTGGTTATTTAATACACATCTTCTTCCACCCTCACCGAACTACGGGTTTGGGGTCAAAGGGTCAAAGGTTCAAAGTTAACATTGCAGTTGCACTATGGTAAATGCTACATTTACTATTACTCATCATCATAGCAGTCTGTCGTGGGCGACAATGACTGTTTCATTTAGGTCTGATCAGATTCCTCTACACAGCTCTGTCCCCCGCCCTCTGCTGCCGGGAACTCCCGACCCTGCAAACCCGGGCAACGTCCGAGCCAGTATGAGTTGCTTTCTGACATTACTATAAAATGCATAAAGCTAGGGCCACCAAATCTGGTACACAGGTTCACCTTGGAATCCTGACCTCTGACTATGGGTTTGGGGTCAAAGTCAAGGTTAGCATTCCATTTGCACTATTACTATAAAACTAGTAAAGCCAGGGCCACCAAACCTGGTACACAGGTTCACCATGGGATCCTGAAGCGTGGCTATGGTTTTGGGATCATAAGGTCAAAGGTCAACATCAAAATGGCTTATAAACTATATCTCAACAGCAAAAAAAGCTAGGGTCACCAAGCTTGGTACACAGGTTCACTCTGAGACCATAACCTCTAACTACAGGTTTGCAGAAATTATATTGAAAAGTCAAAAACTGCTCTTCATCAATAAGTATTGGGATCTTCAAAGAAAACGGAGTCAGGGGATATTGCACTTGCCTCAGATTGCTCTTCTTGTCTATGAAGTGAGGTGAAACAGGAAGTCATAGGTCAGGGGTTACAATTCCTGCAAAAATCATTTGATCAGAACCAAACTGCAATATGTGCATCATCACTGTACATCAAAACATGGTACCAAGTTTTAAAACAATCGGAACAAAACTGTAGGAGGAGATAATTTCACAAAATTGGGACAGACGGACCCATAACATAATCCCCCTTCGACCTTCGTCTGGCGGAGAATAAAAATTACTGGACGGATTTGGATGAAATTTTCACCAAAGGTGGCCCTTGACCATAGGATGAACCCATTAGATTTTGGTGTTGATCTGACAGTACATACCTCCACCAAGGCCCTTGTATTTATTTGTGCAGCAGGATTACACAAAAACTACTGGATGGATGTGGATGAAATTTTCACCAGAGGTAGTCCTTGGGCTACAGAGGAACCCTTTACATTTTCCTTTTCATTTTTCGTTTTGGTGAAGTGAAATTTTCCTTTTCATTTTACATTTTGGTGATGATCCGAGAACGCATATGTCTGCCAAGGCTCTTATTTTCTCACAGTGTGCTAGCAATAATACTCCAAAACTGCTGAACAGACTTTGATGAAATTTTTACCATAAGTGGCTCTTGGCCTACACACGAACCCATTACATTTTGGAGGTGATCCATGAGGGACGGAAGGAGCCTTGGTGGAGGAATGCACTCTGAGTACTTTTTTGGCATGTCCCCCAACATCCTTAACAATTTCTACAGCTGCATCATCGAGAGCATCTTGACCAACTGCATCACTGCATGGAACGGCAGCGCTACTGCCCTGGACCGCAAACACCTGCAGAGTGGTGAAGACAGCAGAGAAGATCATCAGGACTCCCCTCTCTGCAGAGCATCTACCACCGCAGAGTCCAAAGGACAGCTGTTGCTATCCTCCAGGACCCCACCCACCCCCAGCACAGAATGTTCACACTTCTACCCTCAGGCCGGAGGTACAGAAGTGTGAAATGCAGGAAAGCCAGACTAAAAAACTCCTTCTTTCCCACTGCCATCAGACTCTTGAATAAATAACAAAAACTCTGGACACAGCTTTGCAAACAGGAATTCACATACTGGTTGCTAAATCTGCACATTGCTCACTTGCACAGTGTTCATAGTCTCACCCCATCTCATGTCCATATCACCTCTGCTGCTAAATTATCATTGTACAGTCTAGTGGGTATTATCATTACAGAGAATTTCTCACACTGGGTGCTAATTTGCACATTGCTCATTTGCACACTGTACATAGGCTTATGCCACGTCAGGTTCATATCATCTCTGATATTAATATACCATTGTCCATTATAGTCATCCAGTGAATTTTCAATTCTCATTCTTCTTGTTTCCTTGAGTTTAACTGCTTTAACTGTCCTAATTGCCTAATGTGGGTAATTAGTATTCATTAGTATTAGTACTTGCTTTTTACTTCTTTTACTTCCGGCGCCACACGAGTAGGCTGCCTTTTTGCAACAGCGGATCAATTTCTTCCTATTTCTATTTACTATCTGGCTTCTCTTGCTAATCTTTCTGATCCGGCGACACCTTATCCATCACGGACGGACACGGATCGCCCAAATGTCTCCTGAGCCGGCAGACGAAGCCACTGTTTTTAGCAGGATACGTTACAGCAGAGACCAGCTGTTAGCACTTAACCGGACCAAGATGCTAGCGCAAGACTTCGACATACCGGGTGAAATAAGACAGAAACGACGTGGATGCTGTGCTGGAGCAAGACGGCGGGCGAGAAATATAAGGTACAAACCCGTCCTTCCAGCCGTTATTATGGGGAATGTACAATCGCTACTCAATAAGACAGATGAGCTAGCGGCTATGGCTCGTTACCAGAGCGTCTTCAGAGAGATTAGCATGATGTTGTTTACTGAGATGTGGCTAACAGAACTAGCAACAGATGTTAACATCGAACTGGAGGGTTTCCACGAAATACGGGCAGACCAGACACCAGACAGTGGGAAGGCAAGGGGTGGAGGAGTGATAATGTATGTCAATAACAGCTGGTGCAGACCAGGACATATCACGGTTAATCAACAACACTGCAACAAAGACATTGAGTTGCTAGCTGTTAGCATGCAGCCTACCTATCTCCCGAGGGAATACTCACACGTTATCTGCATTGTTATTTAAGCAAATCTGACGGCAAACGCAGGGACAGCGCATGACGCCATTCACTCAGTAACTGGCAGGCTGCTGGCAGAACACCCAGATGCTTATCTCCTCATCTCAGGTGATTTCAATCATATTTCACTGTCCCCCATTCTGCCCACGTTCACCCAGTATGTCACATGCCACGCTAGAGACAATAAAACACTGGACTTATTCTATGCAAACACTAAGGAGGCGTACACCTCATCACCACTCCCCCCACTCGGGAGATCGGATCACAACTTGGTTCATCTCCTGCCGGTGTACAAACCCCTAGTACACAGACAACCTCCGGTCACGCGCATGGTGAAGTTATGGTCTGAGGAGGCAATGGACGCTCTAAAGGACTGTTTTGAAACCACTGCCTGGGAGCAGCTCTGCGATCCACATGGTGAGGACATCGATGGCCTCACTCACACCATCACGGACTACATCAACTTCTGTGGACAACACCGTACCCACCAAGACCATACGGTGTTGCTTGAACAACAAACCCTGGATCAACCCTGAGATTAAAATACTTCTGAGAGAGAAGAAGAGGATCTTCAGGTCGGGGAACAGGGAGATGCTGAAGTCCATACAGAGGGAGCTGAGGAGGAAGATCAGAGAAGGCAAGGACAGCTTCTGGAAGAAGACGGAGGACAAGCTGCAACAGAGTGACATCGGCGGGGTCTGGAGAAACCTTAAAACCATCTCTGGGCTCCAGAATACCTCTTCCCAGGCCACGGGGGGCAGGGAGTGGGCAAACAATCTGAACCTGTTTTTTAATAGGTTTGACCAACCACCCTCCCCCTGACTGCACAACAACCACTGCTGCCTCTAAAGTCATCGAGACCTGCTGTCCACACCCCACTCCACCAACACCCCCCCCCCCCCACTCCCAGCACACAGCCCCCCAACCTGACCCTCACTAAGACCCAGGTGAGGACGGAGCTGAGGAAGATCAAGGCGAGGAAGGCCTCGGGACCGGACAGCATCAGCGCAAAGCTCTTCAAGTCCTGCACAAACCAGCTCTGTGGGATTGTGGAGCACATCTTCAACCTGAGCCTGAAGCTGGGGAGGGTACCACAGTTGTGGAAAACATCTTGTGTGGTACCTGTACCAAAGACTTCCCACCTCAAAGACCTGAACAGCTACAGACCAGTGGCCCTGACGTCTCACATGATGAAGACCCTGGAGAGACTGCTCCTTGCTCACCTCCGCCCCCTGGTGGGACCAGCGATGGATCCACTCCAGTTCACCTACCAGCATGGCATTGGGGTGGAGGATGCAGTGATCTTCCTCCTTCACTGTTCCCTGTACCACCTGGAGAAGCCCGGGAACGCGGTGAGGATCATGTTCTTTGACTTCTCTAGTGCTTTCAACACCATCCAACCGATGATCCTGAAGGACAAGCTGCTGTGCGCAGGGGTGGACCAGCACCTGTCATCATGGATCCTGGACTACCTCACTAACCGGCCACAGTTTGTGAGAACCCGGGATTGTGTGTCCGACACGATCATCGGTAGCATGGGGCCCCCCCAGGGAATGGTTTTGGCTCCCTTCCTATTCACCCTTTATACTGCGGACTTCTCACACAACACAACACACTGCCATCTACAGAAGTTCTCTGATGACTCTGCGATCGTCGGCCTCATCTCCAACGGAGATGAAGCTGAGTACAGAGGACTTATCCAGGACTTCGTGGACTGGTGCCATCGGAAATGCCTCCAGATCAACGCAAGGAAAACTAAGAAGCTGGTGGTGGACTGCCACAGGCAAGGACAACCCCTCACACCACCAGTAAACATCCAGGGAACAGACATTGAGATGGTGACATCCTACAAGTACCTGGGTGTTCATCTGAACAATAAACTAGACTGGTCACACAATAACGACGAACTCTACAAGAAGGGACAGTGCAGGCTGTTCCTACTGAGGAGGCTCAGGTCTTTTGATGTACAAGGGGTGCTCCTGAAGACATTCTACGACACGGTGGTGGCATAAGCCATCACTTTTGGAGTGGTCTGCTGGGGCAACAGCATTACAGCAGCCGATAGGAAGAGACTGAACAAACTAATCAAGAAAGCTAGCTCTGTCCTGGGGCAACGCCTTGACCCAGTGGAGGAGATAGGAGAGAGAAGGATATTGACTAAACTGTCATCTCTGCTGGAGTCCGAGTCCCACCCCATGCAGGACATACTGAATGCACTGAGGAGCTCATTTAGCAGTAGACTACATCATCCTAGGTGCGCGACGGAGAGGTTTCGCAGGTCCTTCCTACCTACGGCTGTTAGACTGTATAACCTAAGCAGGGCTGCTTGCAGAGATAGCAAAAAAATGTGACGACCTAATAGTACTGAATGCAAAAGACGCAACAGACTTACACAAGTGGTCCCCTCTAGTATACAACTAGGACAATATCAGTCGCTACGGAGGGTGACAATATGTATGGGTACATATTCATACCATGTAGGGTAACTAAATAGACGGTTATGCTGTTTATTCCATCTAGCTACAATGCTCCGCACTGGGTATATATATTTATATATTTATGTGTACACATGTATATTCACTGCTCTTATTTTCTTATCTTCTAAATTATTGCTCTGAGTGTTGCTATCCCTGTGCTGTTGCAATCCTGGAATTTCCCCATTGTGGGACTAATAAAGGTTTATCTTATCTTATCTTTATCTTACTTAGTATTAAGGTGTGTTTAAGGTGTCCTAATTGCCTAATGTGTGTTATTAGTGTGTGTTATTAGTATTCATTAGTATTAGGTGTGTTATTACCTTACTAGTATTGACTAGTGCATTGCCCGTAGAACACAAGTATTTCTGTCTGAAACAGGTATCCCAATCAGGCTTTACAGACCCAAATGTAGGCTGTGTTTGAAAGTGGAATATAAAGAGGTGTAGCCTATATGTGTCATGATTAATAGGCTGACAGCTCATGTGCAGAATGCAACAACAAAGGAACACAAGAAAATACGTTTGAGAATCTTTATTAAATCTCAAAAGGTTCGGAGCACAGCTACAGAAAATGTCACTTGCCAGAGGAAGTGGCCTGTGGAGAGAGAAATGAGAAGTGCAACTCGGGGATCCACGAGCATTCTTCTGGGCCATAGCCCTCCCAGTGGACCAGGTACTGCAGGCCCCGACCCCGACAGCTAACGTCCAGGATCACGCTGGACAGTGAAGGTGGTGTGGCCATCAAGCGTCTGGAGAGGAGGAGGCGGCTTCAGGGGAGGACAAAGAGGACTGACAGAGACAGGCTTGATGTTGTAGACGTGGAAGGTCGGGTGCACTCGCAGGGTCCGTGGGAGTGTTAATCGGACCGAGGCATCGTTAACCACCCTGGTGATGAGGTAGGGACCCAAAAAGCGAGGGGACAGCTTCTTAGAGTCCGTCTTCAGAGGGATCTGGTCTGCTGCCAACCAGACTTGCTGCCCCATGGCATACTTGGGGGCGGAGATCCGCTTCCAGTCGGCCACCTGGCAATTACGGTTGGATGAGCGGGTGAGGGTGGCACGGGTGGACCTCCAGATGCGGCAACAGCAGCAAGTATGGGCCCTCATAGACGGCACCGCAACCTCCCTCTTGGTCATGGGCAACAGAGGAGGGGTGTAACCCATCAAGGCCTTGAAAGGGGTGATCCCTGTGGCGGTAGAGACGGCCGAGTTATGGGTGTACTCCACCCAGGTCAGGTGCGTGCTCCAGGACGAGGGGTTCTCGGCTGCTACACACTGGAGAGTGGCCTCCAAGGACTAGTTAGCACGCTCAGCCTGCCATTTGCTCTGTGGGTGATGTCCTGAGGTGAGGCTGACGGTGGTCCCAAGTGTGCGGCAAAAGGACTTCCAGACTTGGGATGTGAACTGGGGACCCCGATCAGACACGATGTCGCAGGGAATGCCGTGCAACATGGGAGGTAAGTAGTTCGGCAGTCTCTGAGGCGTGAGGAAGTTTGGGCAGAGCAACCAGGTGAATGGCCTTGGAGAAGCGGTTGATGATGGTGAGAATGCCCAATTTCCCGTGGGAGGGGGGAAGTCCAGTAACGAAGTCAAGGGCAATGTGGAACCAAGGGCGATCAGGGACAGGTAAGGGATGCAGGAGACCAGCAGGGGGGTGATGAGTCTGCTTTTCCTCGAACACAGCTTTGGCATGCCTTGACGTACTCCTGCACATCTGTCACGCCGCGCCGCCCATCAGCGGCGGCACCTGTTCACACACCTGCTCGTCATCAGCGGCGAGGGATTTAAGCCGCCTCGCCCTGAGCTTCGGCCTGAAGCCGTCAGACTTCTTCATGCATCGCTGTGTTGTCCTTCACCCTCAGCGAATTACTCTGGTAAGAAGACCTTACCTCCTTTTCCTCCCAAGTCTGCTCCCCTGTGCACAGGTGGACTCCCCGGCGGCGGACAACGCCTCTCCATCGCCTGTTCCTCGCTGCTGCACCGGGCGCTCCAGGTGGCTGTCTACCGGACCTCGTCCCTTGTTGTGCCAGTCATCCATCCTCTCCAAGTAAGCTCCTCTCTCGCTCTTATTCCTCCTGTGTTGGTGTGTGCCCGTCACCCTTCTCCTTGTGCTTTTCCCATAGGGTTGTCCGGCTGTACGGCCTCCTGCCTCTGTGCCCGAAGCAGACGCCACCATCAACACATTTACATCCCGCAGACACACATCCATACACTCCTGTTGTTAATAAACTATTTGAACTACTCTGAGCCTGTGTGTGTGCGTCTCCTGAGCCGTGCGTTATGTCAGTACGGCTTCAGCAGAGCGGCTCGGCAGACGGCGGGCTCGCACACCAGCTTACCACCCTCGAGGCTCGGGTGGATCAGATAGCTTATCAGCAACAGGTGATCCTCAATCAATTAATAAATATTACTAACCGATTGGACCGCTTGGACCCCCAGCAGCCGTTCCCCCCGGCTCGTCAGGGTGGCGCGGCTCCTGCCGCTCCAGTGGCCGTCCAGCAGGCACCGACTCGGCTCACTCCCATTCCGACCCCCGCCCGCTTTAGCGGAAAGCTCGGCGGAGCGCGGGGGTTCATAATGCAATGTGAGTCTGTGTTCCATCGCGTGCCCGGAGACTTTCCCTCAGATCACAGCCGAATTGGTTATATCGGGAATCTCCTGGAGGGGCGAGCATTAACTTGGACCTACGCCGTAATGACGAGGCCCAGTTATGCCACCCTCACATATGACCAGTTCGTGAAACACTTTCTGGAAGTCTTTGACCATTCGCGTACCGAGACGGTCCAGGTCGACCAGCTTCTCGCCCTCCAGCAGGGAAGCCGGTTGGCAGCGGACTACGCGGTCGACTTCCGGGTAGCAGCGGAGGAATTAGGCTGGGAGGAACGCTCCCTCTGTGGCCTCTTCCTCCGCAGTCTAAATGATGATCTGAGGGATGAACTGGCTGAGCGGGATATCCCTGAGACGTTAGCGGAGCTAACATCTCTTGCCATCAGTTTGGACAACAGGCTGCGCGAGCACTCCTCGGGGCGGAAGTCGTCTTCTTCTCGCCCTCGTGGAGCCTCATCGCGCCTGCCCCAAGCTCGCCCCCTGGCGACACCGCCACCATCGCGCCCCGAGGAGTCGGAGCCGATGGTGACGGGCTGGACAAAGCCGCCATGAGTTAAATCTCTGTATGTATTGCGGAGATAGTCAACACACGGTAGAGCTTTGTCCACAGAAGCCAAACGGCGGGGTCCGCGAGTCACTGTAGGGGGCCTCGCGGACATCAATCGGTTAAATCCCCTCACACAATTGAAGCTGCCCCTCCGTTTCTGCCACAACCCCACTGGGCATCTCACCCACGCACTGGTGGATTCGGGCGCGGAAGGCAGCTTTATTTCACAAAGCCTGGCAACCCGACTGGGCATCCGCTGTCAGGCACTCAGGAACCCTATCTCCCTGGTCAACCTCTCTCGTGCCTCCCTTGGGAGAGTAACGCACCAGACCATCCCCGTCCCAGTTATTATCTCTGGAAACCACCGGGAGGAGATAACCTTTTACGTCCTGCCCAACTCTGTGTCGCCCGTCATCCTGGGGTATCCCTGGCTGAGCCTCCACAACCCTGTTCTGGATTGGAAGTCCGCTGGGGTGTCGGCATGGAGTACGTTCTGCATGGGCACCTGTTTACAGTCCGCTGCCTGCTCTCCGTCCGCTTCTCCCCCTCCTACGGATGCAGCGCCCCCGGACCTGTCCCTGGTGCCACTGGAATTTCACGACCTGGGTATTCAGCAAATCCAAGGCAATGTCTCTCCCTCCTC
This sequence comes from Pholidichthys leucotaenia, assembly GCA_020510985.1. Lineage (NCBI taxonomy): Eukaryota > Metazoa > Chordata > Actinopteri > Cichliformes > Pholidichthyidae > Pholidichthys > Pholidichthys leucotaenia. The sequence continues at coordinate 241,427,822 of CM035849.1, forward strand.
ATCGGCCCTATGACTGCGCAATCAACCTCCGCCAGGGGGCACCCTTACCTTCCGGACGACTCTACAGTCTATCGGCGCCGGAGAAGGAGACGATGAACTCATATCTTAAGGAGTCGCTGAGTGCTGGAATTATCCGCCCATCGTCATCGCTTGTGGGGGCAGGATTCTTCTTCGTTGGTAAGAAGGACGGGTCTCTCCGTCCTTGCATTGACTATCGTGCCCTTAATGACATAACGGAGAAGGATCGTTACACCCTGCCCCTCATGGACACCGCTTTCCACTCCCTCCAGGGGGTGACTTGGTTCACTAAGCTGGATCTCCGCAGCGCATACCACCTCGTCCGGATCCGGGAGGGAGATGAGTGGAAGACAGCCTTCCGTACCCCGAACGGCCACTTCGAATACCTGGTGATGCCGTTCGGGTTGACCAACGCTCCAGCCGTCTTTCAGCGCCTCATCAACGACGTCCTCCGGGATTTCATCGGCCTTTTTGTGTTTGTCTACCTGGACGACATACTCATCTTCTCCAAGTCCAGGGACGAGCACCAGGTCCACGTGAGGCGGGTCCTCCAAAGACTGCTGGAGAACCGGTTATACGTGAAGGCCGAGAAGTGTGAATTTTACGCAAAGACAACATCCTTCCTTGGGTTCATCATCTCACACGACCAGGTGCTTCCGGACCCAGAGAAGGTGAAGGCGGTGGTGGAATGGCCTACACCTGCATCAAGGAAGCAGGTGCAACAGTTCGTTGGATTTGCGAACTTCTACCGCCGCTTCGTCCCAAATTTTGGCACCATCGTCGGCCCGCTGACCCGCCTCACGTCCCCTAAGGTTCCGTTCCGGTGGACCGAAGAGGCCGCGGCTGCTTTTCAGGCGCTGAAGGCGGAGTTCTCCTCCTCCCGGGTCCTTAGCCAAGTCAACCCTGCGCTGCAGTGCATCGTGGAAGTGGACACTTCGGACACAGGAGTGGGGGTGGTGCTATCCCAGCGGTCGCCAGACGACGGCATCAAGCGGCCCTGCGCCTTCTTCTCCCGGCGCTTGTCCCCGGCGGAGAGGAATTACGACGTGGGTGACAGAGAGCTCCTTGCCATCAAGCTCGCGCTACAGGAGTGGCGTCACTGGCTAGAGGGGGCGGACCTGCCGTTCGTGGTCCTGACGGACCACAAGAACTTGGAGTACCTTAGATCTGCCAAGCGCCTGAACGCCCGCCAGGCGCGCTGGTCCTTGTTCTTCGCCAGGTTCCAATTTACCATCACCTTCAGGCCTGGCTCCAAGAACGGCCTGCCCGACGCCCTCTCTAAGCAATTCGCCCCTGAGGAGTCGGAGGACACGGTTCACACCATCCTACCCAGGTCGTGCGTCGTGGGAGCCGTCACCTGGCACATCGAGAGCAAGATCCGGAAGGCGCAGGAAGTGGAACCTGACCCTGGCGGCGGACCGGAGGGGAGGCTGTTTGTGCCATCCACGGTTCGAGGGGAGGTCATCCACTGGTTGCACACATCCAAGCTCACCTGTCACCCTGGCTCCTCCCGGATGATTGACCTCCTCCAGCGGTCCTTTTGGTGGCCGGGCCTGCGGAGGGACGCTGCCCACTACGCCCGGGCCTGTCCAGTTTGTGCCACCAACAAATCGGGAAATGCCCCTCCAGCGGGTTTGCTCCAGCCTCTGCCCGTCCCTGGCAGGCCCTGGTCGCATATCGCCCTAGATTTCGTCACCGGACTCCCAGTCTCGAACACCTACGACACCATCCTGACCATCGTGGACCGCTTCTCCAAGGCGGTACACTTCGTCCCCCTTCGAGGTCTCCCAACTGCCCTGGAGACGGCGGACCTCCTCATCCAACACGTGGTCAGGCTGCATGGGATTCCGGTGGACGTGGTCTTGGACCGAGGGCCCCAATTTTCCTCAGAGGTTTGGAGGTCGTTCTGCAACGCCTTAGGAGCCAAGGTGAGCCTCTCCTCTGGCCATCACCCCCAATCCAACGGGCAGTGTGAGCGGACCAACCAGGAGCTGGAGGCTGCGCTCCACTGTGTAACGGCATCCAAACCCACGTCCTGGAGTAACTACCTTGCCTGGGTTGAATACGCCCATAACACCGCTCGCTCTTCTGCTACAGGGATGTCTCCCTTTAAGGCGTCCCTGGGTTACGACTCCCCGCTGTTCCCGGCGCAGGAGAGTGAGGTAACTGTCCCTTCAGTACGGGCGCATCTCAGGCAGTTCCACTCCATCTGGGCGTCTGCGCGCAATGCGCTTTTACGCACGGCGGAGCGCAACAGAGCCGTGGCGGACCGGCACAGAAGACCTGCCCCGGCGTACAGAGTTGGTCAGCAAGTCTACGTGTTGACCCAGGACGTGATCTTAAAGGGCGAGAGGAGGAAGCTGGCACAGCGCTTCATGGGTCCATACCCCATCACCAGGATCGTCAACCCGGTGGCTGTGCGTGTAGCTATTCCCCCCTCCCTCCACATCCATCCCACCTTCCACATGTCCAAGGTGAAGCTGGCAGTCTCCGATCCCCTTTGCCCTCCTCCTGCTGCGCAACCCGCACCCCGGATGATTGATGGCCATCCGGCCTGGCCCGTCTCCTCCATCCTGGACTCCCGGCGCCGGGGTCGTGGGTTGCAGTACTTGGTGGACTGGGAGGGCTATGGGCCTGAACATCGACAGTGGGTACCCTCGTCGTTTGTGTTGGACCCATCGCTCATCGCTGATTTCCACTGAGCGCACCCAGAGAAGCCATCGCCAGGAGGCGCTGCTAGAGGGGGGAGTACTGTCACGCCGCGCCGCTCATCAGCGGCACCACCTGCTCACACACCTGCTCGTCATCAGCGGCGAGGGATTTAAGCCGCCTCGCCCTGAGCTTCGGCCTGAAGCCGTCAGACTTCTTCATGCATCGCTGTGTGTTCCTTCACCCTCAGCGAATTACTCTGGTAAGAAGACCTTACCTCCTTTTCCTCCCAAGTCTGCTCCCCTGTGCACAGGTGGACTCCCCGGCGGCGGACAACGCCTCTCCATCGCCTGTTCCTCGCTGCTGCACCGGGCGCTCCAGGTGGCTGTCTACCGGACCTCATCCCTTGTTGTGCCAGTCATCCATCCTCTCCAAGTAAGCTCCTCTCTCGCTCTTATTCCTCCTGTGTTGGTGTGTGCCCGTCACCCTTCTCCTTGTGCTTTTCCCATAGGGTTGTCCGGCTGTACGGCCTCCTGCCTCTGTGCCCGAAGCAGACGCCGCCATCAACACATTTACATCCCGCAGACACACATCCATACACTCCTGTTGTTAATAAACTATTTGAACTACTCTGAGCCTGTGTGTGTGCGTCTCCTGAGCCGTGCGTTATGTCAACATCCCGCCGCACCGTGGGCCACCGGAATTCCCGCCAGACTAGACTGATGGTACGGGCAGTCCCAGAGTGGCAGGCGAAGTGACTAGTGTGGCCCCAATGGATGATGTCACTGCAGAGGGTGGCAGGAACAAACAGGCGGTTATGGGGGCATCCCACAGGTTTGGGCTCCCGAGACTGGGCCTGTCGGACCCTCCGCTCAATGTCCTGGGTAAGGGCTCTGAGGATACGGGAAGGAGGAACAATTGGCTGGGGAAGGGACGGGGGGGCTACCTGCTTGGAACTAAACTGGCGGGAGAGTGCGTCCGGTTTGGTATTCCAAGAGCCAGGCCGACAGGTAATTGTGAAATTAATCCTATTGAAAAACAAGAACCAGCGGGCCTGCCTTGCACTGAATTGGTGGGCCGACCAAAGATATTCTAAGTTTTTGTGTTCAGTCCACATGAATATGGGGTGAATAGCCCCTTCTAACCAATGTTTCCATTCTTCCAAAGCCAACTTAATGGCCAAGAGCTCTTTATCCCCTACATCATTATTCCTCTCGGCTGGTGCGAGCCGCTGAGAGAAAAACGCACACGGGTGGAGCTTCTGGTTGGGGGGATGAGCGCTATGAAAGGATGGTGTCCACCCCCGAGTGTTAAGCATCCACCTCGAGGATAAATTGGAGCTGAGGGTCGACCTGTGCCAAGATGGATGTTGAAGAGAACAGGCCCTTTATTTTAACAAAGGCCTGCTCAGCTGCCTCGGACCAGCGAAATGGTACCTTAACAGAGGCCAGCTGTGTAAGAGGCTGTGCTACCCCACTGTAGTTCTGGATGAATGTGCGATAAAAATTTGCAAACCCTAGGAAGCGCTGAAGCTCCCTATGGGAGTGAGGTGTTGGCCAATCAAGCACAACCTTCACCTTGGCAGGGTCGGCAATCAGCTCCCCTTCAGCCACTATGAAGCCCAAGAAGGAGGTGGTGTTGGTGGAGAACTCACACTTCTTTGCTTAAACGTAGAGATGGTTCTCCAAAAGCCGTTGTAAAATGGCCCTAATATGAACCTCATGTTCCTCTGGCGAGCAGGAAAAGATTAATATATCATCTAGATAAACAAAAACAAACCGGTTAACCATATCGTGAAGGACATCATTAATGAGCCGCTGGAAGACGGCAGGGGTGTTAGAGAGCCCAAACGGTATGACCTAATACTCAAATTGCCCCAAATGTGTCTTATATGCCGTCTTCCACTCATCTCCTTTGTGTTTACCGATTAAATGGTAAGTGTTGCGGAGATCCAATTTAGTAAACACCCGTGTGCGCTGAAGGAGCTCAAACGTAGAGTTAATCAAGGGCAGAGGATATTTATCTTTGACTGAGATTGCATTAAGCTCATGGTAGTCAATGCATGGGCACAATGACCTGTCCTTCTTTCCAACAAAAAAACCCCTGCTTCGAGCAGAGCCGAAAATGGCTGAATAACGCCGGTGATGAGAGAGTCTTTAATGTATCTCTCCATTGCCAATCTCTCGGGGCCAGAAATACTATAGAGCCGGATGGACAGCAACCGTGCCCCCAGGAGGAATTCCATAGCACAGTCATAAGAGCGATGAGGTGGAAGCGACAGCGCTCTAGACTTGCTTAAGACCTCCCCGAGATCGTGATAGACCTCGAGGACGAGGCTGAGGTCCGGCGGCTCAGCCGGAGGAGAGTAGATGGGGAGAGACAGTGAACACTCGGCCAAACTCAAACAGGAAGCCAAACAGTACGGGCTCCAGGAGGAGTTGGAGTTTTGTGTCTGACATAACGCACGGCTCAGGAGACACACACGCAGGCTCAGGGTAGATTCAACAGCTTTATTCAACAACAAGGGTGTGTGGCTGCGTGTCTGTGAGATGTGAATGTACTGGTGGTGGACGTCAGCTTCAGGCACGGGGGCAGGAGGCCGTGCAGCCGGGCAACCCTACGGGAGAGAGCACAGGGAGAAGGGTAACGGGCACCAAACCAATACAGCGGGATAATGGGATTTGCTGGCTTACTTGGTTAGTCAGGTGGCTGGCGTTGACAAGGGCGTAGCCCGGGAGACAGCGACCTGGAGCGCCTGTGACAGCAGCGAGGAGATGGCGAAGCAGAGGAGAAGTCCACTGCTGGGAAATCCACCTGTGCACAGGGGAGATGACTGGAGAGGAAGGTAAGAGATTCTTACGTGAATGATCTTGCTGGTAGAAGGGGGTTCCTTACAGCAAGCAGGCCGACGAGATCAGACGGCTTCAGGCCGAAGCCCAGGGCAGAGTGGCTTAAATCCCACGCCGCTGACGAGGTACAGGTGTGCGCGCGGCTGGCACCGCTAATGAGCAGCGAGTCATGACAGTACTCCCCCCTCTAGCAGCGCCTCCTGGCGATGGTTTCTCAGGGTGCGCTCGGTGAAACTCAGTGATGAGGGATGGATCCAACACAAACGAGGAACGCACCCACTGTCTCCATTCTGGCCCGTAGCCCTCCCAGTCCACCAAGTACTGTAGCCCGCGACCCCGGCGCCGGGAGTCCAGGATGGTAGAGACTGTCCAGGCCGGGTGGCCATCAGTCATCCGGGGCGCGGGCAGCGCTGCAGGTGGAGGGCAGAGTGGGTCAGACACCACCGGTTTCACCTTGGAGACGTGGAAGGTGGGATGGATGCGGAGGGAGGGGGGAATAGCCACACGCACAGCCACCGGGTTAATAATCTTGGTGATGGGGTATGGGCCCATGAAACGTTGTGCCAACTTTCTCCTCTCACCCTTTAAATTAACGTCCTGAGTGGATACCCAAACTTGCTGGCCCACCTGGTAAGCCGGGGCAGGTCTTCTGTGTCGGTCCACCGTGGTCTTGTTGCGCTCTGCTGTGCGTAAAAGCGCATTGCGCGCAGTGGACCAGAAGGAGTGGCACCGCCTAAGATGTGCCTGGACCGAGGGGACAGCCAGCTCGCTCTCCAGCGCGGGGAACAAAGGTGGATCATAGCCCAGGGACGCTTTAAAGGGGGACATCCCGGTGGCAGAAGAGCGAGCGGTGTTGTGGGCGTATTCCACCCAGGCGAGGTGTGAGCTCCAAGACGTGGGCTTCGAAGCAGTGACGCAGCGGAGCGCAACCTCCAGCTCCTGGTTGGTCCGTTCACACTGCCCGTTGGATTGGGGGTGATGGCCGGAGGAGAGGCTTACTTTGGCTCCTAGGGCGTTACAGAAGCTCTTCCAAACGTCCGAGGCAAATTGGGGACCCCGATCGGAGACCACGTCTACCGGTATCCTGTGCAGCCTGACCACGTGCTGGATGAGAAGATCCGCTGTCTCCAAGGCGGAGGGAAGCCACGGTGGTGCAGTGGTTAGCACTGTTGCCTTACAGCTAGAAGGTTCCTGGTTCGAATCCCCAGGTTGGCAGGGGTTGGAACCTTTCTGTGTGGAGTTTGCATGTTCTCCCTGTGCTGCGTGGGTTTACTCCGGGGGCTCCGGTTTCCTCCCACAATCCAAAGACATGCATGTTAGGTTAATTGGCTGTTCTAAATTGTCCCTAGATATCTGTTTCCTATAGGCCCTTAGAATAGAGGGTTAGTACTAGTGAAAGCGCTTTGAGTGGTCTTTGTGACTAGAAAAGCGCTATACAAGTGTAGGTTAGTTAGTTAGTTAGTTAGTAGTGGCACGAAGTGAGCGGCCTTGGAGAAGCGGTCGACAATGGTCAGGACTGTGTCGAAGCTGTTGGAAACGGGGAGACCGGTGACAAAGTCTAGGGCGATGTGCGACCAGGGCCTGCCGGGGACGGGCAGGGGCTGGAGCAGGCCCGCAGGGGGCGTGTTGCTAGACTTACTGGTGGTGCAGACGGGGCAGGCCCGGGCGTAGCGAGCGGCATCCTTCCGCAGCCCCGGCCACCAGAAGGACCGTTGAAGCAGGTCAATCATCCGGGAGGACCCAGGGTGGCAGGTGAGTTTTGATGTGTGGAGCCAGTGGATAACCTCCCCCCGGATGGCCGATGGAACAAAGAGCCTCCCCTCCGGTCCGCCGCTAGGGTCCGGTTCCGACTCCTGCGCCCTCCGGATCTTGCTTTCGATGTCCCAGGAGACGGCTCCCACGACGCACGACCTGGGCAGGATGGTGTGAACTGCGTCCTCTGACGCCTCGGGGGCAAATTGCCTGGAGAGGGCGTCGGGCAGGCCATTCTTGGAGCCCGGCCTGAATGTGATGGTGAAGCGAAATCTGGCGAAGAACAAGGACCTGCGCGCCTGGCGGGCATTCAGACGCTTGGCAGTTCTTAAATATTCCAAGTTCTTATGGTCAGTTAGCACTACAAATGGCAGGGCGGCCCCCTCCAGCCAGTGGCGCCACTCCTGAAGCGCGAGCTTGATGGCGAGCAGCTCTCTGTCCCCAACATCATAATTCCATTCCGCCGGGGACAAGCGCCGAGAGAAGAAGGCGCAGGGCCGTTTGGCCCCGTTGGCTGGCGATCGTTGGGACAACACCGCCCCCACCCCTGTATCCGAAGCGTCGACCTCCACGATGCACTGTAGGGAGGGGTCGACCTGACTGAGGACCCGGGAGGAGGAGAACTCCGCCTTCAGCGCCTGGAAAGCCGCCGCGGCTTCTTCAGTCCACCGGAACGGGGTCTTAGCGGAGGTGAGGCGGGTCAGAGGGCCGACGATGGCTCCAAAGTTGGGAACAAAGCGGCGGTAGAAATTGGCAAACCCGATGAATTGCTGCACCTGTTTTCTGGAGGTTGGTGTGGGCCAATCTACCACCGCTTTAACCTTTGCTGGGTCTGGGAGCACCTGGTCATGGGAGATGACAAAGCCCAGGAAGGATGTAGTCTTGGCGTAGAATTCGCACTTTTCTGCTTTCACATACAACCGGTTCTCCAGCAGCCTCTGGAGGACCCACCTCCCGTGCACCCGGTGCTCGTCCCTGGATTTGGAGAAGATGAGAATATCATCCAGATAGACGAACACAAAAAGGCCGATGAGGTCCCGGAGGACGTCATTGATGAGGCGCTGAAAGACGGCTGGAGCGTTGGTCAACCCGAACGGCATTACCAGGTACTCAAAGTGGCCGTTCGGGGTCCGGAAGGCTGTCTTCCACTCATCTCCTTCCCGGATCCGGACGAGGTGGTATGCGCTGCGGAGATCCAGCTTGGTGAACCAGGTCGCCCCCTGGAGGGAGTGGAAGGCGGTGTCCATCAGGGGCAGGGTGTAGCGGTCCTTCTCCGTGATGTCGTTGAGGGCGCGGTAATCAATGCAAGGGCGAAGGGAACCGTCCTTCTTAGCCACGAAGAAGAACCCTGCGCCTAATGGAGATGACGATGGACGGATTATCCCAGCGCTGAGCGACTCCTTCAGGTATGTGTTCATCGCCTCTTTCTCCGGCGCTGACAGACTGTAGAAGCGTCCCGAGGGAAGAGGAGCCCCCTGGCGGATGTTTATGGCACAGTCGTAGGGCCGGTGAGGAGGGAGGGACATCGCCTTGGTCTTACTAAAGACTGCACCCAGGTCGTGGAACTCCGCGGGTACCAGGGTTAGATCCGGAGGCGCGGCATCCTTGGCAGTGAGAGGAGAGGATGGGGCGCAGGCAACGGATTGGAGGCAGGTACTCATGCAAAAAGAGCTCCAGGCGGACACCCTTCCAGTCTTCCAGTCCAGGACGGGATTGTGGAGGCGGAGCCACGGGTATCCAAGTATCACTGGGGAGACGGAAGATGGCAGGACAAAGAGGGTGATATCTTCCCGGTGGTTACCAGAGATGATGACTGAGACGGGAGCCATCCGGTGAGTCACTTTACCCAGGGATACACGGGAGAGATTGACTAGGGCGAGAGGAGTTTCAAGGGGCTGGCAACGGATGCCCAATTGGGTTGCCAGGCTCTGAGAAATAAAGCTACCCTCCGCGCCTGAGTCCACCAGTGCATGTGTGAGATGCCCAGTGGAGTTATGACAGAAACGGATGGGCAGCATCAAACGTGTGAGGGGAGTTAACCAGTTAGTGTCCGCGAGGCCCCCTACAGTGACTTGCGGACCTCCCCGTTTGGCTTTTCCCGGACAATGTTTCACCGTGTGTTGGCTACCCCTGCAATACATGCAGAGGCCCAACTCACGGCGGCGTTGTTTCTCCGCCAGAGGGAGCTTTGTCCGGCCCGTCACCATCGGCTCCGACTCCTCGGAGGCCTCCGGTGGCGGTAACGCCAGGGGGCGAGCTTGGGGCAGGCGCGGCGAGGCGCCCCGCGAGCAAGAAGTAGACTTCCGCTCTGAGGCACGCTCGCACAGCCTGTTATCCAAACTGATGGTAAAGGAAATCAGCTCTGCAAGCGTCTCCGGGATATCACGACCGGCCAACTCATCCCTCAGACCAGAGTTTAGGCTGCGGAGGAAGATGCCACAGAGGAAGCGTTCCTCCCAGCCAACTTCCTCCGCTGTTACCCGGAAGTCTATCGCGTAGTCCGCGACCGATCGGCTCCCCTGTTGGAGACTGAGGAGGCGATCGACCAGGACGCTGTCCTGACGCGAATGATCAAAGACTTCCTGGAACTGGTTAACGAACTGGCCATAAGTGAGGGTGACGTAACTGGGCTTCGCCGTTACGGCGTAAGCCCAAGTAAGCGCTCGACCCTCCAGGAGATTCCCGATATAGCCAATTCGACTGTGGTCTGAGGGAAAGTCTCCGGGGACGCGGTGGAACACCGACTCACACTGCATAATAAATCCCCACGCTCCACCGAGCTTACTGCTAAAGCAGGCGGGGGTTGGGATAGGTGTGAGTCAGACCGGCGCACCCGGAGCTGGCTGGACGGCCGCCGGAGCAGCGAGAGCTGCGCCACCCTGACGAGCCGGGGGGAACGGCTGTCGGGGGTCCAGGCGGTCTAACCGGTTAGTTATCTGTGTCAATTGGTTGAGAATCACTGGTTGCTGATGAGCTATTAAATCCACCTGAGCCTCGAGGGTGGAAAAACGGCGTGTGAGCCCGCTGTCCGCCGAGCCGCTCTGCTGAAGCTGTACTGACATAACGCACGGCTCAGGAGACACACACGCAGGCTCAGGGTAGATTCAACAGCTTTATTCAACAACAAGGGTGTGTGGCTGTGTGTCTGTGAGATGTGAAAGTATTGGTGGTGGACGTCAGCTTCAGGCACGGGGGCAGGAGGCCGTGCAGCTGGGCAACCCTATGGGAGAAAGCACAGGGAGAAGGGTAACGGGCACCAAACCAATACAGCGGGATAATGGGATTTGCTGGCTTACTTGGTTAGTCAGGTGGCTGGAGTTGACAAGGGCGTAGCCCGGGAGACAGCGACCTGGAGCGCCTGTGACAGCAGCGAGGAGACGGCGAAGCAGAGGAGAAGTCCGCCGCCGGGAAATCCACCTGTGCACAGGGGAGATGACTGGAGAGGAAGGTAAGAGATCCTTACGTGAATGATCTTGCTGGTAGAAGGGGGTTCCTTGCAGCAAGCAGGCCGACGAGATCAGACGGCTTCAGGCCGAAGCCCAGGGCAGAGTGGCTTAAATCCCACGCCGCTGACGAGGTACAGGTGTGCGCGCAGCTGGCGCCGCTAATGAGCGGCGAGTCATGACAAAAAAGTTATGATGTACAACGTTGCTATAAAACTTTGAAGTTATGTTGAAAAAACTACAGAAGAGAGTTAATGTCATAAGAACAGTAGTAGTGTCAGGGTGATTGAGAGGAGAAAGAGAGAGTGGTTTGACTGATCCTCGCAGGTGTGGAACAGCCACTAGCTATAACGGGAGACAGAATTTTTTTATTTTGGGGGGATTACCACGAATGTGGGGAAAGGGAATCTGTTTTTGTTTAGTTTGTAGGATGAATGTTCTATCATCCATGTTTTTGCTTCTCTGTAAGAGTATGTTCATATTGCAAGGTAATCTTTAAGCTCCTCAAGTCCTGTGCAGACCAGCTGTGTGGGATTGTGACGTATATCTTCAACATGAGCCTGAAACTGGGGAGGGTACCACAGCTGTGGAAAACATCTTGTGTGGTACCTGTACCAAAAACTTCCCACCCCAAAGACCTGAACAGCTACAGACCGGTGGCCTTGACGTCCCACTTGATGAAGACCCTGGAGAGACTGCTCCTTGCTCACCTCCGCCCCCTGGTGGAACCAGCGATGGATCCACTCCAGTTCGCCTACCAGCATGGCATTGGGGTGGAGGATGCAGTGATCTTCCTCCTTCACCGTTCTCTGTCCCACCTGGAGAAGCCCGGGAATATGGTGAGGATCATGTTCTTTGACTTCTCCAGTGCTTTCAACACCATCCAACCGATGATCCTGAAGGACAAGCTGCTGCGCGCAGGGGTGGACCAGCACCTGTCATCATGGATCCTGGACTACCTCACGAACCGGCCTCAGTTTGTGAGAACCCGGGACTGTGTGTCCGACACGATCATCAATAGCACGGGGGCCCCCCAGGGAACGGTGCTGGCTCCCTTCCTGTTCACTCTTTATACTGCGGACTTCTCACACAACACAACACACTGCCATCTACAGAAGTTCTCTGATGACTCTGCGATCGTTGGCCTCATCTCCAATGGCGATGAAGCTGAGTACAGAGGGCTTATCCAGGACTTCGTGGACTGGTGCCATCGGAACTGCCTCCAGATCAACGCGAGGAAAACTAAGGAGCTGGTGGTGGACTGCCGCAGGCATGGGCAGCCCCTCACAGCACCAGTAAATATACAGGGAACAGACATCGAGATGGTGACATCCTATAAGTACCTGGGTGTTCATCTGAACAATAAACTAGACTGGTCACACAATACTGACGCACTCTACAAGAAGGGACAGCGCAGGCTGTTCCTGCTGAGGAGACTCAGGTCTTTTGGTGTACAAGGGGCGCTGCTGAAGTCATTCTATGACACGGTGGTGGCATCAGCCATCACTTTTGGAGTGGTCTGCTGGGGCAGTGGCATTACTGCAGCCGATAGGAAGAGACTGAACAAACTGATTAAGAAAGCTAGCTCTGTCCTGGGGCAGCGCCTTGATCCGATGGAGGAGATAGGAGAGAGAAGGACGGTGGCTAAACTGTCATCTCTGCTGGAGTCCGAGTTCCACCCTATGCAGGACATACTGGATGCACTGAGGAGCTCATTTGGCAGCAGACTACATCATCCCAGGTGCACAACCGAGAGGTTTCGTAGGTCCTTCCTACCAACGGCTGTCAGACTGTACAACCTAAGCAGGGCTGCTCGCAGAGATAGCAAAAAGACGTAACAAACTAATAGTTTTTTGAATGCAAAAGATGCAATAGACTTACACAATGGTCCCCTCCGGCATACAACTAGGAACATACCGGTCGCTATGGAGGGTGAGAATATGTATGGGCACATAATCATACCATGTAGGATAACTAAGTAGACGGTTATGCTGTTTCATCCCATCTAGCAACAATGCTCTGCACTGTGTGTGTTTATATATTTACATATTTATTCCATCTAGCTACAATGCTCAGCACTGGGTGTGTTTATATTTATATATATATATATATATTTATTCCATCTAGCTACAATGCTCCGCACTGTGCTTTTATATATCTACATATTATTCCATCTAGCTACATTGCTCCGCACTGTGTGTGTTTATATACTTGCATATTTATTCCACCTAGCTGCAATGCTCCGTACTGTGGGTGTTTATATATTTACATATTTATTCCATCTAGCTACAATGCTCTGCACTGTGTGTTCATATATTCATATATTTATTCCATCCAGCTACAATGCTCTGCACTGTGTGTCTGTGTGTGTGTGTATATATATATATTTTATAGTAATATGTACATATGTATATTAGCTGCTCTTGCTTGCTTGTTTTTTTCTTGCCTTCTGATTGTTGCTCTGAGTGTTGCTATCCCTGTGCTGTTGCAATCCTGGAATTTCCCCGTTGTGGGACTAATAAAGGCTTATCTTATCTTATCTTATCTCAAACTCCTTATTAATTATAGATCAAAGCGTTAATCTTAATTTAACTTCATGGAATTGCAGAAGTCTACAAAATCTTAAAAAACTTAAACAAGTCATGAATAAAATAAAAGACATAGATTCAAAAATTGTATTTTTACAAGAAACTCATCTATTAGAGGAGGATGTAAAAAGAATTAGGAGAAGATGGCAAGGTAACGTGTTCACCTCATCATTTTCATCCTGAGGGTGTATCATAACTCCCTAGGGGAGTTATGATTCTCATACATAAAACAGTCCCATTTCAAACGAAAAATGTAATTAGAGACAAATTTGGAAGATATCTAATTATCCAAGGATCTTTGTTATTAGATAATATAAATCTGGTGAACTTATACGGCCCCAATATTGATGATCAAAACTTCTTTGTTAATTTATTCCTCACTTTATCATCACTTACAGGGCAACATATAATAGCAGGGGATTTTAATTGTACATTGAATCCCAGTATAGATAGATCAACAGGACTGGACTGTACGCACAATGGATATAGGATGACCATTAATCATTTTATGAAAGAACTGAGATTGCTAGATAAATGGAGAGAAATGAAACCACAAGTCAAAGCCTTTTCTTGTTATTCTAATACCTATAAGACATTCTCACGTATTGACTACTTTTTGATCTCTACAGAATTAAGGTCCAAGATTCAAAACTGTTTCTATGATAACATTGTGATCTCTGATCATGCACCCTGCTGTCTAGTATATGTAGATAAGAAATTGACAAAGGGTCCAGTTAGGTGGCATTTTCAGCATAAATGGCTTCAGGATGAGGAATTTGTTAAGTACATAGAAAAACAGATAGATGAGTTCTTTGATATCAATACTACACAAACAACGGCATGTATAAAGTGGGAGGCTTTCAAAGCTTTTATTAGGGGGCATATTATTAGTTATACAGGTTCAAAATCTAAGAAGACCCGAGAGGAGAGAATCCAATTGGAACGAAAAATAAAAATTCTTCAAGAAAAGGTGTATGCAGGAAGTAACCCACAGTTAGAGAACGAATTACTGATTCTGAGAGCTGAATATGACAAAAAAATCAGCGAATAGAGCTGCCTCGAGTCTTCTAAGATTGAAGCAAACTTTTTATGAACAAGGTGAAAAATCAGGAAAATTACTGGCATGGCAGATTAAACAATTAGAATCTAAAACACCAATTACCAGTATTATAAGTAACGGACAGGTAGTTATAGATCCTTTAGAAATTAACCTCTTGCACTCCGGGATACCGCGGGCGGTCACGTCTCTGCGTCCTAGTGCGTCCTAGTGCGCACTGTGCATCTCAGTGTGCACTGAAAAAAAAAAGCTGCACTTCCGTTCTTCCACTACAGACACAGCCGCGAACAGAAAGCCAAAGGAGTGTTTTGATTGGTTTAGATTTGATTGACCTCTCATTCAACTAATAAGAGCCTTGAATTGGGTTTCTGAAACCTTGAAGAACCAATGACTGAAAACCTAGCAAGAAGGACCCGCCTACCAACGACTGCGAATACAACGAGCCAATTGAAGCAGAGAAGTTCGACGATTGAAAGTGTGCGTCCCATGTGTAAAATCTGTTTTGTGTAAGCCGCTGTGTCTAACGGTAGCGTTTGCCAGTCTTTTTTTTATTACTACTGTTCTTATTTGTTTTGAAAAATCGTTCGCCAAAACCGCAATAATGGAATCATGGTTTGACCGGGTCGCATGACCAGAACCACGAGTCGCAACAAGCGGACCAGCTTCATGTTCGTCTGACAATGAGGAACAGATGTTCGCCAACGACACTGCTGTTGTGGACAGGTAAGTGTTATAAGCTAAATTATTCTTTATCACTGAAAATAGTAATAAAAATGACTTTTGACCGATCGGTAATTACAATGGTGCGTCATCGCCACATGACAGACTGTTGACGGACCTTTTTTTGTGCGCCACACTCCTCTGTAGCGGGGGGGGGGTGTTGTTATCCTCTACATTGCAGATATTTTAGTATAATTTTTATTGCATTGTAGGTTATTTTTTCTTGTAAAAAAAAGGCCACACATTTTTTACGTGGCATGCTTCTTTGTGTGTGGGGGGCTTGTTTGTTCATTCATTCATTCATGAATGACTAAACCCCTCCCCCCCACACACACACACACACAGCCCTGAGTGTCACATTTCATTAGAGCCCAGGATCAAGCTTCTATGTTGAATCATTCAAAAGTTATAGACGTTTTTCCAAACTGTGCCATTTGGCACAATTTGGCACAGTTCAAAAACGCCTGGGAACAACCTGACAAAAAAGCTGTGTAATATATTCATTTTTTGTGGTATTGTTACAAAATTTTGACCTCAGCTGGATAACACTTGGTTCTACATTTCTGTTGCATTTTCCAGCCAGTATCTGACAGCTGTGTGTTATTTGCAAGCATTTGTATCTAAAAAAAACCACCCAGGCAAACTTTATTTTCTTCAAGTTCAGTATGTTTAGATGACTGTTACTCAGTGGCAGGAGCACTTAGAGAGATTATGACTGTTTTGCCAAAAAATTCAAAGTGTTTTCTTTTAAATGAGACCAACCAATTAGTGCTATGAGATGACTGTTGTTGTGAAATGGCGCTATATAAATAAAGTTGAATTGAATTGAATTGAATTGAACCCCATGAAGATGCTGCAAAGGGTTGAAGAATAGCTTTTGATTTACTTTGGGTACGTTATTTTTAGGCGTTTTTAGGTAAATTGACCAGAGTGCAAGGGGTTAATAGTGCCTTTAGAGATTATTATGAAAAACTATAGGATACAAAAAAATGAAACTGACTTAACAAAACTAAATGGGTTTTTGGGTGGATTATCCATACCAGGTATTCCAAATGAAAACAGGGAGATACTGGAGTCTAAAATTAGTCAAGAAGAAGTTGGGCAAGTCATTGATAATATGAAATCAGGAAAAAGAGCAGGACCAGATGGTCTTCCAGTCGACCTCTATAAAAAATTTAAGAATAAATTAATAAAACCACTTTTGGAAATGATTTTAGAAGCATTTCAAAATGGTAATTTACCACCATACATGAATAATGCCTTAATTATACTGATGACAAAACCAGGTAAACCTTCTAATAAATGTGAAAACATGAGACCAATAAGCCTATTAAATGCTGATCTTAAAATAATCTGTAAAATTTTAGCAAAACGACTACAAGAAATATTACCAAATATTATTAACCGAGATTAGAATGGCTTTATAATGGGAAGACAAGGCTTCCATCATGTAAGAAGACTATTTAATATTATTTATTCCAATAAAGACGCACCGGATACAGCTCTCCTATCATTGGACACCGAAAAGGCCTTTGATAGGGTCGAATGGCCCTATCTTTTTGAAGTCCTACAAAGGTTTGGACTTGGAAATAATTTCATCAAATGGGTCCAGATAATATACAATAATGCTACAGCAGAAATCCTAACAAACAGCAATATCTCAAAATCAATAAAAATCAATAGAGGATGTCGACAAGGCTGTCCACTTTCACCTTTATTGTTTACTATGGCAATTGAACCTTTAGCGATGGCAGTACGTTTACATCCACAAATATATGGAATTAAAGTAGGACCAACACAACATAAATTCTCCCTGTATGCCGATGACATAATTTTGTTTATGTTGAATTTTAAAAAATCAATTCCGACCTTATTAAATTTAATAAAGAACTTTGGGGATATATCATCATATAAAATAAAACAAAATCTTCAATATTAATGTTAAATGAGACCCAGAGAAATCATCCATCTCCTGAGGTAAACCAGTTCAATGTTGTAGATCAGTTTAAATATTTAGGAATTCAAATTTTGCCTAAGCTAGAATCAGTCGCCAATGCCAGCTATGAAGCCTTAATGACAAATATTAATGAGTTGCTTCAGAGATGGATGTCACTACCAATGTCGATAATCGGGAGAATTAATATACTTAAAAGTAATATCTTACCAAAAATACTTTATTTATTTCAAAACATTCCTTTACCACCACCTTCAGATCTATTCTCAAAAATTAAAAAAAGTTAGTGGAATTTATATGGAACAATAGGAAGACTAGATTACGTTTGTCCTTACTATACTTACCATTTGATCGTGGAGGTCTGAAATGTCCAAACTTTATGTTGTATTACTGGTCAGCACAACTGTCGTCTATGACATATTATTTTTCATCAAATGATTCTCCTCACTGGACTGAAATGGAATCATACAATTTACCTTTACCTCTTCCCTTATTCATATACTCAGACTCGGCTAAAAAATTACAGAACCAAGTTAAAAATCCAATTGTAAAGCATATGATCAAAATATGGTGTGAAACCAAAAAATATTTAAAAGAACCACACTCACTGTCACAATTTAGCCCAATATGGGGTAATCAATATTTTACACCAGGGAGAGCAGATATTGTATTTAAAGTATGGAATTTAAAAGGGATTCAAAAGATTCAAGACTTATATTTATCACGCTCAGATAACATAATGTCTTCTGAAGAACGGAGGATTAAATTCAATCTTAATAGAACACACTTTTTTAACCCCTTGCACTCTGGTCAATTTCCCTAAAAATGCCTAAAAATAACATACCCAAAGTAAATCAAAAGCTGTTCTTCAACCCTTTGCAGCATCTTCATGGGGTTGGTCTCATTTAAAAGAAAACACTTTGAATTTTTTGGCAAAACAGTCATAATCTCTCTAAGTGCTCCTGCCACTGAGTAACAGTCATCTAAACATACTGAACTTGAAGAAAATAAAGTTCGCCTGGGTGTTTTTTTTGGATACAAATGCTTGCAAATAACACACAGCTGTCAGATCCGGGCTGGAAAATGCAACAGAAATGTAGAACCAAGTGTTATCCAGCTGAGGTCAAAATTTTGTAACAATACCACAAAAAATGAATATATTACACAGCTTTTTTCTTAGGTTGTTCCCAGGCGTTTTTGAACTGTGCCAACTTGTGCCAAATGGCACAGTTTGGAAAAACGTTTGAAACTTTTGAATGATTCAATATAGAAGCTTCATCTTCGGCTCTAATGAAAGGTGAAGGGCTGTGTGTGTGTGTGTGGGGGGGAGGTTGCTTATTCATTCATGAATGAATCAATGAACAAACAAGCCCCCACACACAAAGAAGCATGCCACTTAAAAAATGTGTGGCCTTTTTTTACAAGAAAAAATAACCTACAGTGCAATAAAAATTATACTAAAATATCTGTAATGTAGGACTTCCGGTTATGGCTGCCACGTAAGACGGACGTGTCTCACGCTGCTCTGCTCCTGGAGAAAAAAAATCGGCAAATAACTCTCTCATTTGAGACAGAACGTATCCCAGCGTTTGGGCGAGGATATGTCGGCGAAGCCTAAGGCTGGAAAACCAGGTAGAGGAAAAAGCGAGCCGCCGAAACAGTCCAAATTAACGGACTTTCAGGTCTGTGATGCAGCAAATAAAACTCCATATATGGCGGAGGAGGCTGGCAACGGTGCGATGTCTGCGGGGAGCGGCGCAGATGCGCTGATGGCTGCCATGAGTTCAATGAGAGCGGACTTTTCCTCTAGATTTGATGGGATTATGGCAGCGTTGGAAGGAATAAGAAAGGAATTGGGTGACTGTGTAGGACGAATGGCGCAGATGGAGCTCCGTCTCTCTAATGCTGAAGATGACGTCACCCGTCTTCAATTAAAGGTGCGCACTTTGGAAAAAAAAATAAATGTCTGGAAGATAATATTTTGGATTTGGAATCTCGGTCGAGACAGAACAACTTGAGGCTGGTGGGTCTTCCAGAGGAATCAGAAGGTCGGGACGCATGTTCCTTTCTGGAAAAGTGGATTCCGGAGGTGCTGGGCAGCACGGAGTTGCAATCAGCAGTGGTTCTGGAAAATGCACACCGTATTGGCCCACGGAGAGATAAGGGACCGCCGAGGACCTTAATTATGAAGTTTCTCAGCAACAGAGACAGGATGAAGATCTTCAACGCTGCACGAGCTAAAGGAGAGATTAAACACCAGGACCAGCAGGTGCGGTTCTACCCAGATTTGGCCACAGGAATCCAACAATTGAGGAAGCAGTTTGATCCCATACGTAAGGAGCTGCGCAACCTTGGGATTCGTCATGGTGTAATCTATCCTACGAGACTGTTGACCACGTATGACGGCAGAACCCACATCTTCAAGACCCCAGAGGAAGCGCAGGAGTTCATCAAGAAGATCAAAGAAGAAGAAGAGACTGGTGGGAGCTAAGCATGAACAAAATATAAGGTAGAATAATTAAGCATTTGCACAGGCATCTGACTGACTTGAAGTAAATAGCAAGTTTACAAAATATAGATTGTATTATATATTAAAAAACAAAACAAAACAAAATAAACAAAAAAAACTATGATGTACAAAGTTGCTAAAAATTTTGGAGTTAAGTTGGAACTACAGAGGAGAGTTAATGTTACGTCATTAAAAGCAGTAGAGTTAGGGTGATTGGGAGGATGAAGAAGGAGTGGCTTAGGCTGTTCCCCGTGTATGTGGAGCGGTCGATGGCTATATCGGGAGACGGAATTTTTCGTTTGATTTTGGGGGGTTTGCCACAAGTGTGGGAAGGGGGAATTTGTTTGTGTGTAGTTTGTAGGATGAATGTTCAACCACTCATGTTTTTGCTTCTCTGTATGAGCATGTTTACACTGCAAGGTAATCCCAAACTCTCTATTGATCATAAACCAAAGCGTTAATCTTAATTTAACTTCATGGAATTGCAGAGGTCTACAAAATTTAAAAAAACTTAAACAAGTTATCAATAAAATAAAAGACATGGGTTCAAAAATGGTGTTTTTACAAGAAACTCATCTAATAGAGGAGGATATAAAAAGAATTAGGAGTAGATGGCAAGGAAGTGTCTTCACCTCATCATTTTCATCCCGGGCCAGGGGAGTTATGACTCTCATACATAAATCAGTCCCTTTTCAAGTGAAAAATGTAATTGGAGACAAATTTGGAAGATATGTAATCATTCAAGGTTCTTTGCTATTAGAAAATATAAACCTTGTGAACTTATATGGTCCCAATATAGATGATCAAAAGTTCTTTGCTAATTTATTTCTTATCTTATCATCACTTACAGGGCAACATATAATAGCAGGGGATTTTAATTGTACATTGAATCCAGGTATAGATAGATCAACAGGACTGGATTGTACGCACAATGGATGTAGGATGACTATTAATCATTTTATGAAAGAATTGAGATTGTTAGATATATGGAGAGAAATGAAACCACAAGTTAAAGCCTATTCTTGTTATTCCAGTACCTACAAGATATTCTCACGTATTGATTATTTTTTGATTTCCACAGAATTAAGGTCCAAGATTCAAAACTGCTTTTATGATAACATCGTGATCTCTGATCATGCACCCTGTTGTCTAATATATGTAGATAAAAAATTGACAAAGGAATCAGGTAGATGGCAATTTCAGCATAAATGGCTTCAGGATGAGGAATTTGTCAAGTATATAGAAAAACAGATAGATGAGTTCTTTGACATCAATACTACACAAACATCAGCATGTGTAAAGTGGGAGGCTTTCAAAGCTTTTATTAGGGGACATATTATTAGTTATACAGGATCAAAATCTAAGAAGACTCGAGAGGAGAGAGCCAAATTGGAACATAAAATAAAAAGTCTTCAGGAAAAAGTGTATGCAGGAAGTGATCCAAGGTTGGAGAATGAATTACTGATTTTGAGAGCTGAATACGACAAAAAATCAGCGAATAGAGCTGCCTCGAGTCTTCTAAGATTGAAACAATCTTTTTATGAACAAGGTGAAAAATCAGGAAAATTATTGGCATGGCAGATTAAACAATTAGAAATTAAAACACCAATTACCAGTATTATAAGTAAAGGACAGGTAGTTATAGATCCTTTAGAAATTAACAGAGCCTTTAGAGATTACTATGAAAAATTATATGATACCAAAAATGAATCTGATTTAACAAAACTAAATGGGTTTTTGAACGAACTATCTATACCGTGTATTCCAAATGAAAACAGGGAGATATAGGAGTCTAAAATTAGTCAAGAAGAAGTTGGGCTAGCCATTGATAATATGAAATCAGGAAAAAGTGCAGGACCAGATGGTCTTCCAGTCGACCTTTATAAAAAATTTAAGAATAAATTAATAAAACCTTTTTTGGAAATGGTTTTAGAAGCATTTCAAAATAATAATTTACCATCATACATGAATAATGCCTTAATTATACTGCTGCCAAAACCAGGTAAGCCCTCTAATAAATGTGAAAATATGAGACCAATAAGCCTATTAAATGCCGACCTTAAGATAATCTGTAAAATTTTAGCAAGACGAATACAAGAAATTTTACCAAATATTATTAATCGAGATCAGAATGGCTTTATAAAGGGAAGACAAGGCTTCCATAATGTAAGAAGACTATTTAATATTATTTATTTTAATAAAGAAGCACCGGATACAGCTCTCCTATCACTGGACGGCGAAAAGGCCTTTGATAGAGTTGAATGGCCCTTTCTTTTTGAAGTCTTACAAAGGTTTGGACTTGGAAATAATTTCATAAAATGGGTTCAGATAATATACAATAATGCTACAGCAGAAATCCTAACAAATAACAATATTTCAAAATCAATAAAAATCAATAGAGGATGTCGACAAGGCTGTCCACTTTCACCTTTACTGTTTACTATGGCAATTGAACCTTTAGCGATAGCGATACGTTTACATTCACAAATATATGGAATTAAAGTTGGACCAACAGAACATAAAATCTCCCTGTACGCCGATGACATAATTTTGTTTATGTCGAATCTAAAAAAATCAATTCCAACCTTGTTGAATTTAATAAAGAATTTTGGGGAAATATCAGGATATAAAATAAATAAAACTAAATCTTCAATATTAATACTAAATGAGACCCAGAGAAATTACCCAGACCCTGAGGTAAATCAATTCAAAGTTGTAAATCAGTTTAAATATTTAGGAATCCAAATTGTGCCTAAGCTAGAATCAGTCGCCAGTGTCAACTATGAAGCCTTAATGTCAGATATCAATGAGTTACTTCAGAGATGGATGTCACTACCAATGTCGATGATCGGGAGAATCAATATACTTAAAAGTAATATTTTACCTAAAATACTTTATTTATTTCAATACATTCCCTTATCACCACCTTTAGATTTATTCTCAAGAATTAAAAAAAAGTTAGTGGAATTTATATGGAACAACAGGAGGGCTAGATTACGTCTGTCTTTATTATATTTACCATTTGATCGTGGAGGTCTGAAATGTCCAAATTTTATGTTGTATTATTGGTCGGCACAACTGAGGTCTATGACATATTATTTTTCATCAAATGATCTCCCTCACTGGACTGAAATGGAATCATACAATTTACCTTTACCTCTTCCCATATTCATATACTCAGATTCGGCAAAAAAATTACAAAAACAAGTTAAAAATCCATTTGTAAAGCATATGATCAAAATATGGTGTGAAGCTAAAAACTATTTAAAAGAACCACAGTTATTGTCACAATTTAGTCCAATTTGGGGTAATCAATATTTTAAACCAGGGAGAGCGGACGCTGTATTTAAAGTATGGAATTTAAAAGGGATACAAAAGATTCAGGATTTATATTTGCCATGTGCAGATAACATAATGTCTTTTGAAGAGCTGAGGATCAAATTTAATCTCAATAGAACACATTTTTTTAAATATCTTCAACTTAGAAACTTTATTCGATCAAATCAAAATAAAGCTCTTACTCGACCTATTTATTCATCCTTGGAAAAAATGTTGATGAAAGATAGTAAAAGAAAGGGTATTATTTCAGAGTTTTATAACTCATTGACACTATCTTCAAGTGAAAATTCACTGAAAAGATTAAACTACTGGAAAGAAGATCTGCAAACTGAAATTTCAGAGGAACAATGGGAATTGGCTTGTACAGAAGCTCAAACTAAATCAATAAATGTACGTCTTAAATTGATACATTTCAAATGGTTAATGCGGATGTATGTTACACCGGAGGAGTTAAATAGATATAACAAAAATATACCAGATACGTGCACAAAATGCATGGAAAGTAAAGGAACCCTATTTCATTGTGTATGGGAATGTAGATTAATAAGAATATTTTGGGAAGAGGTGAGGGTAACAATTGAAAAAATAATCTCAAAACAAATCATATTGAATCCTAAACTGTTTTTGTTGGGTCTGTACCCAGAAAAGCATAATTTTAATAAAAGTGAAAGAACATTCATAGACCTCAGTTTGCTTAATGCCAAAAAATGTATTGCACTATTATGGAAAAAGACTCATAGACCAGATGTGACTCAGTGGTTAAGACAGATGTTAACAAACCTTCCACTAGAAAGAATAACATATATACTGAAATCAAAGGAAATTGTGTTTGAGAATATATGGAGACCTTTTATTGATTATGTAAAAAATTTAAACATAACTCTTGAAGAAGAAGGTGAATGATGTGTGTGGACCTTGTAAATTCCAAACTGGTGAACATAATATGTATACTTATGTATTGGATTGTCTAGACTAAACAGAGGAGCATTGTTGAAGATTTGATTTTGTTGGTGGTTGTTGGTGTTTTTAGTGCATATTTTTTTGTAGTACTTTAGTGTTAGTGTTTGATTGTTTGTATCATGTTTGTTTAAAAAAAAAAAAAGGTTCAATAAAGATATTGTGGAAAAAAAAAAAATATCTGTAATGTAGAAGATAACAACTCCCCCCCCGCCCCCGCTACAGAGGACGGACATCGTCCATCGCCACATGACGGACTGCGGCGCACGGACCGGACCGTGCGCCGCAGTCTACTACGCACAGTTGTACTAAAATATCTGCAATAATATCTAGAATCCGCTACAGAAGAGTAGCGGGTGTTGGGGGGGGGGGGCGTTCACGGTCCGGATGCGGCGCACGGACTGGACACGGTCCGTGCGCCGTGGTCTTCATGTTGCGATGACGCACAGTTGTAATTTACTGATCGGTCAAAAGTCATTTTGATTACAATTTTCAGGGATAAGGAATAATTTAGCTTATAACACTTACCTGTCCACAACAGCAGTGTCGCTGGCGAACTTCTCTTCCTCATTGTCAGACGAACATGACGCTGGTCCGCTTGTTACGGACTCGTGGTTCTGGTCACGTGACCCGGTCAAACCATAATTCCATTATTGCGGTTTTGCGCTTCCATGATTGCGGTTTTGGCGAACGATTTTTCAAAACAAATAAGAACAGTAGTAAGAAAAAAAGACTAGTGAACGTGTGTGTGTCACCCAGCGGCTTACACAAAACAGATTTTACGCAAGGGACGCACGCTTTCGAACTTCTGTGCTTCAATTGGCTCGCTGTATTCGCAGCCGTTGGTAGGCAGGTCCTTCCTGCTAGGTTTTCAGTCATTGGTTCTTCAAAGTTTCAGAAACCCAATTCAAGGCTCTTATTAGTCGAATGAGAGGTCAATCACATCTAAACCAATCAAAGCACTCCTTTGGTTTTCTGTTCGCGGCTGTGTCTGTAGTGGAAGAACGGAAATGCAGCTTTTTTTTTTTTCAGTGCGTCCTAGGGCGCCCTCGTGCACCCTAGGACGCAGAGACGTGACCGCCCGTGGTACACCGGAGTGCAAGAGGTTAAATATCTTCAGCTTAGAAATTTTATTCGTTCAAATCAAAATAATGCTCTCACCCGACCTACTTATTCAACTTTGGAAAAAAATTTGATGAAAGATAGTAAGAGAAAGGGTATTATTTCAGAGCTTTACAACTCATTGACACTATTCTCAAGTGAAAACTCACAGAAAAGACTGAATGACTGGAAATAAGACCTGCAAATTGAAATTTCAGAGGAACAATGGGAAATGGCTTGTGCAGGAGCTCAAACCAAATCAATAAATGTACGTCTTAAACTGATACATTTTAAATGGTTAATGCAGATGTATGTTACACTAGTGGAATTAACCCCTTGCACTCTGGTCAATTTCCCTGAAAACGCCTAAAAATAACGTACCCAAAGTAAATCAAAAGCTGTTCTTCAACCCTTTGCAGCATCTTCATGGGGTTGGTCTCATTTAAAAGAAAACACTTTGAATTTTTTGGCAAAACAGTCATAATCTCTCTAAGTGTTCCTGCCACTGAGAAACATTCATCTAAACATACTGAACTTGAAGAAAATAAAGTTCGCCTGGGTGTTTTTTTGGATACAAATGCTTTCAAATAACACACAGCTGTCAGATCCGAGCTGGAAAATGCAACAGAAATGTAGAACCAAGTGTTATCCAGCTGAGGTCAAATTTTGTAACAATACCACAAAAAATGAATATATTACACAGCTTTTTTGTCAGGTTGTTCCCAGGCATTTTTGAAATGTGCCAAATTGTGCCAAATGGCACAGTTTGGAAAAACGTCTGTAACTTTTGAATGATTCAATATAGAAGCTTGATCTTGGGCTCTAATGAAAAGTGACACTCAGGGCTGTGTGTGTGTGTGTGGGGGGGGTGTTGTTTATTCATTCATGAATGAATGAATGAACAAACAAGCCCCCACACACAAAGAAGCATGCCACGTAAAAAATGTGTTGTTTTTTTTTACAAGAAAAAATAACCTAGAGTGCAATAAAAATTATACTAAAATATCTGTAATGTAGAGGATAACAACTCCCCCCCCCGCTCCCTGCTACAGAGGACGGACATCGTCCATCGCCACATGACGGACCGCGGCGCAAAGACCGGACCGTGCGCCGCGGTCTACTACGCACAGTTGTACTAAAATATCTGCAATATATCTGCAATCCGCTACAGAGGAGTAGCGGTGGGTGGGGGGGGACCGTTCTCGGTGCACAGTCCGGTCCGTGCGCTGCGGTCCGTCATGTGGCGATGACGCACAGTTGTAATTTACCGATCGGTCAAAAGTCATTTTGATTACAATTTTCAAGGATAAAGAATAATTTAGCTTATAACACTTACCTGTCCACAACAGCAGTGTCGCTGGCGAACATCTGTTCCTCAGTGTCAGACGAACATGACGCTGGCCTGCTTGTTACGACTCGTGGTTCCTGGTCACGCGACCCGGTCAAACCATGATTCCATTATTGCGGTTTTGCGCTTCCATGATTGCGGTTTTGGCGAACGATTTTTCAAAACAAAT
Organism: Pholidichthys leucotaenia; assembly: GCA_020510985.1. Classification (NCBI taxonomy): domain Eukaryota; kingdom Metazoa; phylum Chordata; class Actinopteri; order Cichliformes; family Pholidichthyidae; genus Pholidichthys; species Pholidichthys leucotaenia. The sequence goes on from CM035849.1 coordinate 241,454,275, forward strand.
AAGAACAGTAGTAAGAAAAAAAGACTGGCGAACGCTACCGTTACACACAGCGGCTTACACAAAACAGATTTTACGCACAGGACGCACGCGTTCAATCGTCGAACTTCTCTGCTTCAGTTGGCTCGCTGTATTCGCAGCCATTGGTATGCGGGTCCTTCTTGCTAGGTTTTCAGTCATTGGTTCTTCAAGGTTTCAGAAACCCAATTCAAGGCTCTTATTAGTCGTATGAGAGGTCAATCAAATCTAAACCAATCAAAGCACTCCTTTGGCTTTCTGTTCGCGGCTGTGTCTGTAGTGGAAGAACGGAAATGCAGCTTTTTTTTTTTTTTTCAGTGCGCACTAGGACGCAGAGACGTGACCGCCCGCGGTATCCCGGAGTGCAAGAGGTTAAATAGATATAACAAAAACATACCAGATACATGCACAAAATGTATGGAAAGTAAAGGAACCCTATTTCACTGTTTATGGGAATGTAGAAAAATCAGAATGTTTTGGGAAGAGGTGAGGGTAACAATTGAAAAAAATAATTTCAAAACAAATCACATTGAACCCTAAACTGTTTTTGTTGGGTCTGTATCCAGAAAAACATAACTTTAATAAGAGTGAAAGAGCATTCATAGACCTCAGTTTGCTTAATGCCAAAAAATGTATTGCACTACTGTGGAAAAAGACTCATAGACCAGATGTGACTCAGTGGTTAAGACAGATGTTAACAAACCTTCCACTATAAAGAATAACATATATACTGAAATCAAAGGAAAATGTGTTTGAGAATATATGGAGACCTTTCATTGATTATGTAAAGAAATTAAACATAACTTCTGAAGAAGAAGGTGAATGATATGTGTGGACCTTGTAAATTCCAAACTGGTGAATGTATATTATGTATTCTTATGTAACAGATTACCTAGACTAAACAGAGGAGCATTGTTGTTGACTTGTTTTTGTTAATGGCTGTTGTTGTTTTTATTACACTTTTTTTTATTTTGTTATTGTTCATTTTTTTTCCACAATATTTTTTATTGAAACTTTTTTTACAAACATGGCACAAACAGTCAAACACTAACACTAAAGTAATTTAAAAATTTAAAAAAAACCCACTAACAACAACAAAAAAATGTACTAAAAACAACAACAACCATTAACAAAAGCAAGTCAACAACAGTGCTTCTCTGTTTAGTCTAGGTAATCTATTACATAAGAATACATAATATACATTCACCAGTTTGGAATTTGCAAGGTCCACACATATCATTCACCTTCTTCTTCAGAAGTTATGTTTAATTTCTTTACATAATCAATGAAAGGTCTCCATATATTCTCAAACACATTTTCCTTTGATTTCAGTATGTATGTTATTCTTTCTAGTGGAAGGTTTGTTAACATCTGTCTTAACCACTGAGTCACATGCACAGGAAGCTAAACATTTCCACAGACATTATAGCCACTTTGCGTTCGTGAAATTGGGGTCACATCACTGTGTTTAACGTTAACGCCGACCGTTTGAAGCAATATTTTTTGCCATAAGAGAGCCATCTGAAAAACACACACACACAGAGAATACATATTTTAGTACCTAATATCGATAACTTGCCGACATTACAATGTTGTATGGCGGACTTAAAAGCAAAGTAGCATTAGCAATCATTAGATTACCTTGATGTGTGATGTAGTTTGTATCCTCATGCCTTCTCTTTTATACTGCTCTATGGTTTCCTAAACGCTCCAGTACTTTTCCAGAGTGTGTTGTATTGCTGCCGCCTACAGCCGTGGACAAAATTGTTGGTGCCCCTCTGTTAATGAAGGAAAGACCCACAATGGTCACAGAAATAACTTGAATCTGACAAAAGTGGTAATAAATAAAAATTCTATGAAAATTAACCAATGAAAGTCAGACAATGCTTTTGAATTGTGGTTCAACAGAATTATTTTAAAAAACAAACTCATGAAACAGGCCTGGACAAAAATGATGATACCCTTAACCCCTTGCACTCCGGTCAATTTCCCTAAAAACGCCAAAAAATAACATGCCCAAAGTAAATCGAAAGCTGTTCTTCAACCCTTTGCAGAATCTTCATGGGGTTGGTCTCATTTAAAAGAAAACACTTTGAATTTTTTGGCAAAACAGTCATAATCTCTCTAGGTGCTACGGCCACTGAGTTACAGTCATCTAAACATACTGAACTTGAAGAAAATAAATTTGGCCTGGGTGTTTTTTTGGATACAAATGCTTGCAAATAACACACAGCTTCAGATCCGGGCTGGAAAATGCAACAGAAATGTAGAACCAAGTGTTATCCAGCTGAGGTCAAAATTTTGTAACAATACCACAAAAAATGAATATATTACACAGCTTTTTCCTCACGTAGTTCCCAGGCGTTTTTGAACTGTGCCAAATTGTGCCAAATGGCACAGTTTGGAAAAACGTCTGTAACTTTTGAATGATTCAATATAGAAGCTTGATCTTGGGCTCTAATGAAAGGTGACACTCAGGGCTGTGTGTGTGTGTGTGGGGGGGGTTGTCCCCCCCTCGCTACAGAGGACGGACATCGGCCATCGCTACATAATGGAATAGACTCATGTGGCGATGTGGCGACCGCAGCGCAGTCACTGCGGCTTTCCCCCCCCTCGCTACAGAAGAGAAGCGGGGGGGGGCGTTCACGGTCCGGACGTGGCGCACGAACTGTGTACCGTGGCGCACGGACTTCGGACTTCGTGCGCCGCACAGTTGTAATTTACCGATTGGTCAAAAGTCATTTTTGATTACAATTTTCAGGGATAAAGAATAATTTAGCTTATAACACTTACCTCTTCACAGCAGCAGTGTCCTGGCGAACTTCTCTTCCTCATTGTCAGACGAACACAACGCTGGTCCCTTGTTACGGACTCGTGGTTCTGGTCTCGCGACCCGGTCAAAACATAATTCCATTATTGCGGTTTTGCGCTTCCATGATTGCGGTTTTGGCGAATGATTTACGACCTTCGTCGTCGGCCTCCGTCGGTCTATGATGACCATGGAAGAGAATCCTAAATGTCTATTCTGCTGGAATAAAAAAAAAAAAAGCACCGCCTGTGGCTGAACAGGCTGATGCGCGAATGGCAGTCCCTGTCACACAGGTCGCACTTGTGGGTGGTCTCCGTGCTGCTGGGTCTGTGACGGTTCTTCCTGCGGGTCCTTTTTTCATCTGCAGCAGTCAGTCTGTCTTCACCCAGCCTTACGCAAAACAGCTTTTGAACTTCTGTGCTCCAATTGGCTCGCTGCATTCACAGCGTTGGTAGGCGGGTCCTTCTTGCTAGGTTTTCAGTCATTGGTTCTTCAAGGTTTCAGAAACCCAATTCAAGGCTCTTATTAGTCGAATGAGAGGTCAATCATATCTGATCTGTTCGCGGCTGTGTCTGTAGTGAAAGAACGGAAATGCAGCTTTTTTTTTTCAGTGCGTTCTTGGCGCAGCGCCCTCGTGCGTCCTAGAGCGCACGAGAGCGCCCTCGTGCGCAGAGACGTGCCCGTCCGCGGTACACAGGAGTGCAACAGGTTAACTTAATATTTTGTTGCACAACCTTTTGAGGCAATCACTGCAATCAAACGATTTCTGTAACTGTCAGTGAGACTTCTGCACCTCTCAGCAGGTATTTTGGCCCACTCCCATGAGCAAACTGTTCCAGTTGTCTCAGGTTTGAAGGGTGCCTTCTCCAGACGGCATGTTTCAGCTCCTTCCACAGATGTTCAATAGGATTTAGATCAGGGCTCATAGAAGGCCACTTTAGAATAGTCCAATGTTTCGCTCTTAGCCATTCTTGGGTGTTTTTAGCTCTGTGTTTTGGGTCATTATCCTGTTGCAAGACCCATGACCTGTGACTGAGACCAACCTGTCTGACACTGGGCAGCACATTTCTCTCTAGAATACCTTGATAGTCTTGAGATTTCATTGTACCCTGCACAGATTCAAGACACCCTGTGCCAGATGCAGCAAAGCAGCCCCAGAACATAACAGAACCTCCTCCATGTTTCACAGTAGGGACAGTGTTCTTTTCTTGGTATGCTTCATTTTTGCATCTGTGAATATAGAGCTGATGTGCCTTGAAAAAAGTTCCAGTTTTGTCTCGTCTGTCCATAGGACATTCTCCCAGAAACTTTGTGGCTTGTCAACATGCAGTTTGGCAAATTCCAGTCTGTCTTTTTTATGATTTGTTTTCAACAGTGGTGTCCTCCTTGGTCGTCTTCCATGAAGTCCACTTTGGCTCAAACAATGACCGATGATGCGATCTGACACTGATGTACCTTGACCTTGGAGTTCACCATGAATGTGTTTAGAGGTTGTTCTGAGCTCTTTTGTTACCATTTGTATTATCCGTCTCTTCCATTTTTTTTTCCACAATATTTTTTATTGAACCTTTTTTACAAACACAACACAAACAATCAAACACTAACACTAAAGTAATTTAAAAAAAAAATAAAAAAAATAAAAAAATAAAAATTGTACTAAAAAACACCAACAACCACTAACAAAGACAGGTCTTCAACAATGCTCCTCTGTTTAGTCTAGACAATCCATTACATAAGTATACATATTATACATTCACCAGTTTGGAATTTACAAGGTCCACACACATCATTCACCTTCTTCAAAAGTTATGTTTAAATTCTTTACATAATCAATGAAAGGTCTCCATATATTCTCAAACACAATTTCCTTTGATTTCAGTATATATGTTATTCTTTCTAGTGGAAGGTTTGTTAACATCTGTCTTAACCACTGAGTCACATCTGGTCTATGAGTCTTTTTCCACAGTAGTGCAATACATTTTTTGGCGTTAAGCAAACTGAGGTCTATGAATGCTCTTTCACTCTTATTAAAGTTATGCTTTTCTGGATACAGACCCAACAAAAACAATTTAGGATTCAATATGATTTGTTTTGAAATTATTTTTTCAATTGTTACCCTCAACTCTTCCCAAAACATTCTAATTTTCCTACATTCCCATAAACAATGAAATAGGGTTCCTTTACTTTCCATACATTTTGTGCAAGTATCTGGTATGTTTTTGTTATATCTATTTAACTCCACCGGTGTAACATACATCCACATTAACCATTTAAAATGTATCAATTTAAGACATACATTTATTGATTTGGTTTGAGCTTCTGTACAAGCCAATTCCCATTGTTCCTCTGAAATTTCAGTTTGCAGGTCTTCTTTCCAATGATTCAATCTTTTCTGTGAGTTTTCGCTTGAGAATAGTGTCAATGAGTTATAAAACTCTGAAATAATACCCTTTCTCTTACTAACTTTCGTCAAAATTTTTTCCAAGGATGAATAAGTAGGTCGGATGAGAGCATTATTTTGATTTGATCGAATAAAGTTCCTAAGCTGAAGATATCTAAAAAAATGTGTTCTATTAAGATTAAATTTGATCCACAGTTCTTCAAAAGACATTATGTTTTCTGAACCTGACAGATACAAGTCTTGAATCTTTTGAATCCCTTTTAAATTCCATACTTTAAATACAGCATCCGCTCTCCCTGGTTTAAAATATTGATTACCCCATATTGGGCTAAATTTGTCACGATGGCCCTCACGGACCATCACAAGACGCCACAGTCACCAGTGAGTTGCAGTGATGTTTTATTACAGAGAGGGATGAACAAACACAGGATACATACAATGGCTGGCCGACGTCTGAGCCGGGGAGCACCCGATGCGCCAGACGGACAATAGTGAGGGTGAAGTCTTAAGGGAACGTACCTTACGAGACGACAACGTTAACAGGCGGGTTACAGATTCCCAAGTCCGTTAACAATGATGAGCAAGGCAAACAGGAACATAACGAAGCATAACAGGAGCACAACAGAACGTAGCTGAACATAACAGAGACTGCCGCACTGGAGGACATTCATCACCGGCTTTTAACTCAGCCGCTAATGACCCCAATGCGGCGCAGCTGCTCGCCGTGACAGCAGCGCAGCAGCTGACTTTGACAGCAGGGAGCTCCCCCGGGCGCCTTCACAATAAAAGCCCGAGGAGCTGAAAGAATTCTCTGCTGCCAAAGCCAAGGAAATAAGATATGAGGCCTGAGTGTGGCCAGAACCGACACCCGGGTTATAACAGTACCTCCCCCTCGAGGCCGAGCTTTGAGCGGCCTGAGTAACACCCAAGCCCCCCCCCACCCCCCTAGGGTGGGTGGATGGGGTGCTGGCAGGAGGGAGAGAGACAAACAACGAGCAAGCAAATGATGAGACCAACAAGGCTATAAAGGTAGGGGGAAAAAACCATAATCCCTAAAACGTGGGTAACCAGAATAAAGTCAAAATAGGCAGTATACCTTTTGGCAAAAACAAAGTGACATAAGGTGGAGGAACAAACCACCAAACTCAGAAACAACATAGTGAGTAACAAAAACACAAATCAATCCCCCCCACCGCACACCCCAACAGTCCCACAGATGAGATCAGAAACCCGGGGAGGGTGCAGTCCTGACCCGGAGGGAAGGGGGCAAAAGGTTCGGGGGGGTCGTCCGGCATCAAAAAGCCACAAAACAGGGAGGGGAAAAGAGGACAGTTCGGGCGGCCTACCCCAGTCCCATGCTCGGGAGTAGAGAGTTTCAGGCGGCCGGAGCAGGTCGCCGCACAGGAAGACAAAAAGGTCGGGGGGCCGACCCAGAGAACCAAACCAATGAGACAGTCCTTCAGGCGGCCGCCCCGCAACACCAGCCCACCAGAACCGTTGGGAAGAAGCAGCCGGCGGTCCTGCTGAAAAGGGGAGAGACGAGGGGGAACCGGGCGGAGCGTTTGGGACCCCAACGGCCCCAGGTGGAGATGGGTAGCGCTCCTCAGGGAGACGAGGAGGATGACGGTGGAGATGAGGGTGACGAGGGAGACGAGCCTGTCCAGCATCCGGTGGCCGGGGATCTGCAGCTCCCTCACCGAATCTAGGACCTGCTGGTGCAGCACCCACGTCGGACCCCGATTGGGCCTCCGGAACCGAACCCACGGTGGACCCCGATTGGGTTGGCGTGGCACCAGACTCGACCTCCAACCCCGAAACTTCTGGTGCAGCAGGTGAGAGTAGCCCCTCGCCGGCGACCCTGGGAGAAGACTCACAAAAGAGAGAAAACCCGGGATCAGGATCACCGGCAGCGCCAGAACCCGGCGAGATAAGCTCGGACGCAGCGGGCGGCTGCACCCGGCTCATCTCCCCTTGAGACAGGCAAAAGTGCTCTAAAAGGTGAAGAAGAAAGATAAAACAGAGCACTTGCCTGAGCTCGGGTTCTGACGCCGTCCAGGACTGCGATGATCTGGGCTCAGAAGTCAGGAGGTCGTCCTCAGGCTCCCACTCAGCTGCGTAGGGCTCTGCAGCTGGCATGATGGTGCGCGCAGCTAGAGAGTCCTCTGGTACCGATGTCCACACCGGTGGCCCGCACGGCGTGGTGGCAGGAGAATCTCGACCTGCTGGACCGGACCGCTCCTCCGTGGAACCCCGGGGACGCTTCTTCATTGGCGATGGCTCCACGCTGCAGTCCGCTCTCCTCCTCCGCCCATGGTGTAGCTGCGGAACCGGAACCAGGCTCTCCAGAACCGCAGGCCCCCTCCTCATCCAGCGACGTTGGCCTGGCGTCGAGGACCGCTCAGCGGAGGGAGACACAGAGGAAGCAGGGTTAATACTTTCATCCACAGCAGGTGGAGGGAGCTCGGGGGGCTGCATACCCCGAACTCCACCCCCAGGAGTCAGACAAGGCAAAACAATATCAAAAGGAGAGAAATTATCATGCACTTGCCTTTCTCCTGAGGGTAAGATGGTTCCCGCTGTGGGGGACGTCGTTCCTGCCTTTCCCCGCTGGATGGCGACAGAGGGCCCTCTGGGAAGACGAGGTGAGGCCACTCGAGACGGTTCCGGAATGGGGCTCGCTGAAACGGAGCTCCCGCGACACACAGCAGCCAGGATAGGCGACGAGGAGGAGGGGGCGACAGCCGGGGTCAGTCGGGCATGGAGCGCTGACGGGACAGCAGGCGAGGGCCCGGGAGAAGACAAGGCTGCGGGGATTCCCCTCTGACGAGGCGCAGGAGTGACAGCTGTGTGGGGGGTTGAGCCCTTGCAGCGACCCAGAACAGCATCCAGACGGGATTCTAGCCGAAGTTGGAAACTGATGTGACGACGGTTCCTTGTAGGGGGTGAGGCGAAGGTGAGGTTCGGAAATCGCCGTTCCTGAGCAGAAACAGCGGCAAGCAAGTCGGCGAACTCAGGAAACTCACGCAGCGCTGGATTCCTCTCCACCAGTCTAACCGCCGCCACCACATGCTTCATACACGCTGGTGGATTCCCAGCGGAGCAAGCAGCAGCCACCCGGTCCCAGATCTTGTCTGCTGTCAGCTACAGGTTCTCTGGGGGAATCCCAAGTGATGACATGCCCGATGGGAAAAGACCTCCGGATGGTGCGAACTCCCGGGCCGGAACAGAGGCAGGAGCGGGATCCCGAAGCGAGGGGCGACGTCTCCTCCGCTTCGGCTTCCTGCCGGGATTTCCCTCCAGCCCTCGGAGTATCTCACGCTGGGCGGCGATGTCATCTCTCCTCACGCTTACCTCTGGACGATTAGTGAAGCGGGGAAGAGAATCCAGAATTTCCTCGGCTAGGTCCAGGTACCAGGGCACTTCGCTGTTGAAGTCGAGGAGGGAGGCGGCAACAAGGACTTCGTCCAGGCACTCGAGGGTGTCAGCGAGGACAGCGTCCTGCCTCCGAGCACAAGACCTCCACGATGGCATGCTTCAACACGGCACCCAGACAGGTAGGAACAAACAGTCCACTACTGCAAATTACACGGTGAATGACGTCTCAAACAACGCCTCCTCTCCGGGCGTTTGGCGGCAGTCTACTGTCACGATGGCCCTCACGGACCATCACAAGACGCCACAGTCACCAGTGAGTTGCAGTGATGTTTTATTACAGAGATGGATGAACAAACACAGGATACATACAATGGCTGGGCGATGTCTGAGCCGGGGAGCACCCGATGCGCCAGACGGACAATAGTGAGGGTGAAGTCTTAAGGGAACGTACCTTACGAGACGACAACGTTAACAGGCGGGTTTACAGATTCCCAAGCCCGTTAACAATGATGAGCAAGGCAAACAGGAACATAACGAAGCATAACAGGAGCACAACAGAACGTAGCTGAACATAACAGAGACTGCCGCACTGGAGGACATTCATCACCGGCTTTTAACTCGGCCGCTAATGACCCCAATGCGGCACAGCTGCTCGCCGTGACAGCAGCGCAGCAGCTGACTTTGACAGCAGGGAGCTCCCCCAGGCGCCTTCACAATAAAAGCCCGAGGAGCTGAAAGAATCCTCTGCTGCCAAAGCCAGGGAAATAAGATATGAGGCCCGAGTGTGGCCAGAACCGACACTCGGGTTATAACAAAATTGTGACAGTAAGTGTGGTTCTTTTAAATATTTTGTGGTTTCACACCATATTTTGATCATATGCTTTACAAATGGATTTTTAACTTGTTTCTGTAATTTTTTTGCCGAGTCTGAGTATATGAATATGGGAAGAGGAAAAGGTAAATTGTATGATTCCATTTCAGTCCAGTGAGGGACATCATTTGATGAAAAATAATATGTCATAGACCTCAGTTGTGCTGACCAGTAATACAATATAAAGTTTGGACATTTCAGACCTCCACGATCAAATGGTAAATATAGTAAGGACAGACGTAATCTAGCCTTCCTATTGTTCCATAAAAATTCCACTAACTTTTTTTAATTCTTGCGAATAGATCTGAAGGTGGTGGTAAAGGAATGTATTGAAATAAATAAAGTATTTTTGGTAAAATATTACTTTTAAGTATATTGATTCTCCCGATCATCGACATTGGTAGTGACATCCATCTCTGAAGTAAATCATTAATGTCTGTCATTAAGGCTTCATAGTTGGTACTGGCGACTAATTCTAGCTTAGGCACAATTTGGATTCCTAAATATTTAAACTGATTTACAACATTGAATTGATTTACCTCAGGAGCTGGGTGATTTCTCTGGGTCTCATTTAGCATTAATATTGAAGATTTAGTTTTATTTATTTTATATCCTGATATTTCCCCAAAATTCTTTATTAAATTCAACAAGGTTGGAATTGATTTTTTAAGATTCGACATAAACAAAATTATGTCATCGGCATACAGGGAGATTTTATGTTCTGTTGGTCCTACTTTAATTCCATATATTTGTGGATGTAAACGTACTGCCATCACTAAAGGTTCAATTGCCATAGTAAACAGTAAAGGTGAAAGTGGACAGCCTTGTTGCCATCCTCTATTGATATTTATTGATTTTGAAATATTGCTGTTTGTTAGGATTTCTGCTGTAGCATTATTGTATATTATCTGAACCCATTTTATGAAATTATTTCCAATTCCAAACCTTTGTAAAACTTCAAAAAGAAAGGGCCATTCGACCCTATCAAAGGCCTTTTCGGCGTCCAATGATAGGAGAGCTGTATCCGGTGCTTCTTTATTAGAATAGATAATATTAAATAGTCTTCTTACATTATAGAAGCCTTGTCTTCCCTTTATAAAGCCTTTCTGATCTCGGTTAATAATATTTGGTAATATTTCCTGTAGTCGTCTTGCTAAAATTTTTACAGATTATCTTAAGGTCAGCATTTAATAGGCTTATTGGTCTCATATTTTCACATTTATTAGAGGGTTTACCTGGTTTTGGCAACAGTATAATTTAGGCATTATTCATGTATGGTGGTAAATTACTATTTTGAAATGCTTCTAAAACCATTTCCAAAAATGGTTTTATTAATTTATTCTTAAATTTTTTTTATAGAGGTCAACTGGAAGACCATCTGGTCCTGCACTTTTTCCTGATTTCATATTATCAATGGCTAGTCCAACTTCTTCTTGACTAATTTTAGACTCCAGTATCTCCCTGTTTTCATTTGGAATACACAGTATAGATAATCCGTCCAAAAACCCATTTAGTTTTGTTAAGTCAGTTTCATTTTTTGTATTATATAATTTTTCATAATAATCTCTAAAGGCACTATTAATTTCTAAAGGCTCTACAACTGGCTGTCTGTTACTTATAATACTGGTAATTGGTGTTTTAAATTCTAATTGTTTAATCTGCCATGCCAATAATTTTCCTGATTTTTCACCTTGTTCATAAAAAGATTGCTTCAATCTTAGAAGACTCAAGGCAGCTCTATTCGCTGATTTTTTGTCATATTCAGCTCTCAGAATCAGTAATTCGTTCTCTAACTTTGGGTCACTTCCTGCATACACTTTTTCTTGAAGAATTTTTATTTTATGTTCCAATTGGACTCTCTCCTCTCGAGTCTTCCTAGATTTTGAACCTGTATAACTAATAATATGCCCCCTAATAAAAGCTTTGAAAGCCTCCCACTTTATACATGCTGATGTTTGTGTAGTATTGATATCAAAGAACTCATCTATCTGTTTTTCTATGTATTTAACAAATTCCTCATCCTGAAGCCATTTATGCTGAAATTGCCACCTACCTGGTTCCTTTGTCAATTTCTTATCTACATATATTAGACAGCAGAGTGCATGATCAGAGATCACAATATTATCATAGAAGCAGTTTTGAATCTTGGACCCTAATTCTGTGGAGATCAAAAAATAGTCAATATGTGAGAATGTCTTGTAGGTATTAGAATAGCAAGAGTAGGCTTTAACTTGCGGTTTCATTTCTCTCCATATATCTAGCAATCTCAATTCTTTCATAAAATGATTAATGATCATCCTGCATCCATTGTGCGTACAGTCTAGTTCTGTTGATCTATCTATACCTGGATTCAATGTACAATTAAAATCCCCTGCTATTATATGTTGCCCTGTAAGTGAAGATAAAATAAGGAATAAATTAGTAAAGAAATTTTGATTATCTATATTGGGACCGTATAAGTTCACCAAATTTATATTTTCTAATAACAAAGATCCTTGAATGATTAGATATCTTCCAAATTTGTCTCCAATTACATTTTTCACTTGAAATGGGACTGATTTATGTATGAGAGTCATAACTCCCCTGGCTCGGGATGAAAATGATGAGGTGAATACACTTCCTTGCCATCTTCTCCTAATTCTTTTTACATCCTCCTCTATTAGGTGAGTTTCTTGTAAAAACACAATTTTTGAACCCATGTCTTTTATTTTATTCATAACTTGTTTAAGTTTTTTTAAATTTTGTAGACCTCTGCAATTCCATGAGGTTAAATTGAGATTAACGCTTTGGTCTATGATCAATAAGGAGTTTGAGATTACCTCGCAATGTAAACATGCTCACACAGAGAAGCAAAAACATGAGTGGTTGAACATTCATCCTACAAACTACACACAAACAAATTCCCCCTTCCCACATTCGTGGTAATCCCCCCAAAATCAAAAAAAAATTCCGTCTCCCGCTATAGCCATTGACTGCTCCACACCCGCGAGGATCAGTCAAAACCACTCTTTCTTTCTCCTCTCAATCACCCTAACTCTACTGCTTTTAATGACGTAACAGTAACTCTCTTCTGTAGTTTTCCAACTTAACTCCTAAATTTTATAGCAACTTTGTACATCATAGGTTTTTTTTTTTAATATATAATACAATCTATATTTTGTAAACTTGCTATATGCTTCAGATCAGTCAGATGCCTGTGCAAATGCTTAAATATTCTACCTTATATTTTGTTCATGCTTAACTCCCACCAGTCTCTTCTTGGATCTTCTTGATGAACTCCTGCGCCTCCTCAGGGATCTTGAAGATGTGGGTTCTGCCCTTATACGTGACCAACAGTCTTGCAGGATAAATCACTCCATGACGAATCCCAAGGTTGCGCAGCTTTTTACGGGCGGGGTCGAACTGTTTCCTTAATTGTTGGATTCCTGTGGCCAAATCTGGGTAGAACCGCACCTGTTGATCCTGGTATTTAATTTCTCCTTTGGCTCGTGCCGCGTTGGAGATCGTCATCCTGTCTCTGTAGCTGAGGAACTTCATAATCAGCGTCCTCGGTGATGCCTTGTTATCTCTCAGCGGGCCAATTCGGTGGGCACTTTCTAAGACGACTGATGTCTGCAGCTCCGCGTTGTTCAGCGCTTCTGGGATCCACTTTTCCAAAAAGGAACATGGATCCAGACCCTCCGTTCTCTCCGGGAGACCCACCAGCCTCAGGTTGTTCCGTCTTGACCGGGATTCTAAATCCAGAACATTATCTTCCAGACGTTTATTTTTTAATTCCAATGTGCGTACCTTTAATCGTAGGCCGGAGACGTCATCCTCAGCACTGGAAATTCGGAGCGCCACCTGCGAAACTCGTTCCATACAGTCACTTAACTCCTTTTTCATTCCTTCAATCACTGCAATAATCCCGTCAAGTTTAGAGGAAAAGTCTGCTCTCATTGAACTAATGGCAGCGAGCACCGCACCTGTGCCGTCGCCAGTAGTCACCGCTCCTCCGCTAGCTTCCTCCGCCATATTTGGGGATTTTTCTGCTTCATCACGGACGTGAAAGTCCGTTAACTTGGACTGTTCCGGCGATTCAGTTTTTCCTCCACCTGATTTTGTCACGATGGCCCTCACGGACCACCAGGAGACACCACAGTCACCAGTGAGTTTTGCAGTGATGTTTATTAATGGTGTGGGATGGACAAGCACAGGATACATACAAGGAGGGGGTGACGTCTGAGCCGGGGAGCACCCGATGCGCCAGACGAATAATAGTGGAGGTTAGTCACACTGAACGTACCTTACAAACAGGACTGTTAACCGATGGGATTACAGGAGATACCCGAGTCAGCTAACAGTGGACAACGGTGATTAACAGGCGGGTAACAGATTCCCAAGTCCGTTAACAACGATGAGCAAGGAAAACAGGAACACAACAGAGGTTAACAGAGACTGCCGCCCCGGGGAACATTCAGCACCTGCTTTTATCCCTGGCAGCTAATGACCCCAATGCAGCACAGCTGCTCCGAATGACAGCAGAGCAGCAGCTGACTTTGACAGCAGGGAGCTCCCCCGGGCGCTTTCACAATAAGAGCCCGAGGAGCTAGGAGGAATCCTCTGCTGCCAAAGCCAGGGAAATATGATACAAGACCCGAGTGTGGACAGAACCAGCACTCGGGCTATGACAGATTTCCCAGCCTTAGGCTTTACCGGCATGTCCTCGCCCAAACGTTGGGATAGGTTTTGTTCCAATTGAGAGAGTTATTTGCCGATTTTTTTTTTTTTTTTAGGAGCAGAGTAGAGTGAAGTACGTCCTTCTATGCGGCGGCCATAACCGGAAGTCGTCTCTTCCATTTTTCATCAGATTTCCTCCTGCGGCCACGTCCAGGGAGGTTGGCTACAGTCCCGTGGATCTTAAATTTCTGAATAATATGTGCAACTGTAGTCACAGGAACATCAAGCTGCTTGGAGATGGTCTTATAGCCTTTACTTTTAACATGCTTGTCTATAATTTTCTTTCTCATCTCCTGAGACAACTCTCTCCTTTGCTTCCTCTGGTCCATGTTTAGTGTGGTAAACACCATGTCACCAAACAGCACAGTGACTACTTGTCACCCTTTAAATAGGCCGACTGACTGATTACAAGTTTGTAGACACCTGTGATGTTAACTAGAGGACATATCTTGGTTGAACATGTCCCTATGGTCACATTTTCAATCTTTTCTAGGGGTACCATCATTTTTGTCCAGGCCTGTTTCATGAGTTTGTTTTTTAAAGTAATTCTGTTGAACCACAATTCAAAAGCGGTCTGATTTTCATTGGTTAATTTTCATAGAATTTTTGTTTATTACTGTGGCACACATATTTGAGATGCTTAGGCTGCATATGTATATTACTGTTACCTCACGTCTTAGAAGGAACAATAAGTCTGGACCTCCTGGGGCTGACAGGAGGGTGTGAAATGTGTCTTTAGAAATGGCTCTGAGAAGACTTCCTGACCACCAGGGTTTTAGGTGGAGAAGAGAAGACCTGGGGGGTGATGTATTGTCTCTGGGGATTGAATGACAATGTGATTCTGTACTTTGATGTCCCGGGTATAAAAAGGAGAGATGTGGGAAGTTGGTTCTCTTTTCTGTTTGAGAGGATGTTGGAGACATGTGATTGTTAATAAACCTGAATTGAGAAATAAATTCAGCCTCTTCATTTCACGCTCTCCACACTGGTGACCTTAAGACGTATAATGGGCAGAGACAATTCCCCCGAACCAGACTCGCCAGGGACCAGCCGGGCAAACGCAGTCTCAGTCAAGCTACCAGAATTCTGGCAGGACAACCCGGACTCATGGTTCCTCCTGGCCGAAGCCCAGTTCGCTCTCGGGGGAATAACAGCAGATGACACAAAGTTCTACCATGTCATCGCCAAACTCGACAGCCGCACAGCTCGACATGTGCGGAGCCTGGTGCAGCGCCCACCCACTGGCGACAAATACGGTGGGTTGAAAGCTGCCCTCATCCAGCATTTCACTCCCTCAGCCCAGGAGGGAGCTGAGAGACTCCTGGCCCTGCATGACTTGGGAGAAAGCACGCCTGTTGACCTGATGGAAGACATGCTGAAGCTGAGAGGCTCAGACAATGACGATTTCCTCTTCACTCACACTCTCCACAGTGTTAGTTTTTACTTTCCATGGGTAATCCCTTTGTCGTGTGTGTGTTTCTGTTGTTTGGTTGTCTACTGTCATGCTGCTGTTACACTGTAATTTCCCAGTTTGTGATCAATAAAGTTCATCTATCTATCTACAGTATATCATGAACTTGTCATATGGGTCAGCTTGGTAAGGAGCAGCTAGTGGGGTCTATTCCAAGCCATATATTGGCTTATATTATTATACACTCAATTATAATGTGAACATGTCAGAAATAAAATTTAGTTGGTTACATAGACTTTACGCGGCCCCCCCCTCGCCCCTAACCATCAGATTAGCAGCAGATGAATGAGCTAATTAGCATCATAGCTAGCACTGGTTAGCTTACCTGTTGGAAGAAAAAAGGTCACCTGTGCATGACTTTTCAGCCCTTTCAGATTCTTCAGCAGACATTAGCCATCAAAAGCAGAACCCATATTTATCCTGCTCCTTTGTCATACCATACTTGAGAACGATTAAACTGACGTTTGCCTTGAGACTCAAGAATTTAGCTGAATAACTCACTACCCGGTAACTCAACACGAGATGTGGCACATAGCATAAAGCTAGCGATACTATTGGCTGTGACATCCTCACTGGACTTCCGTGTTCGTCTTACTCTAGCTGCTGCATGTAAATATTTATACTATTGTCGGTCTACCAAAAATAAAATGTTTTTTTCATCAATATAGCAATTTTTAGATGATCATTCAGACTTACATTGTGCACGTTTCTAAACGCTTTGATGTATTATTTAAAAAAAAAATCTGTTTTCATGAAAGTCTTCTATATTTCCCCTTTAACATCAATGAAGCCAGGGAAAAAGGTATTGTAATAACTATGCCGGGCCACTAGAGGCGGGAGTACAACTTTTTTTTTTTAAATTTTACAGCACATGACTTCCTGACACAGTCGATCTCTAGCTGAACTGTTATAGTTTCTGAAAGAAAAACATGTATTCAGCAACACCACTTATTCATCACATCGAGATGCAGAAGAGTGATGTCTGAAGACAGGAGTTGAGGTTTGATTGGACACAGCAATGATAGGACGACAGTTCCTGACCAGATAGTGATGATATAGAGTGAAGTATGTGGCGGTAATGCACCTGTAGGGTGGTTGCCAACCGCCAATCGAATCTAAGAGAAGAGCTCCTGATGATAGCGTGATGACCTGAAGAATATAGAGTGGGACCAGAGTGTTCTAGACATCAAGTAAGACATGGAAATCTCAGTTTGAAGAAGATTGTTCAGAACTCCTTATACAAAGATAGAGTGAAGAAGAAGTTGCCAACCAAGAATAATTCTGACTTTTGATACATAGAGTGATGTTTACTGAGTGAAGTAGGTGGCAGTAAGGACTCCAGCTCCTGACCAGATAGTGATGATATAGAGTCGAATACGTAGCGGTATTTCACCTGTAAGCTGGTTGCCAACTGCCAATCAAATCTAAAAGAATTCCTCGCCTGTAAATGGTCGCAGTGAACTGTGCATGCGCCTGGAAACTCCTGCCACAGGCAAGTACAGAGCAATTCGCAAATACTGAAGCTACGTTCTGATCCAAAATGTACTTCAACTGTATTCCCTACTCTGTTCTCAGGGAAAATCAGTTAATATGGTGGAATACCCTGTGCAGTCCACTTCGGAGTATACTACTGGGCAATCGGAATGCACCCTGGGTGAACAAATGTATTATCTTTTTTCTTCCTCTGCCACTAAACAGTAAAAGCTCCTGTTTGTCATTGTATTCACGTACATCCATCGCTTCTGCCATTTAAAACATCTGCCACCGTCCTCCTCTTTTGTATGGATTGCAGCCGATCAAATCAGGTTGGTGGCTCTTGGTTGCCGCCAACAGTATGGGCATGTGAACTGCAGATTTTCACTGCAAATGCGTGTACGCCAAAACTACTGGATGGATTTGGATGAAATTTTTACCACAGGGGGTCCTTGAGCTAGAGAGAAACCAGTAACATTTTGGTGATGATCCCAGAATGCGTATCTCCACCAAGGCTCTTACCTTCTCACAGTGGGTGAGCAAGAGCACTTCAAAAATACTATATGGATTTGGATGAATTTTTTTTTTTTAACCACAGGTGGTCCTTGGACTAGAGAGGAACCCAGAACATTTTGGTGACAATCTGAGAATGTAAGGCTCTGGCAATGAGGCATCAGCACCTTGGTGCTTTCATTATCCACAGTGAAACGAGCCCTGTACTGACATGGGCTAACAGGCTACTCAGCAAGGAAGAAGCAATGACCCCAAAAGGTACTTTTACAATTTTTTAAATGCAGACAGGGCCAAAAACCTCAATTTTTGGAGACCTGTCCTGTTGTCTGATGAAACTAAAATTGACTGGCCATAATAACCATCATTACATTTGGAGGAAAAAAGGGGGCGCCTGCATGACCGAGAACACCATCCTAACTGAAGTACGGGGGTGACAGCATCATGTGGGGGTGTTTTGCTGCAGGAGGGACTGGTGCACTTCACAAAATACATGGCATCATGAACATTACGTGGAAATATTGAAGCAACATCTGAAGACAGCCAGGAAGTTAAAGCTTGGGTGAAAATGGGTCTTCCAAATGGACCATGACACCAAGCATACCGCCATATTAGTTACAAAGTGGCTTAATGACAATAAGGTCAAAAGTTTTGGAGTGGCCATCACAAAGCCCTGATCTCAATCCCATAGAAAATTTGTGGGCGAACTAGGCAGCCTACAAACCCGACTCAGTTACACCATTTCCATCAGGAGGAATGGGGGAAAATTGCAGCAAACCATTGAGAAGCTTGTGGAAGGATATCCAAAACGTTTGGGTGGTGTGGTGACGCAGTGGTTAGCGCTGCGGCAACACAGCAACTCACCCTTGGCCATGGGATCCCTGGTTCAATCCCACCCCCTAACCAACAGTGATCTGTGTGGAGTTTGCATGATCTCCCCGTATCTGCATGGGTTTACTCCGGGATTTCTCCGGTTTCCTCCCACAGGCCAAAAACATGCAGGTTAGGTTAATTGGAGACTCTAAAGTGCTCCTAGGTGTGAATGTCAGGGTGTCTGCAGGTTTTAACAAGTGCAATTTTAAGACTTTTTTAGACCATCATGGATTAAATTTACAACCTTCACGAAGTATTAAAAAAAGAAAGAACAAACCCAGATTGCGGTCAATTGACGTTTATTGTCAATGAAACGAACATACTGTATATACACCCATTATTTTACATGCTTCTAGGCTCTGCACTTTTGGTGGCAATTTCGTCCTCCAGAACCTTAAGCTGGGAGAGTTCGTCTTTAGCAGCCCTCCTCAGAGCATTTGATTTTGAGAGGAGCTGTGCCATTTTGCTCCCAGCCTTGCCCTCTGCTTGCTCTGCCAACTCATCTGCATCTTTGCCCAGGCTCTCAATGACTGTATGCAGACTGTCCCTCTTGACTTTCAGGTCTTGTAACTGCTCCTCCGCGTGTGCCCTTTTCTTCCCTTGTGTCTCTGCCTCCTTCCTCTTCCTCTCTTTGTCCAAATGCACACGGTACCGTGACCTGGCAGCCATGACAGATTTCAAGTCAGGTGTAAGTGGAACCCTGCTAACGCCCCCATGTATTGCAACGTAGTCGCAAACAAGCCTGTGTGCAAACCTTTGAGATACAATCTTTCTTGACGAACTCTGCTACTCCAAATCGGATGATATAGGCGGTCTTGTCTCTCCCGCATTGGAATGTTTTGGCTACTGTCGAGTCCGGAAACATTGCTTGAAACAGTTCCCCGATGTCGTCATTAGCTCTGTATGACTGGTGTTTAGCCACGGTGTTAAGCGCCCTGGAACTTCTGCCTTCATCGTTTCAGTCGAGCCCATTAGATCGCGAATATCATTTGTATTATTTCTTGACGTGCTGCTTGCAACCAAACAGAACTGAGCAATTCCATGAGAGTTGCGTGCTGCATTTACTGATTCCTGGTGTTTGCTAGCTTTGATGTGTGACTCCAGTGCCCTGACGCCCAGGGTCCCCGAGTTTAAGTGTTCTTTTGCACAACGTGCAGTACGCCTCAGTGTCGTCGTTGGGACCGCGTTTGAGCCAGTCTGCAAAGTCATCTCTTGAGAGCCAACTGTCATTAAATTTACATTTGCCCATCTTTTTAGTTTTGTCCTGCTAGCTTTCTCTCCTGCCATTCGCACGTTACTTCACAACTATTCCCGCCTTGCTCGCGCACACAGCTCATTCAGACCAGAGCCAAAATGCTTGCTCCAGCATCCTGTGACGACAGTACATTTCCGTTTCACATCTGTAGTTTTATTGTGCGTTCCACTAACAGCAACATTTCATGCAGAACAGGGGTCGGGAACCTTTTCGGCTGAGAGAGCCATGAACACCACATATTTTTAAATGTAATTCCGTGAGAGCCATACAATATGTTTAAAACTAAAAATACAAGTAAATGTGTGCATTTTATGTCATTTCAACACTTTTAAAGTACAATAAGTCTCTGAATTCTTTTTAATAACAACATTGTTATGCTGTTGCTAATCAATGATGAGTATTTCTTACCATTAATGCGACTTCTGGTGCTCAATATTGGCTGAGCCTAGAGTACCCGGATGTGCAGCGGCTTTTGGGATATTCAAATTCAAACGTTTATTTCAAACTCAGGGCTCATATTAAATGCAAAACTGAAACGAGTAGAAAATAAATAAATAAATGCTTAAATTCAGCGGGCCGTCTCATGTGATCTGAGCTCGTAATGGCCGCAACACGGAAGAGGATTCTAAAACTATATACAGAGCAGCAGACACTCGGCGCTCTTGTAAAAACAAAATCTTTAAAGTTTAAAGATTTGTCTGCGAGCCAGATGCAGCCGTCAAAAGAGCCACAGGTTCCCGACCCCTGATGTAGAACTACACGGACCATAACTGCCACCATAACAGGAAAAAAAACCTGAATGGCGTGGAAAAGACATAAGAACAATACTTTAAAAAAAAACAATCCTTTATTGATATTTTGCATTGAAACGTAGGTCTTAAAATTACTCAAACTCAATTTTAGACTCACAGTGCAAAATATCCCTGTATTTTAGACTTTTTTTAGGCCTAAAATTGAAAATGTGTAATTTTAGACTTTTTTAGACATCGCGGGCACCCTGGAATGTGTGTGTGAATGGTAAAGGGATAGCGCCGTACCATGGCTGCTTCATCCATCCAGGTGGATGCCCTCAATTTCCCCTCTGGGGATCAATAAAGTACACAAAAATCAAATCAAAAATATAGTTTCACTCTAGAACACCAACGTTGAGTGATTTTCACCCATGCGATTGTGTCGCTGTTGTCCAAATTGCATGGGTCCTTGGATAGCTTAGTCAACTGGTCATCCCCACCAACCCCAAATGTCAAAAAATGCCATTTTTTCCTCTGTCTCGCTCCCCCACAGTTGTCAGTGATGCAGGGAGACTATGGCTTCATCAGACAAGGCTCACATGTCCCAGGAATGGCTGGACCAAAGAGCAAGTTCTCAACTATTTTTTTTTTCGTAATTCTTTAACAATTTCCTAATTTCAGAACCTTTTTATAGGTCCCCCCTTGATAGCTTTTTTGTTGTTTTATGAGACGTATCGGTGAAAATAGAAGAGTACTTTAATTTCCCATGTACTGTTGTATTTTGATAAGTATTTTTTTGGGGTATATTGTACCCAAAGTTAGTGATGGTGTTACAAAAATTAATGTTCATGTACTAGGGTTAAAGGAAATGCTACAAAAAATTAAGGAAACGCATGTCAAATTCTGATTTTGAAGAAAACAAATTCTTTTAAAAATTATTTTGCAAATATGAAAAATTTGGTAATTCTAACTGACCATAATGTCAGACAGTGAGAGGAGAAAATAAAAGGCTTGTCTTTTTATAGTACAGTGGTACCTCTACTTACGAACGTCTCTACATACGAAATTTTCAGGTTACGAGACGCCTCAACAGGAAAATATTGCCTCTAGTTACGAACAAAATTTCAGGATACGAAAGGCAAAAAAAGTACGCGCTCCTCGCAGCTCCCGTATTTTACCGAACGTAAACATACCTGTAGCTGCTCTGCCATTGGCTATTGCCTAGCATCTTCCTGGTATCCCATTGGCCACGAATGGGTGCGTTTGGTTGATCTCGCTTTATCTTATTATTATTTACTATTCTTACTACTTTATTTTATCCTTCTTACCTCTTGTAAGACTGTTGACTGAACTACACAATTTAGAGAAAAAAAAATTGTTAACTGCCATGTTTATCACCATCTACGTTATAACTCTGTACTTTCACCTTGTTCTTAATAAAGTTTTGGGGAAAAAAAACAACAACATCAACGATCAGCACGGTATTAAAACAAAAGGAAGCCCTTACAAGCCGATAAAAGCAAAAGTCCTTGGATCGTTTCATCACAAAACGTCAGGCAAAAACCACTGATGAGACAGAACATGAACCAAAGAAGGCAAAAGGTGACGCTGACGCCGACGATCGCAGTTAAAAGGTAAATGAACATAATTTTTATTATTCTTTCTCTCATTTTAAACTCTCATTTTATGTTTATTGTGCAGTAATCTAATTGTAACATGTATTTGTTACATGTTTTGATGCGTTTTTACGATTTATAAAAAATTTATGCCCGAATTTTGGGGGCTTGGAACGGATTACGGCATTTACATGTAAAACGCGCCTCTACTCACGAATTTTTCACGTTACGAGAATTCTTCCGGAACGAATTAAATTCGTAAGTAGAGGTACCGCTGTATATGTAAACCTCAACTATATGCAAAATCATCCTCGGTTGCAAACAGCGAACATCTTCACTGTAGAGCTGCACACTCTGTGTGGCCACATCACCATGGTAATGTGTTTAATTCAGCAGTTCCAAGGACATGTCTGATTAAAGCAGATCAGAGCTGCAACATAAGTCTTTGGTCCATGTTCAATTTAAAGAAACCTGTACATCAGCAATACCTGATGGAAGTCCATAAGCCATTAACTGGAATTATTTTCAAAAATTAATGCCTCTTCTGTAAAGAGCAGTGTGATATTGTACATATTAGTTGTTAGAGAATAATAACTCAGAGAAATTGTTTGATTATTTATTATCCAGTAGTCCAATACAAATCACCTTTCAGGGTGCTCCACTACCACCTTCTTGAACATGGCTGCTATTCTGAGCACCAACAAGTAAAATTACATAAAACAGAGGAATGAATTCAAATTTATAATTTCAATTTTTTTTTTCCTATTTTGCTATTTTTTTTCGCAGAAATTTTCTTTATGATCAAGGTCCAGTCCAACCACTGCTAGACCTGGCAGATTCAATCGTTTTCCTTTTTTTAAGAAATAATTTATCATTTTGCAATGTTTTCAGAGTTTTAGGTTTTTTTCGATGTTTAAGGTTTTTTTTCTCTTTTTCCATCGGTGAAGCAGGTTTCGAAATACTCAAATCTGTAAGGAAAAAAGGGAGGACATCAATCAACATTTTATGTTTCTTGCAGGTGTCATAAATACATTTCATCTGTTCCCTACCATCTCCTTTGTACCCACCTTAGACACTGGGAACACCAGCCGGAGTGGTGGATTTCTGAGCAGCTTCCTTGGCCTGGTGGGCCTGAAGCACGGCAACAGCCTCATCCACCTACAAGGACATCAACATTTACTGATCCATTGCAAATACATATTCAAATCAGCCACAATCACGTCAACTTAATTTGATGCAGATATTATCAGTGGAAATGTTTAACATGAAGAATAAGCAGTTCATGGAAGGTAAAATTCACTGACTTTTGAGCGCAGTGACTCGGGTGACTCCAGCATGTGAAGCAGCTCAGAGTTGTCGATCTCCAGAAGCATACCCGTGATCTTGCCAGCCAGGCTTGGGTGCATGTTCTGGATCAATGGGAACAAACGCTCACCTGAAAAAAGGGAATAGCAGAGAACCAACTATGAAAATTACAGTGGGATTAATTGGAAAAAGGGTGTCACACAAGTTTGGTAATTATGATTTAAACTTGCTCTTAAATCACAACAGATTAATTACTAACCCAGCATCTGCTTCTGTTCTTGAGGCGGGGCAGCAGCCAGCATGGAGGCAGTCAGTGGTTCCTGTCCTTGGACATGGACTGCAGGCTGAAGGAGAAAAAAAAAAATCTGAATTAGGAGACAGACTAGCTGGCTCTTGAAGTTCCCCATTGGAGGGGGGAAAAAAAAAACCCCGCTGCATTTTTATCATAGCTCCATGTTGGGAAAAATGATATTTGAGCAGGTTTAAAAAAAAAAAAAAAAAACCCCTGACCATCAGTGATGGCCAGAATGACCTAAAAATCATACTAGTACCAGTCTGGGGGCTCTGAAAATTCAGAATACAGAATGTTCAGAAATCCTAATATTCTGTACAGTCTTTCTTGTTTCACAGTGGACTACAGTGTCAATGATTTTCAAAAGGGTGGCTTTTCTCATAAATTTGTGACTCATAAATTTGCAGCTTTTCTTGTAAATGTTTGTTCCTCATCAATTTAGTTGTAAGATTTTTGTATAAATGTATTTTTTAACTTCTTTTTATTGTTTCATCAACGTGTGCAATCATATATCACCATAGCAAGCAGCAAATAATGATAAATACAGTGCATCCGGAAAGTATTCACAGGCACAGCGCTTCACTTTTTCAACATTTTGTTATGTTACAGCCTTATTCCAAAATGGATTAAATTCATTATTTTCCTCAAAATTCTACACACAATATCACATAATGACAACATGAAAAAAGGTTAAGATTTTTGCAAATTAACCTCTTGCGCTCCGTTGTACCGCGGGCGGGCAAGTCTCTGCGTCCTAGGGCGCACGAGGGAGGGCGCCCTAGGACGCATGATCCTGATGGTGGTGATGTAGGTGATGTGGCGTCCAAGCGCGCACTGAAAATAAAAGCTGCAGACACAGCCGCGAACAGATTAGTTCATCTGATTGACCTCTCATTCGACTAATAAGAGCCTTGAATTGGGTTTCTGAAACCTTGAAGAACCAATGAATGAAAACCTAGGAAGGAGGACCCGCCTACTGTGAATGCAGGAGCCAATTGAAGCACAGAAGTTTGGGCTGGGTGAAGAGAGACTTACTGCTGCCACAGACGAAAAAAAGGACGCTGGAAGAACCTGCTACAGATCCAGCAGCATGGAGAACACCCACAAGTGCGACCTGCACTCATTCCAGCAGAATAGACGTTTAGGATTCTCTTCCGTCATCATAGACCGAAGGAGGCCGACGACAAAGGTCGTAAATCATTTGCCAAAACCGCAATAATGGAATTATGTTTTGACCGGGATCCACGAGCGGACCAGCGTCGCGTTCGTCTGACAATGGGGAAGAGAAGTTCGCCAGGACTCTGCTGTGAAGAAGTAAGGTGTTATCAGCTAAGTTATTATTTATCCCTGAAAATTGTAATCCAAAAATGACTTTTGACAGATCGGTAAATTACAACTGTACGGCGCACGAAGTGCATGCGCTGCGATAAACGGTTCATTTGCCGTGTTCGGACCGTGAACACCGCCCCCCCCCCCGCTGCAGAAGAGGAGCGGGGGGGGGGGGGCCTTCACGGTGCGAACGCCCCCCGGTCTGTGGGGGGAAGCCGCGGTGACTGCGCAGCGGTCGACACATAGCCATATGACTCTATTCTGTCATGTAGCGATGGCCGTCCTCTGTAGCGAGGGGGGCAACCCCCCCCCACACACACACAGTAGGGGGGGGCCGCAGTGACAGCGTTGCTGTGGAAACATGCAACATCCGAGTGTAATCCGTTATGTAGCGAGGGCCGATCTCTGTCCTCTGTAGCGGGGGGGGGGGGACGACCCCCCCCACACACACACAGCCCTGAATGTGACCTTTCATTTGAGCCCAAAATGAAGCTTCTATGTTGAATCATTCAAAAGTTATAGACATTTTTCCAAACTGTGCCATTTGGCACAATTTGGCACAGTTCCAAAACGCCTGGGAACAACCTGAGAACAAAGCTGTGTAATATATTCATTTTTTGTGGTATTGTTACAAAATTTTGACCTCAGCTGGATAACACTTGGTTCTACATTTCTGTTGCATTTTCCAGCCCGGATCTGAAGCTGTGTGTTATTTGCAAGCATTTGTATCCAAAAAAACACCCAGGCGAAATTTATTTTCTTCAAGCTCACTATGTTTAGATGACTGTAACTCAGTGGCCGGAGCACTTAGAGAGATCATGTTTTTTTTTGCCAAAAAATTCAAAGTGTTTTCTTTTAAATGAGACCAACCCCATGAAGATGCTGCAAAGGGTTGAATAACAGCTTTTGATTTACTTTGGGCACATTATTTTTTTTGGCGTTTTTAGGAAAATTGACCGGAGTGCAAGGGGTTAAATATATTAAACAGCTCAGGTGCATCCTGTTTCCACTGATCATCAATGAGATGTTTCTACAGCTTAACTGGAATCCACCTGTGGTAAATTCAGTGGATTAAACATGATTTGGAAAGGCACACACCTGTCTATACAAGGTCCCAAAGTTGGCAGTGCATGTCAGAGCACAAACCAAGCATGAAGTCAAGACAGGATTGTCTTGAGGCATAAATCTGGGGTAGGGTACAGAAACATTTCTGCTGCTTTGAAGGTCCCAATGAGCACAGTGGCCTCCATCATCCGTAAATGGAAGAAGTTCGGAACCACCAAAACTCTTCGTAGAGCTGGCTGGCCGTCTAAACTGAGCGATCGGGGGGAAGGGCCTTATTCAGGGAGGTGACCAAGAACCCGATGGTCACTCTGTCAGAGCTTAAGTGTTCCTCTGTGGAGAGAGGAGAACCTTCCAGAAGCACAACCATGTCTGCAGCAATCCACCAATCAGGCCTGTATAGCTGAGTGGCCAGATGGAAGCCACTCCTTAGTACACGGCACATGGCAACCCACCTGGAGTTTGCCAAAAGGCACCTGAAGGACTCTCAGACCATCAGAAACAAAATTCTCTGGTCTGATGAAACAAAGATTGAACTCTTTGGCGTGAATGCCAGGCGTCATTGTTTCGAGGAAACCAGGCACCGCTGATCACCAGGCCAATACCATCCCTATAGTGAAGCATGGTGATGGCAGCATCATGCTGTGGGCATGTTTTTCAGCAGCAGGAACTGGCAGACTAGTCAGGATAGAGGGAAAAATGAATGCAGCGATGTACAGAGACATTCTGGATGAAAACCTGCTCTGGAGCGCTCTTGACCTCAGACCGGGGTGATGTTTCATCTTTCAGCTGGACAACAACTCTAAGCACACAGCCAAGATATCAAAGGAGTGGCTTCAGGACAACTCTGTCAATGTCCTTGAGCGGCCCAGCCAGTGCTCAGACTTGAATCCAATTGAACATCTCTGGAGAGATCTGAAAATGGCTGTGCACCGACACTTCCCACCCAACCTGATTGGAGCTTGAGAGGTGCTGCAAAGAGGAATGGGCTAAACTGCCCAGAGATAGGTGTGCCAAGCTTGTGGCATCATATTCAAAAAGACTTGAGTTTGTAATTGCTGCCAAAGGTGCATCAACAAAGTATTGAGCAAAGGCTG
The DNA here is from genome assembly GCA_020510985.1 of Pholidichthys leucotaenia. Classification (NCBI taxonomy): domain Eukaryota; kingdom Metazoa; phylum Chordata; class Actinopteri; order Cichliformes; family Pholidichthyidae; genus Pholidichthys; species Pholidichthys leucotaenia. The sequence continues at coordinate 241,481,479 of CM035849.1, forward strand.
TGAATACTAATGTTCATGTGATTTTAGTTTTTTATTTTTAATAAATTTGCAAAAATCTAAAAACTTTATTAACATTGTCATTACGGGGAATTGTGTGAAGAATTTTGAGGAAAAAATGAATTTATTCCATCTTGGAAAAGAGCTGTAACAAAATGTGGAAAAAGTGAAGTGCTGTGATAATCGAGCAGTCCATGAAAAGTTCATATAACTATCCTCACGTCTGTCCATCCCTGCAATGTGTTTGTCTCTGCAACACCTAGTAATCCAATAAACAAATGCACAACAGATCAGTAAATACAGTGGTGTGAAAAAGTGTTTGCCCCCTTCCTGTTTTCTCATTTTTTTGTATGTTTGTCATGCTTAAATGTTTCACATCAAACAAATTTAAATATTAGACAAAGATAACACAAAATGCAGTTTTTAAATGAAGGTGTTTATTATTAAGGGTTAAAAAAAAAAAAAAAAAAAAAATCCAAACTTTCCTGGCCCTCTGTGAAAAAGCGATTGCCCCCTAAACCTAATAACTGGTTGGGCCACCCTTAGCAGTAACAACTGTAATCAAGCGTTTACGATGACTGACAATGAGTCTTTTACAGTGCTGTGGAGAAATTCTGGCCCACTCATCTTTGCAGAATTGCTGTAATGCAGTCACACTGGACGGCTTTCAAGCATGAACCGCCTTTTTAAGGTCATGTCACAGCATCTGAATTGGATTCAGGTCAGGACTTTGACTAGGCCACTCCAAAGTCTTCATTTTGTTTTTCTTCAGCTTTTCAGAGGTGGACTTGCTGGTGTGTTTTGGATCATTGTCCTGCTGCAGAACCCAAGTGCGCTTCGGCTTGAGGTCACGAACAGATGGCCGGACATTCTCCTTCAGAATTTTTTGGTAGACAGGAGAATTCACGGTTCCATTTATCACAGCAAGTCTTCCAGGTCCTGAAGCAACAAAAAAGCTCCAGACCATCACACTACCACCACCATATTTTACTGGTGGTATGATGACCATTTTCTGAAATGCTGTTACTTTTATGCCAGATGTAATGAGACACACACCATCCAAAAGGCTCAACTTTTGTCTCATCAGTCCACAGAGTATTTTCCCCAAAGTCTTGGGGATCATCAAGATGTTTCCTGAAAAAACTGAGACTGTGGGACACACATGCAGCACATATGTATATCACTTCATGCTTCATATGTATACCATTTTAGGCTTCACATCTCAGATCGAACAATGGACCAGGTCTCTTTGGAGATAACAGGAGGATGTGAAAGTTTAGTCTTTGGTATGCAAAGAGACGGCCTGGGGGGATTTTCCTGGCCGCCAGAGGCTGGGGGTGGAGGTGTTAAGATCTGATAGAGGATGCATTGTTACTTGGGATTAAATACAATGTGACTGTGTGCTTTGAAGTTCCTGAGATATTTAAAGGACGAATGTCTGGGTTTCTTCCTCTGTTTTTGATGATGTTGGAAGATGTGAATAAACCTGACTCGTGAGATAAACTCTGCCTCGTCATTTTCACATTTCCACAAGACAAGCCTTTATGTTCTTTTTGCTCAGCAGTGGTTTTCGTCTTGGAACACTGCCATGCAGGCCATTTTTGCCCAGTCTCTTTCTTATGAGGGAATCATGAACACTGACCTTAACTGAGGCAAGTGAGACCTGCAGTTGTTTGGATGTTGTTGTGGGGTCTTTTGTGACCTCTTGGATGAGTTGTCGCTGCGCTCTTGGGGTAATTTTGGTTGGCTGGCCACTCCTGGGAAGGTTCACCATTGTTCCATGTTTTCACCATTTGTGGATAATGGCTCTCACTGCGGCTTGCTGGAGTCCCAAAGCTTTAGAAATGGCTTTATAACCTTTACCAGACTGATACATCTCAATTACTTTGTTTCTCATTTGTTCCTGGATTTCTTTGAATCACAGCATGATGTCTAGCTTTTGAGGATCTTTTGGTCTACTTCATTTTGTCAGACAGGTCCTATTCAAGAGATTTCTTGATTGAGAACAGGTGTGGCAGTCATCAGGCCTGAGTGTGGCTCGAGAAATTGAACTCAGCTTTCCAAAGATGTGATAAACCACAGTTAATTTAGGTTTTAACAAGGGGGGCAATCACTTTTTCACAGAGGGCGATGCCAGTTTGGTTTTTTTTTAATACCCTTAATAATAAACACCTTCATTTAAAAAATGCATTTTGTGTTTACTTGCATTATCTTAGTCTAATATTTAAATTTGTTTGATGATCTGAAACATTTAAGTGTGACAAACATACAAAAACATGAGAAATCAGGAAAGGGGCAAACACTTTCACACCACTGTAAGTACCCACAAATGTCTCCATAATGAATAGTACTCATACTGAACACAAAGAAGAGAGAAAATGGATAAAGAGCTTGGTAAATAGCATCAAAGGTCAAAATATAAGATAACTGGTGGCCATTTTTCTCAAAATAAATGTTTTTAATTGTAGTTTTGCAGTTATGTTTTTTCATATGATCAGGGATGAGAATGGGGTTTGGGGAAAAAAAAGGGGGGGTCTAGAGGGGCAACGCCCCCCAGAAGCTCACGAAATCTGGTGTTTTAGAATGCTCAAATGTGGTCTTATATTTAAAGTTAGAAGTAAGTACAAATGCATTTATAGTTTACCTTTTTAATCTGCTGCTGCATCATGTTCAATACTGTTTTGATTCAGTGTCGCACTTGATTGAGAAATAGAAAATGTCACTTCTATATTTACATGCCTGTGCTACTACTCTATGAACTTATGTACAAGTCAATGTATTCTTCACATTTAATTGTGCAATTTCTTCTTCTTGGCTACCAAAGCCTGGAGCTGTTCTGTAGCCTTCCTCTTCTCTGATTTTCTGTGGGCAAGCAGTGCCTGCTGAGCTGCAGCTTCTCTTGTTCTTTTTCATGGCTGCCTTGCTTGCCACAGAATCATGTTGAAGATTGAGTTCTGTTTCATTTCCTTCTCTTTCCTTTCGTCTTCCTTTTCATGCCTGTAGGCACTTGCTGGATATGACAAAGGAAATCTAACAAAATCGCCGATTGGTTGCTTCAATAAGTATCAGCCCATCAGTGGCCTTGCTACATTACATTACTGATCTCGCTGGGTAGCGCGTTCTGCACGGTGGATTTTAGCAGCCAATCGAAAATACGACTCGCCGGTCATAACATACCTCACCCCCCCCCCCTCAAATTTTCTCCTCAAATTTAGACGATTCAAGAGAATGACCCTAGACATGATCAAATCTGCGGAATTCTGCGGATCTGCGGAAAATTCTCATCCCTGTATGATAGACCTCCTTAATCTTCTCTTTCCACTGATTCACCATGGGGGGCTGCGGCCTCTGCCAGGAGATTGTGATCATCTTTTTAGCAAATCGTAAAAAGGACTCTCATTAATGTTGTCTTGTTGTTACATAATGTTAGTCCTGGAAGTACTCCTAATATGCAACAAGATGGTTCCAAAGGTACCACTACACCTAAACTTTGTTCAGTTTCATTTTGTATATCATGCCAGTAATGCAGTTATTTTGGACAATCCCAAAATGTGTGTGAGAGAGAGAGAGAGAGAGAGAGAGAGAGAGAGAGAGAGAGAGAGAGAGAGAGAGAGAGAGAGAGAGAGAGAGAGAGAGAGAGAGAGAGAGCGCGATCTCACACCAGGCCACAAGCCCTCCAACACCAATTAGCCATGTTACTATATTTGGATGCAAGAAAAGCGGTATTAAAACAAATCTCATCTCAACTTCCCAGTCAAATTCTTTCCAAGTAGGGTTAATTTGTGTCCTCCTCTGCATGCTGCATCTCATTTTTCCATCTTGGATAATGGTGTTCATTTCAAGTTCCCATTTTTGCTTAACGTCCATACTGTTGTCCATTAGTTCTCCTTGTAGGATTTTATATATGTATGAAATAGTCTTTTTGTCAGTTCTCTTATTAACACAAAGAACTGTTCTAGCCACCCTATTCCTGGACGTGTGCTGTAGGAACGATTATGGGTGGAGCTTCCGGTTTCGGCTGACGTAGTGTTAAATCAGTAAGAGTGGAGTAGCAGGGGCATTTAAAATAGCATTTTTAAAAGTTTTTCAAGTTCATTTTAATGTATAGTCCACATATGTGTTTTGCACTCAAGTAGCAGCTAATTTCAGCACTTGTAGTTTTTGTATTTTTGAATGTTTTTGCATACCTCTGGTACTTGCTGCTATTTGTGGTGTGAGGCTCCTCACAGATAAGCACAGCTTAAGCTGTGGCTTCAACAGCAATGAGTAGATCATGCACTGAAAACTAAAGGATTGTTCGTGTGATTGGTGGTACAGACAGCAGCATCAGGTATGTTTTCACTTGTATGAATGTCACAGATCTGACGTTTTACCCCGAATTTAAAATGCCCAAGCACGTGGTTGTGGTTCTTTGTGGCTCTGACTACATTCTACGTCTGCTGAGGTAAATTTGATTATGTCCAACATATTTTAACAAAATGCAGTCGACTTTATTGTCGTGGAGACATTGAAATTGTGACCCGGGCTGGCAAAATGAGTCAGAATGGGCACCACGTCATTATGACCTACAGGCACGAGAAGTCATAAATCATGACTCTTATTTGTTTGCTAGTGGCAAGTCCCGGGAAAACCCCCATGAGTGCCTGGTATCACTGCAAAGCTTAGAAATCATACTTTCTAAAAATACATGTTTTTGTGGAAGACGTAACTCCCAACCCATCAAACGCAAGTTTTCAGCCTAGTCAAAATATAAACAAATTGTCTTTTTCCTGGTCCGTTTTTGTGCACTTCCTACAAAATAAAATATCACTTTGAAGGTCTTTCAATACAAAATATGGCAATAACATTACATCAGTTTTGAAAATGACCTCAAAGTGACTCATTTTACCAGCACAGATCATTTGTTTACAGCGTTAGCATCTTGGCAGCGGCACTAACAAACGGAGCTACTGTCTGCCAGGCCACTTTTTAACCACTTGCACTCCGGGCAATTTTCCTAAAAATGCCAAAAAAAAAACGTGCCCAAAGTAAATCGAAAGCTGTTATTCAACCCTTTGCAGCATCTTCATGGGGTTGGTCTCATTTAAAAGAAAACACTTTGAATTTTTTGGCAAAAAAAAAACAATCTCTCTACGTGCTCCGGCCACTGAGTTACAGTCATCTAAACATACTGAACTTGAAGAAAAAAAATTTGGACACAGTGTTTTTTTGGATACAAATGCTTGTAAATAACACACAGCTGTCCGATCCGGCTGGAAAATGCAACAGAAATGTAGAACCAAGTGTTATCCAGCTGAGATCCAAATTTGGTAACAATACCACAAAAAAAATGAATATTTTACACAGCTTTGTTCTCAGGCTGTTCCCAGGCGTTTTGGAACTGTGCCAAATTGTGCCAAATGGCACAGTTTGGAAAAACGTCTAACTTTTGAATAATTCAATGTAGAATCTTCATTTTAGGCTCTAATGAAAGGTCACACTCAGGGCTGTGTCTCTGTGTGTGTGTGTGGGCGGGGGGTCGTTCCCCCCCCCCGCTACCGAGGACCAAATTCGGCCCTCGCTACATGACGGAATACACTCTTTTTTTCTTTTTTCCTTGCATGTTTTCACAGCGGCCCCCCCCCCCCCTCGCTACTGTGTGTGTGTGTGGGGGGGGGAACCGTGAACGGACCGTGAACGCCCCCCCCCCTCGCTACAGGAGAGGGCCATCGCTACATGATGGAATAGACTGATATGCTCCCCCCCCGCGGACCGGGGAGCGTTCGGACCGTGCCCCCCCCCGTGCCTCTTCTGCAGACCATGACGGGCGTTCACGGTCCGTTCACGGTTTCTCCCCCCCCCCACACACACACAGTAGCGAGGGGGGGGGGGAGCCGCTGTGAAAACATGCAAGGAAAAAAAAAGAAAGAAAAAAAAAGAGTGTAATCCGTCATGAAGAGGGCCGAATTTGGTCCTTGGTAGCGGGGGGGGGACGACGACCCCCCGCCCCCCCCCACACACACACAGACACAGCCCTGAGTGTGACCTTTCATTAGAGCCTAAAATGAAGATTCTACATTGAATTATTCAAAAGTTACAGACGTTTTTCCAAACTGTGCCATTTGGCCGTTTATCGCGGCGCACGCACTTCGTGCGCAGTACAGTTGTAATTTACCGATCGGTCAAAAGTCATTTTTGGATTACAGTTTTCAGGGATAAATAATAATTTAGCTTATAACACCTTACCTCTTCAAAGCAGCAGAGTCGTGGCGAACAGCTCTTCCCACGCGTCAGACGAACGCGACGCTGCTCCGCTCGTGGACCCGATCAAAACATAATTCCATTATTGCCGTTTTGGCGAATGATTTACGACTTTTGTCGTCGGCCTCCGTCTATTCTGCAGGAATGAGTGCAGGTCCCACTTGTGGGTGTTCTCCATGCTGCTGGGTGAGCCTGGGTCTGTAGGTGATTTGTCCAGCGTCCTTTGTTTTCATCTGTTGCAACAGTAAATATCGCTTCACCCACAGCCAGAATTTCTGTGCTTCAATTGGCTCCTGCGTTCACAGTAGGCGGGTCCTCCTTCCTAGATTTTCATTCATTGGTTCTTCAAGGTTTCAGAAACCCAATTCAAGGCTCTTATTAGTCGAATGAGAGGTCAATCAGATGAACTAATCTGTTCGCGGCTGTCTGCAGTTTTTTTTTTTTTGAGTGGCACTGGGACGCTACTACATCACCATCACCACCATCATGCGTCATGCGCACGAGCGCGCTCTCGCGCGCCCTCGTGCGTCACAGGACGCAGAGACTTGCCCGCCCGCGGAACAACGGAGCGCAAGTGGTTAACGAACTGTTCACATTTCATGGACGGGTCGCGCGCTCCCAGTGGCACAGCGCAGCAGTTGCACCTGTCAACTCACTCTGACGTCCCCCGGTTATACTGAGAATTTGTACTGATCTGACAGTTCAGAAGACGGCAGGCACACATCGGAGGAATCATGCCTGACAAGGAATACAGCAAAGAAAAAGAAATCCTCATTATTATTCTTCCTTTTTCTGCTTTGAGCTCACAACACCAATGTGGCTGCTGCCACGATGGTCATGGCAGCAGCGATCCTGACAGAAACTGCATCATACAGGAAAAATAGCCATGTAATACAAACGAAATTCACTTGGTTTAATCATAAGAATTTGCAGATATGGTAGAGAGCGTAAATGACCGACCAAATGCAAAACAATGACATTTGGTCATTGTTTTGGTCAGACACTGGTGTTTGAGAAGCAGCAGCTGAACCGGTGGATCGCAGTCCTTCGCAGGGAGCCAAGCCCAGCCTGCCCGGTTAACGGGCATCTCGGCTGCTGCTTTACCCATGTGCCACCACTGTCCTTTGTGGCACCCCCCCCCCCCCGCGCGCACCTTGTGTTCCTCACGAGGTTTGCAGTGTTCCACACCTTGCTGTGGTTACTGATGCCACGTATTATCCAATCAGAGCGGAGTCAATCCGAAACCCTGCCCACACTTCTAGAAGCCTGGGCATGAGATGTAGCGGTGGCTAAATGTTTGATAAAAAATTACGTATTTTGACTGAGCAACTCCATACTTGGGGATGCACACCCTCATAACCTCAGCAAAGCACTTATAAAATCTGGGGTCAGTCCGACGAATGGTTTGAGAGACACGTGCAGAACCCACACACAGAGGTTCTTTGCATTTATAGATAGCTATCTTCTAGCTTTACTCTAACCGAGCAGATCAAAAATTTGTGTTTCTGTAGTGTCTATATGGGTAGATGGGTTCTTACTTGCAGCATGCCAATCTGAGGCTGGGAGGCCACAATCTGTGGAGGATTTCGCACTCCCGCAGCATATTTGTACTGTGGCATGGGTCGCACTGGGGCAGCAGTGGTTGAAGCGTTGGCAGGGCGCTGGCTGAGAGCCTGAGTGGCTGAGATGAGAATAGCAAAAACAACTGGTTAATATCTTGTGACAGAGCAAGAGATGACAATTGGCAATATTTAGAGGTCACATACAAAATTACTTACGCATACGCTGGGAAGCCATCATGCGAGGGACCTGGGTATTGGCGGTCGCCGCTGCACGAATCGTGTTTAATGTCTGGGCCCTGGGGGCTGTTGGGCGCATAGCATTGGGCATGTTTTGGAAATCTGAACATAAAAAAAAGCAAACAAACTGTTGGAAATCAAACCTTTTTATGTTAAGGGCACTCATTTCTACTAGAAGCACTAAGTTACAAACAAGTTAACAGAATAGGCCAAGTGTTTCTAAATAAAACCTGGTGACCACTTACGCTGAGGACGCACTCCTTGAGTGGTGGCCCAACGTGGGCTGGGGCGGAGCTGGGCCAGCTGGTTGGGAGAATAGTATGCGGCACGATTTTGGGCCTGGGAGGAGTAAAGTTCTGTCACTATGATCAAAGAAACAAACATCTTCCACTGACCCACAGCACTTATCACTTTTACAGAACCCTAATACTAAAAACTGCATGATGTTAACACACACAAAAAAAACAATATCTCACTCTCACAACATATTCATCGTAGAGGAACTAGACATTGTGAATGAATTCAGGTGCCTTCGACTTATACTGGACCCCATGTTAACCTTTAAAAGTCATGTGAAAAAAGTGGCAAACACTCTCAAATTTCATTTACACAGTTTTAAACACATATGGCTATTCTTGAACATTTTTGCAGCCAAAATGTATTTACACACCATGATCCTGTCTCATATTGAATATTGCATCATTATATGACCTTTCTCAAGTAGAATAGTTTATAAGCCAATACTCACTATTCCAAAAAGCAATGAAAGTCTACGATAAAAAAGCCAGTATTTTACCATTGTGGAATCTGAGAAAAAACAATCCGAGTTTTGATAATTTATGAATTTCAAGTATGTTTGTTTTATATGCAAGGTTTTAACTGAGTTTGCGCCACTGCCTTTAAAGGACTGTATTAAACAGAGGACTGAGAACCAGAGTGGTGGCTTAGAGGTAAAGCATCTGCCCCACAACCAGGAGGTTGTGGGTTCAAGTCCCAGCCGGGTCATACCAAAGACCATATAAAAATGGTACTTCCTGCCTTCTAGCTTGGTGCTCACAAAAATAGAATGGAGGAAAGAAAGTTGGTTACCCAGCCACAGGTGGTGCACTCCATGTACCAGTCCCCAACCCAGATAAATGGGCAGGGTTGTGTCAGGAAGGGCATCCAGCGTCAAAATCCTTGCTAAATCAGATCATCAATATACAAGGTGATGATACGCTGTGGTGACCCTGAAAGGGAGCAGCCGAAAGACAAAAAACTAAACAAACCAAAACCCAGAGGACTGAGAATAGTGTTGGCACCTGGGCCTCCACCACAGGACGCTGTGAGGTTCCATACAGGCGGACCACACTTAGGGATGTGATTTGGGGTTGGGGAAATTATCTGAAAATTTAGCAGGGGGTCTGGGGAACACAGTCCCCCAGCGTGGTCCGGGGCAGTGCCCTGGTGGGGGGGCAAGGGGGGCAAAGCCCCCCAAAGCTCCTGGGCTTTTATGATTTTTTTTTTTTTTTTTTATTTAAGTTTTTGTGAAGGGTATACAGGTCGTTACAGCAATGCAGTGTTTACATTTTCATCACATGTTCCCTTATTTTCTGATATCTGACAACATTGGAAGATTAATTCTTACAACACCCCTTTTTTTTTTTTTAAAGTGAAAGAAAAGGTGAAATTAAAGAGAAAAAAAAACAAGAAACAAATAACAAAAAACAAACAAACAAACCAGTAAAAAACAAACAAAAAGAAAAAGTAAGTAAATAAAGATAAAAGAGCATCTGAGTAGCGTTGGAACAAAGAGCAGAACCATTATTGAAATGGTATTTGTCAAAGATTAGATCTAATGGAAGACACATATGCGGTCCAGGGTTGCCAAAAGTTCATGAACACATCCATGTCCTGTCTCAGTGCGAATGTCAACTTTTCCATCGAGTAAATGTCTTGGATCACGTTAGTCCAATCTTCAGGTGTAGGACAGTCCTTCAACATCCATTTTTTAGTTAGAGCTTTTTTGCTTGCCAATATTAAAACATTGAATAAGTATTTTTCTCCTCGTCTTTCCAGTGAGTCCGGTAGTAAACCCAAATACAAAGTTACAAAAGAAAAGGGAACTGTAATTTTGAATATTTTCCCCAATATTGTCTGTACCTTGGTCCAATATTGGTGGATAACTGGGCATGACCAAAACACATGAAAATGATTTGCAGTCTTTTCACCACACAAGCGCCAACAGTTCAATCCCTTATGGGTAAATTTGTTTTGTGCAGGTGTTCTGAAAAATCTTGCCAAGTTTTTCCATCCAAATTCTCTCCACTGCAGGGATGAGGTACTTTTCCATTGCTGTTTATTTAGCTTTTCCCATATTTCCAGTTGTAAAGTGAAATTCCCCTCTTTTTCCCATCTCTCTTTTATATAAGATGTGTTGTCTCCTTTTAAGTCTTGAAGACCTTGGTATATTTTAGAAATGTATCTGATCCCTGGGATCCCTTTATATGCCATTAAGAAGACCTTCAGAACACCTGACTGGGCCCTTTCCAAAACCTCCTTTTTAAGTACTGTATATTGTTTATGTGGTGTCTAAGCTGGAAGAACCTGTAAAGGTCTTGATTTATTAGGCCTTGTTTTTTCAAATCTTCAAAACTTCTTAAGATTTGCCCTTTAAAAAAATCGTAATATTTTATCAGCCCTTTCTCCTTCCACTTTTTAAATCTGGTGTCTGTTTTATTAGGAGTAAAGTCCTGATCATAGGCGATCCATTGCAGAAGTCGATAGGGCTCTTTAGTTTGATTCTCTCTGACTATCTTAAACCAAATTTTTAGCGGGGTCTCTATCCACGGGTTAGTGTTATTCAAAAGCTTAGGTAAGACATTGTTCCCTATTATCGCCTGTAGGGGGATGTCACTTGTTATTTGGCATTCGATCTCCTTCCATTGTGCAGTGTAGACTGGGTTACATATCTCTACTAAAGTTTTAATTTGTGCGGCTTTAAAGTAGTCCCTGATATTTGGCAGCGCGAGCCCACCTTTGTCTTTGTTTAGCTGTAGGGTTCTATATCTGATTCTAGGTCTCTTGCCCTGCCATATGAATCTTGAGATCCTTCTGTCCAGCTCCTGCCATGTTTTTTTGGGAGGTTCTACCGGTATTGTTTGGAAAAGGTATAGAAGACGTGGAAGTATATTCATTTTGACTGCTTCAATTCTTTGTGCAGTACCCAAGAATGGTATCATATTCCATGCCTTGCCTTCCTTGCTAGGTCAGATTTTATTTTTGTCACCAGTGGATCATAGTTTAGTGATATAATTTTGTTGAGTTGTTTCGGGATATTGACCCCCAGATATTTCATAGATTCCGACTCCCAGTTAGTTTTGAGTTTGCTTAGTGAATAATGATTTGGGTCATAGTTGAATGTTAAAACTTGGGTTTTATGCATATTTAATTTGTACCCCGATAAATCTCCATACTCTGAAAAAACTGAGGTTAGTTCTGGTAAAGAAGTGTCCGGCTGCCCTAGGTATATTAAAATGTCATCAGCAAAGAGTGCTATTTTATGTTCCTTCTGACCAAGTGTAATACCTTGAATTTTTTGGTTTTGTCTTATCCATTGGCTCAGAGGTTCTATGAAGATTGCAAAGAGCAGTGGAGACAGGGGGCAGCCCTGACGACATCCTCTTTCCAGTTCAAAAGATGATGATAAATTACCGTTAATCCTTATTTTAGCTGTTGGTTTTTTATATAATGCCTGTATAGTTCTAATGAAGTTGTTATGAAAATTGAAACTGGATAAGATTCTATATAGAAAAGACCAGTCAACCGAATCGAATGCTTTTTCAGCATCTAATCCCAATATGACTGCATTTAAGTTATATTTTTTTATATGATGAATTATGTGTAAAGTGCGTCGAATGTTGTCTTGTGTCTGTCTTTGTCTTATAAAACCTGTTTGGTCTAAATGAATTAGGTCTGTCAGTATATTTTCTAACCTTTTGGCAAGGATAATGGTAAAAAGCTTATAGTCCTGATTTAGTACACTGATTGGTCTGTAGTTGGAGCACTCTAGTTTATCCTTTTCAGGTTTAGGTATAACTGCAATGACCCCTTCTCTCCAGGAGGGGGGGATTTCCCCTGTGTGGAGGACATAATTAAATGTTTTCAGGAGGAGAGGAGATAGTTGCTGTTTAAAGGTTTTGTACCACTCTGCTGTATAGCCATCAGCTCCTGGGGATTTGTTAGCTTTAAGTTTCATAATTGCTTTTTCCAATTCTTTAGGATGTATTTCTGACAGTAGTGTTTTATTTTGTGACTCCGTAAGTTGGGGAAGGTTTAATGTGTTTAGGAATGCCTCGGATGCGTTTTTATGTTTTTTGTGGGAGTATAAGTTCTTATAGTAATTCTCGAAGTTTTTAAGAATATCCTGAATTCTGAATTTTATTTCCTTTGATACTGGGTCTCTGATTTTGTAGATTGCTCTTTCTGTTTGATGTTTCCTCAATTTATAGGCTAGCAATTTTGCCGATTTACTGCCTGCTTCATAGTATTTTTGTTTCAGAAATGTAAGTTTCTTCTGGATTTCTATTGTGTAGATCTCATTTATTTGGTTTTTAATTTCCTTAATCTTGAGCGAGTCAGTAGAATGAGTGTTGCCTTTGTGTTCTTTTTCTAGGTTCCTAAGTTCTGACTCTAATGTGGATAGTTTTTCTTGTCTTAGTTTCTTTTGGGTTGCCAGTTTTGCAATAATCTTTCCTCTTATTACAGCTTTACATGCATCCCACAGTATTAAAGGGGATACTTCTCCATTATCGTTATCTTCCAAATATCTGAGAATATCTGATTCCAATTCATCTTTCAATGGTCCTTTCAGGACATTTGAATTTAACCTCCAAGAAAATGTATTATTTGTGTATTTTTGGATATTTAAGTCCATGTAGATCGGACTGTGGTCGGAGAGATCCATCAGTCCTATTTTACATGTTTTTACTCTTCCAATGTCTCTATTAAACATAAAAAAATAGTCAATCCTTGAGTAAGATGAATGTGGAGTTGAGTAAAATGTATAGTCTTTTACACTGGGGTTGAGTTCCCTCCACACGTCACAGATTCCCAATTCTTTTAGTAGCATCCGAGTCTTCCTGTTTTGGGTGTTATTTTGATGTGGGGAATTACCAGAAGCATCCCAGTATGGATTCAGTCTAAGATTGAAGTCCCCACCACATATCACTAAACCTTGAGCTTTAGTTATCATTAGGTCGAATACATTTTTATAAAATTTCCAGTTAGCCCCTGGGGGAGCATACACATTCAGCAGGGTGATATCTTCTCCCTCTAGCCGCCCAGTTACCAAACTGTATCTCCCTTCTTTATCTTTGTGTTCTGATTTTTTTTCAAATGTAATTTTGGTTGATATCAATGTTGCTACTCCCCTCCTCCTCCCTGATTTATATGAAGATGAAGAGATCATTTTAAACCCTTGTCTACTGAGTTTATTGTGTTCCACGTCTGTTAGGTGGGTTTCTTGTAAAAGTATTATTCCTGCTTTGTCTTTTTTCATTTTGCCTAGAATCTTGGATCTTTTAACTGGATTCAGGATTCCTTTTACATTATATGAAATTATTTTGGTTACACCCTGTTTCTCCATTGTGTTGTTTTGTTTAGTATAACTGTGTGGTGGCCCTCTTTTGTGCTACTCAGAAACTGAAAGAACATTAAAAACAAGAAAAACATTAAGAACATAGTGTAAAAAACTTTAAAACAAAAAGCTGTCATAAGAACTTCCTGAGCTGAGGTCTTTTTAAAGACCCTGTAAGAGCCTTGATGGAGTGAAGGCTCTGAGGGAAATTCCTCAAACTCTGTTACGTGTTGAGGGCCCTCTCTTACCACTGAAAGTAGTCCCATGCTTTTAACGTGAGTTTCAGAACCCAATCCAAACTTGTAATGATTTTTTTTTTTTTCCTTTTATGCCTAAACCCTGTGAAATTGTGTGCACCCTCCCACCCCCATCACATCAAACATTCACGCAAAAACAGTATTTGTTGCGGATTGATTCAAGAGAAAAAAAAAAAAAAAAAAAAAAAAGGTCGCTATTCCAACCTGAAAACGGATAGTTTATCCGCGACGCTCTGGTGCTGGGTTTCCCGCTGCTGGTCCGTGGATTTTGAAGGTCTTTGTGTTGTCCATGTTTGCGCTTTGATCTTCTCACTCGGGTCTGCTGGGGGTTTAAATACCGTTACCGGGAGGCCTCTTTTCGCCATGTCAGCTGTTGCTTCTTCCGCCGAATTATAGAGACACGTTTCATCGCCGTAGAAGACCCTTAACTTCGCAGGAAATGGTGTCTGAAAGCGCAATTTCTTCTCTCTTAACACCTTTTTCGCGTCATTGTATTCCCTGCGCTTTTTAAGGACCTCCGGGGCGTAATCGTGTTCCACGTAGACTTTTCTTTCCTGGTGCATAAATCCTTTTTTCTGCCAGGCCAGTCTTACAACCTCTTGTTTTATTTTGAAATTGGAAAATCTTACCAACACCGAACGTGGGGGCGCTTCCGCCGCCGGCCTAGCGGCTAATGAACGATGTGCCTTTTCTATCTTCAAGTCGGTGGTTTGTGGAATATCCAATTTCTCTCTTAGTAAGGATTCCACGCATTCTGCCATTGAGTTAAAACCATTTTCGGTTCCTTCTATCAGACCATGAATTCTTATGTTGTCTCTTCTTTGTTTTCCTTCTTGGTCGGTTAGCTTAGCCTCTATAGCTGCTTGTCTTTTGCGTAGGTCTAGCACAGAATCTTCGAGCACTTTTATTCGATCCTCTGTTTCCAAGATTCGGTTCTCGGCCTGGTCCACTCTGCTGTTTGTCCTTTTCAATTCTTCTCTGAATTCCCGAAATTCGGCCGTAACATCTCGGCGAAATCGTCGTAGCTCCTCAAATAGTGATTTCAGGCTAACCCTTTTGTTAGCTATCACCAGTTCCTCGTCTTCTGAACGGAGATCTTCCAGTTCGGATTCTCCGGCCGATACGTGTCCTGGCCTGGAGAATTTCAGTTTCTTCTGTTTTCCTTTAGACATGATGATTTTGTCTTTTGATTTTCACTCCTCCAAAAATCCGTTAAGTTTGATTTTCAAGGTGTTATCCTGGATTGGGTCTGAGAACTTCAGTGTTAAGCTGCAGTCGCCATGGCGTCCAGACCGGAAGTCCGGCTTTTATGATTTTTAAGTACCAGAACTGTGCTTAAATGACATAAAACAAACAGCCGAATGTCACTTATTACTGTATAATATTGACTTATGTTCCAAGAAGATAGCATTCCTAAAATATTCCAACAAGCATTATCCATCACGTGTGGCGTTAAAAATATTTTTTAAATAAAGTCCAAAACATCTTCAGCAGGTAAGAAGAAGAAAAGTGAAAAGTGAACTCCTGTGGCAGATATAAGGCATTTGATTGCCTCTAAGGCGTTTGATCATGTTATTTATTTATTTTATTTTTGATGGACCATGAGTCTGGAATAAAGTCTTTGATTGATTGATAGAAAGGTCTACATTTAACCATGAGAAACTCCAGGTTGAGTTCGTGCACCAAGCCTTGTTAATATAAATGCATACTCCCCCACCTCTGGTCTTACCGGAGTCATTAGCTGCTCTGTCTGCCCGCAGAGTGTGCCGTCCGGCCAGCTCGACAGCACCGTCAAGTAATTCAGTTCAATTCAATTCAGCTTTATTTATAATGCGCCACATCACAACAAAAGCCGTCTCGTGGCGCCACACAAGTACAACACTATGTAGCCATATTTCCATGAAAATCATGATATTGCAGTTCATAAGTTTCTTATTGTTGGTGATCCGAAGCCGTAGCTCATCCATTCTGTTCGCCACTGACCGTACATTAGCGAGGAAAATGCTGGGTAGAGAAAGCCGGTGCGGTGTTAGCTTTAGCTTAGCTCTTAGCCCTCCGCGCTTCCCCCGCCTTTGTTTACAGTCTCTACGCTGCCTGCGAGCACTTCCGGTCGGCCGGGTAGCTTACCTAGCGTCGCGTGTTCTCCAGAGCTCAGAGATGAAACGTAGGTTGCTGATAAAAAAAGGTTGTTATTTTGTAATCCAATGTCCAAAAGTTCATTTCGGGTGTAGGATGTAAAAGCGAAGCTGTTCTGAACGAACAGACCCGAAATGAGCAGAAATATCGCTGCTAATCACAAAATCTGAAGAGACGCTGAGCCTCGCGTTGTGCATGCGCCGCCATCTGGTCTGAAAATTTTTGGAAGATAAAAAAAAAGCGGAATTCCGCGAATTAGTGGAAAAATCACATCAATACACACTGGAAAAAACTGTGCTGTCAGAGGAAGCAACTGCTGGAATGGTTTACTAATCTCATTAAGGGAGTCATCCTCACCATTTACAATCAAAGTATAATGGCTGAAAGAACAAATCTGCAATTATTTTAAAATTTTGTTCACTTATATTTAAACTGGATGTACAGTTAGGCTCAGAAATATTTGGACAGTGACACAATCTTCATGATTTGGGCTCTGCATGCCACCACATTGGATTTGAAATGAAACAAATACAGCAGAATTGGAAGTGCAGACTTTAAGGTTTAATTCAAGAGGTTGAACAAACATACAGTGGAGCAAAAAAGTATTTAGTCAGCCACCAATTATGCAAGTTCTCCCACTTAAAAGATGAGAGAGGTCTCCAATTTTCATCATAGGTATACCTCAACTATGAGAGACAAAATAAGAAAAAAAAATCCAGAAAATCATATTGAAGGATTTTTAATGAATTAATTGGTAAATTCCTCAGTAAAATAAGTATTTGGTCAATAACAAAAGTTCCATCTCAGTACTTTGTTATATACCCTTTGTTGGCAATGACAGAGGTCAAACGTTTTCTGTAAGTTTTCACAAGGTTTTCACACACTGTTGCTTTTATTTTGGCCCATTCCTCCATGCAGATCTCCTCTAGAGCAGTGATGTTTTGGGGCTGTCGCTGGGCAACACGGACTTTCAACTCCCTCCAAAGATTTTCTATGGGGTTGAGATCTGGAGACTGGCTAGGCCACTCCAGGACCTTGAAATGCTTCTTACGAAGCCACTCCTTCGTTGCCCGGGCGGTGTGTTTGGGATCATTGTCATGCTGAAAGACCCAGCCACGTTTCATCTTCAATGCCCTTGCTGGTGGAAGGAGGTTTTCACTCAAAATCTCACGATACATGGCCCCACTCGTTCTTTCCTTAACACGGATCAGTCGTCCTGGTCCCTTTGCAGAAAAACAGCCCCAAAGTATGATGTTTCCACCCCCATGCTTCACAGTAGGTATGGCGTTCTTTCTCCTCCAAACACGACAAGTTGAGTTTTTACCAAAAAGTTCTATTTTGGTTTCATCTGACCATATCACATTCTCCCAATCCTCTTCTGGATCATCCAAATGCTCTCTAGCAAACTTCAGACGGGCCTGGACATGTACTGGCTAAAGCAGGGGGACACGTCTGGCACTGCAGGATTTGAGTCCCTGGTGGCGTAGTGTGTTTCTGATGTAGCCTTTGTTACTTTGGTCCCAGCTCTCTGCAGGTCATTCACTAGGTCCCCCCATGTGGTTCTGTGATTTTTGCTCACCGTTCTCGTGATCATTTTGACCCCACGGGGTGAGATCTTGCGTGGAGTCCCAGATTGAGGGAGATTATCAGTGGTCTTGTATGTATTCCATTTTCTAATAATTGCTCCCACAGTTGATTTCTTCACACCAAGCTACTTACCTATTGCAGATTCAGTCTTCCCAGCCTGGTGCAGGTCTACAATTTTGTTTCTGGTGTCCTTTGACAGCTCTTTGGTCTTGGCCATAGTGGAGTTTGGAGTCTGACTGATTGAGGTTGTGGACAGGTGTCTTTTATACTGATAACGAGTTCAAACAGGTGCCATTAACACAGGTAACGAGTGGAGGACAGAGGAGCCTCTTAAAGAAGAAGTTACAGGTCTGTGAGAGCCAGAAATCTTGCTTGTTTGTAGGTGACCAAATACTTATTTTTCACCATAATTTGCAAATAAATTCTTTAAAAATCAGACAATGTGATTTTCTGGATTTTTTTCCCCTCATTTTGTCTCTCATAGTTGAGGTACACCTATGATGAAAATTGGAGACCTCGCTCATCTTTTAAGTGGGAGAACGTGCACAATTGGTGGCTGACTAAATACTTTTTTGCCCCACTGTATGAGATTAAACGTGTAGGAATTGTTGCTATTTTTATACAAACGCTCCTCATTTCAGGGGCTCAAAAGTAACTGGACAAATTAACATAACCCTAAGTAAAATGTTACTTTTCAATATTTTGTTGAGAACCCTTTGCAGGCAAAAAATAAAAGAGGTGGCTACATATTAAAGAGCTGTAATTCCTAAACCCTTGCTCCAATTTGGATGTGAATAGTCTCAAATTACAGCCGCGTCTGCACTTTAAGCCCATATTGATTATATAATCGTATCCTGAATATGTTTTCATCAACAGCTAAAACAACAAAACTTGTGTCACTGTCCAAATATTTTTGGGCCTAACGGTACCTTTTGTATGTTAGTTATGTTTTGTCTTCACTTGTTTGTTTTAGCTGAGGTAAATTTGATTATGTCCAACATATTTTAGGGATTTCTCCGGTTTCCTCCCACATGCCAAAAACATGCAAGTTAGGTTAACTGGCATCAAAACTGGGGATTCTAAATTGTCCTTCGGTATGACTGTGAGAGAATGGTTGTCTGTCTCTCTGTGTTGGCCCTGCGATGGACTGGCGATCTGTCCAGGGTGTACCCTGCCTCTTGCCCAAAGATGCTGGGATAGGCTCCAGCCCCCCCGCGACCCGAAAAGGATTAAGCGGAAGAAGATGGATGGATGTTTATTTTAGCTTTGTGCAAGTAGTGGTGTTGATTTTGTCCTGCCAAGGGACTCCAGATGGAAATTGGCAAATTTGCTACAATCTGACTCGTTTACTTCTGCAGCTTGATGAAAGTTCATTAATGGGTATAGTCCCTTTTAAATTAAAAAAAAAAAAAAAAAAAAAGAACAAAAAAATTAGGTCAAAACCACTACAACTTTTACGAAAACTTTACACATCCCCCTCCCCCTCAAAACAGGCCATTTTAAGGCATACTGCTTCAAGCACTCATGATCCCCAGCTCATCCCACCATCCCTCTTGTCCCAAAGACGTTTCTTTTGAGGGGATGCCATGTCATGTCTGAAGCCAACTATCAGCATTTAGCTTCGATTGTTGAATTAATGTACAAACAAATACTAACTGGTTGTGAGAATTTACAAGCTGAAATAAAGCATTATCAGAGAAGGGGATGTGGGGACTTTAGGCTGTCTGACTTTACAGACCATATAATGTCACAAAAATTCCACATCATCTTTCTCTTTCAGCTGCTCCCTTTTGGGGTCACCACAGCACATCATCACCTGATACTGCGATGATCTGCATATCGATTTGGCAAGGATTTTTTATTTATTTTTTTTAACGGTGGATGCCCTTTCTGACCCACCAACCCTGCTGATTAATCTGGGCTTGGGACTGGCACAGGGATCAAGCCTGTGGCTGAGTAACCAACAAAAATGCTACATTGACCACTAGAATCAAGGAAAAATCCCAAAATGTATAACAGGGCTCCCTTTCTTTAATTTGGCACCATCATCCAGAAAGAAAGACACTTTTATTAATCCCCATGGGGAAATTTAGGTATCTCGTGGCTCACAATACATACAACAAAGACTCATTAAAAACTTATTTTATGCAAGCAGACTGGCAAGTTTTGAAACTCACCTGTGGGATGGCTGCCATGAAATACCCTGAGGGAGGGGCAGGCTGGTATGGGTTCAATACAGGGTTTGGCACAGCACGGACAGTGGCCATCCTCTGCATGTATTGATTTGTTAAATGTGCCTGACGCTCCTCCTTTCGCTGAGCCAGGGCCACGTACAGTGGCTTTGTAGACACTATACGACCGTTCATCTCAGTCACAGCTTTGGTGGCCTCCTCTGGAGATGAGAAGCACACAAAGCCAAAGCCTTTGCTGCGGCCATTGTCCGTCATTACCTAGGGGAGAAGAAGGCGAATAAGTAATTGTTCAGTAGGCCTGTAAACAATAACTTGATCAATCATACAATGAAACACTGCCTCAATACAGTGCATATGGAAAGTATTCACAGCGCTTCACTTTTTCCACATTTTGTTATGTTACAGCCTTATTCCAAAATGGAATATTCATTTTCCCCCCTCAAATACCCCATAATGACAACAAGAAAAAAGTTTTTTTTTTTTTTTTAAAGATTTTTGGAACTTTATTAGAAATAAAAAACTAAGAAATCACATGTACATAATTATTCACAGCCTTTGCTCAATACTTTGTTGATGCACTTTTGACAGCAATTGCAGTCTCAAGTCTTTTTTGAATATGATGCCACGAGCTTGGCACACCTATCTTTTGGCAGTTTTGCCCATTCCTCTTTGCAGCACCTCTCAAGCTCCATCAGGTTGGATGGGAAGCGTCGGTGCACAGCCATTTTCAGATCTCTCCAGAGATGTTCAATTGGATTCAAGTCTGGGCTCTGGCTGGGCCACTGAAGGACATTCACAGAGTTGTCCTGAAGCCACTCCGGTAATATCTTGGCTGTGTGCTTAGGGTCGTTGTCCTGCTGAAAGATGATCCGTCACCCCAGTCTGAGGTCAAGAGCGCTCTGGAGCAGGTTTTCATCCAGGATGTCTCTGTACATTGCTGCATTCATCTTTCCTCTATCCTGACTAGTCTGCCAGTTCCTGCTGCTGAGAAACATCCCCACAGCATGATGCTGCTACCACCATGCTTGACTGTAGGGATGGTATTGGCCTGGTGATGAGTGGTGTCTGGTTTCCTTCAAAAACAACGCCTGACATTCATGCCAAAGAGTTCAATTTTATTCTCATCAGACCAGAGATTTTTTTTTTTTTCCTCCTCATGGTCTGAGATGGTTGGACACCAATGTTGGAGAAGCAGCAGCTGAACTGATGGATCGCAGTCTTTCGCAAGGAGTCAAGCCCAGCCTGCCCAGTTAACAGAAGTCTCAGCTGCTGCTTTACCCGTGTGCTACTACTGTCTTTTGTGGCACCATGGGTCCCCCCCCCCCCCAGTACACCCGCGCACCTCGTGCTCTCTATACCAAATTATCCATTAGACCTACGCAATCACGGCAACTGCATGGTATAAGGTTTTAAGCATTAAATCTTCAGTATTGTCTTTTTTCTAGTCAAATTTGTCGCTTTTCGCTTCCTTGTTTTACTCACGGAGCGCTGTGGTTACCGATGCTGCAATGCTGTGTATGAGCCAATCCGTACGGAGTCAATTTGAAACACCCCCCACACTTCAGGAAGCCAGAGCATGAGGAGAGAGCATGACTAAACTTTTATTGATAAAAATTACATATTTTAACTGCTCAATTCCATTCTCGGGACACACGCTCTCGTAACCTCAGCAAAGCACATACAAAATCTTTAGGTCAGTCTGACGAACCGTTTGAGATATGTGAGGAACACACAAAGACACACTAACAGAGATTCTTTATATCCACAGCCTTCTTACTGTGCTGCCACAGTGCTAACCACTGTGCCACTGAACTGCTTGCAGATGTCTAAAATGTTCATTGGTGCAGCAAGTTTCTATATGATCGGCTTGCTATTGCTATTGTAGTACCACCACCCTTAAACATTGCATGCCATATTCAAAGGGCATCAATACTAGTTTATAAGCCATTTTGATGTTAACCTTTGACCTTGCAATTCCAAATTCATAGTCACAAATCAGGGTCACAGGGTGAACTTGTGTACCAAGTTTGGTGGCCCTAGCTTTACTTGTTGTACAGTAATAAGGTATAGGGAATGTTAACTGTGACCTTTCACCTTTTGACCCCAAACACATAGTCTGAGGTCAGGACCCCAAAATGAACCTGTGTACCAGGTTTGGTGGGCCTAGATTTACTTGTTTTGTAGTAATAGTAAATTTAGCATTTCCCATAGTGCAACTGGAATGTCAACTTTGACCTTTTGACCCCAAACCCATAGTCTGGTCAGGGTACAAGTCGTCCAAGATGCGTCTTACATATAACTACTGTATCGATTTGAAAAGTCTCCATCATTTCTTTCAGTAGTTATTGCATTTACAAATTTTAGGGAAAATATGACATCTGACCTTTGACCTCAAGGTCATCCGAGGAGAGTCAAACTGCAATATGCGCATCATCAGTGTATATCAAACCCTGGTACCAAGTTTCAGAACAATCACAACAAAAATGTAGGAGGAGTTGATTTCACAAAAGCAGGACAGAGACGGGACAGTTGAACTGACCCATTAACAACTCCCCCCCCCCCCCTTTTGGGTTTCGACTGGCGGGGGATAAACTCAAGATAAACCGTAAGGTATGTAAAGCTTAAGTATTTATGTTGTTCTCTATTGTGCCGACTGTGACACCACACTTCTCGTCAACAAGCTGCATTTACCGATGACGTGAAGCCACATGTTTGTTGTCTTTGGCAACATTTAAAGGTTTATTTATACTCCACCTCCGCTCTGCACGCCTACTCAAGAGCGAGGTTTGTGTGATGTAAATTTAGTCATCAGCTCAAGTTGCAGTGCAACTCCACAGCAGAGCGTGTGCAGCCAAAATTTTGTGACCACGTTGACTACGCATGCTCAAGATCCAACCTCCAGTTCAAAAGGATGGCTGGCCTAATAGTAGGGCTGTGCGATATGACCAAGATTTCGTATCACGATATAAGTAATCTTATATCACGATAACGATATATTTCACTACAGTTCAAATAATCACATAATCACCATCTCTTTTTTACATGCACCTTTTTCCCTCAATTTTTCAACGTGGATTTGAGACTTTACTTCTGAATCATATGTGAATAAAAAGTAAATATCATTAAGTTAACTATTTCTTGAGCCAGAGGAGAACAGCAAAAACAACCTTCCCCCCCCATATAAAAAAATGTCTGAAAATGAGAAAATTGCCCATCGCTGCCATCTACAGATATACACTACCGTTCAAAAGTTTGGGGTCACTTAGAAATGTCCTTATTTTTGAAAGAAAACCACTGTTTTTTTCAATGAAGATAACTAATCAGAAATACACTCTATACATTGCTAATGTGGTAAATGACTATTCTAGCTGCAAATGTCTGGTTTTTGGTGCAATATCTACATAGGTGTATAGAGGCCCATTTCCAGCAACTATCACTCCAGTGTTCTAATGGTACAATGTGTTTGCTCATTGCGTCAGAAGGCTAATGGATGATTAGAAAACCCTTGTGCAATCATGTTAGCACAGCTGAAAACAGTTTAACTGGTTAGAGAAGCTATAAAACTGACCTTCCTTTGAGCAGGTTGAGTATCTGGAGCATCACATTTGTGGGGTCGATTAAACGCTCAAAATGGCCAGAAACAGAGAACTTTCATGTGAAACTCGACAGTCTATTCTTGTTCTTAGAAATGAAGGCTATTCTATGCGAGAAATTGCCAAGAAACTGAAGATTTCCTACAACGGTGTGTACTACTCCCTTCAGAGAACAGCACAAACAGTCTCTAACCAGAGTAGAAAGAGAAGTGGGAGGCCCCGCTGCACAACTGAGCAAGAAGATAAGTACATTAGAGTCTCTAGTTTGAGAAATAGATGCCTCACAGGTCCTCAACTGGCAGCTTCATTAAATAGTACCCGCAAAACGCCAGTGTCAACATCTACAGTGAAGAGGCGACTCCAGGATGCTGGCCTTCAGGGCAGAAGAAAAAGCCATATCTAAGACTGGCCAATAAAAGAAAAAGATTAATATGGGCAAAAGAACACAGACACTGGACAGAGGAAGATTGGAAAAAAGTGTTATGGACGGACGAATCGAAGTTTGAGGCGTTTGGATCACACAGAAGAACATTTGTGAGACACAGAACAACTGAAAAGATGCTGGAAGAGTGCCTGACGCCATCTGTCAAGCAAGGTGGGGGTAACGTGATGGTCTGGGGTTGCTTTGGTGCTGGTAAGGTGGGAGATTTGTTCAGGGTTAAAGGGATTTTGAATAAGGAAGGCTATCACTCCATTTTGCAACGCCATGCCATACCCTGTGGACAGCGCTTGATTGGAGCCAATTTCATCCTACAACAGGACAATGACCCAAAGCACACCTCCAAATTGTGCAAGAACTATTTAGAGAAGAAGCAGGCAGCTGGTATTCTATCTGTAATGGAGTGGCCAGCGCAGTCACCAGATCTAAACCCCATTGAGCTGTTATGGGAGCAGCTTGACCGTATGGTACGCAAGAAGTGCCCATCCAGCCAATCCAACTTGTGGGAGGGGCTTCTAGAAGCGTGGGGTGAAACTTCTCCAGATTACCTCAACAAATTAACAGCTAGAATGCCAAAGGTCTGCAATGCTGTAATTGCTGCAAATGGAGGATTCTTTGACGAAAGCAAAGTTTGAAGGAAAAAATTATTTCAAATACAAATCATTATTTCTAACCTTGTCAATGTTTTGATTATATTTTCTATTCATTTTACAACTCTTGGTGGTAAATAAAAGTGTGACTTTTCATGGAAAACACAAAATTGTCTGGGTGACCCCAAACTTTTGAACGGTAGTGTAAATTAACCATTAGCTTAAATCAATGAAAATTTAAGTGTTGACCTGCAGCCTGAAGACTGATTTAACCTGTTTGCTTCTTAGTAAAAATTAGGGATGAGCCGATACCCCTTTTTCAAGTCCCATACCGATACCGATCCAAAACCGATAAGTCTCTCAGAACATACTTTGGTAATAATGACTGGATGCATTTGCACACATTAAAACATACAGTCATGAAAAAATTTGGACACCCCTTTAAATATTCAGTCCTTTATTAACAAATGTTCATATATCTATGTCTGATCTTTTGTTGTTTTTATTTGCATTTATTTAAATTTTTTAGCCATTTTAAGTAAGAATGAAGGTGGGGGTGTCATAAGAAAGATGGGAGTGTCTTAATTCATCCCTCACTATTTGTTTAGAATTACATTCAAGAAAATTTGAATAAAGTATTTAATTCATTTTTAATTGTTTAGTTATATTTCATCAATCTCCCAATATTTTTAACATTGATATTAAATATCAATATATCCAAATATGTTAAAAACGCACACACAGGTTTATACAGGGTGTCCTAATTTTTTCACGACTGTAAATTAACAGTCAAACAAAACATATTACAAATTTGACTATTCAGCGATGCTGCTGCTTTTTTTTAAAACTCTGGTTCATTGAAGCTTAAAGCTGGGATTTCTGGTAAGTGTCTTGAGATAAATGTGCATACTTCCTTACTTACAGCAACTGGGACCACTGTCAGAAAACCAGCTTCGGTGTGGCAGTGTGTACCGGGGCTTCAAATACTCATTAAACGCAGAAACCCTTGTTTTCCACAAGAGCAAAGCATTGGTCATCAAGCAGATAAATTCGACAATTTCATCAGTTATCATCTTTGCTTTTTTGCTCTCAGGAGATAGTTTGTCATGTTTCAGAAAAGAGTCCAGCAGTAGCTGTTACATCGCAGAACTTCTTATTCTTGTGCTCGGCACTTGGCAGAATTTGGCATATTCCTTACCGTGATACTTCCCTAAGTGTTTAATCAAGTTTGTAGTGTTAAAATTGGAAATGCTGGTACCACCCCGCGAAGTAGTTGCATTCTGCAGTCTTGCTTTTTAGTTCCACACGACAGACATGTTGAGGCAAGTCTCCCTCACCGCGCCGCAGCTCTAGTGAACTTGTTGGTTTTATGTCTATGGCAAACCACGTGCAGCATGGATGAGAACGTTACCGCACTTTCAGACCAGATACCTCGGATCGGCTCGGCTCATCTCTAGTAAAAATATTTCAGATTGGTCATGATCTGAAAATCAAAGACAAAAGGTAATGTAATAAAATACATGTGATGACTACTGGAATGTTAACTTTGACCTTTTGACCCCAAACCCATAGTCTGGTCAGGGTACAAGTTGTCCACGATGTGTCTTAGATATAACTATCGATTTGACAAGCCTCCATCATTTCTTTCAGTAGTTATTTCGTTTACAAATTTAGGGAAAATCTGACATCTGACCTTCCATCATCCAAGGAGTTAAATTGCAATATGCGCATCATCAGTGTATACCAAACCCTGGTACCAAGTTTCAGAACAATTGGAACAAAATGGTAGGAAGAGGTGGGACAGAGACGGACAGATGAACTGACCCATTAACCCCCCCCCCCCCCCGGCTTCGACTGGCAGGGGATAAAACTCAAGATAAACCACAAGGTATGTAAAGCTTAAGTATTTATGTTGTTCTCTATTGTGCTGACTCTGACACCACACTTCTCGTAAAAAGCGGTATTTACCGATGACGTAAAGTCACATGTTTGTTGTCTTTGGCAACATTCAAAGGTTTATTTACCTCCGCTCTGCACGCCTACTCAAGCGCGAGGTTTGTGTGATGTAAATTTAGTTATCAGCTCAAGTTGCACGACCACTCCACTGCAGAGAGTGTGCAGCCAAAATTTTGTGACCACGTTGACTACGCACGCTCCAGATCCAACCTCCAGTTCAAAAGGATGGTTGGCCTAGTAGTAGGGCTATGCGATATGACCAACATTTCATATCACGATATAAGTAATCTTATATAACGATATATTTCACACATTTTATGTAAATTCTACAGTTTAGATAATCACATAAATAGGACCATCTTTTTATTTTTACATGCACCTTTTTCCCTCAATTTTTCAATGTGGATTTGAGACTTTACTTCTAAATCATATCATGTGAATAAAAAGTAAATTTCAATAAGTTAAATATTTCCTGAGCCAGAGGAGAACAGCAAAACCCCCCCATATAAAAAAAAATGTCTGAAAATGAGAAAATTGCCCATCGCTGCCATCTACAGATATAAATTAGCCATTAGCTTAAAGCAATGAAAATTTAAGCGTCGACCTGCAGCCTGAGGACGCATTTAACCTGTTTGGTCATGATCTGAAAATCAAAGACACAAAAGGTAATATAATAAAATACATGTGATGACTAACTTTATCCATTATCATTACTTGACTAATTAAAATGATTAGAAATCAAATAAATTACATTACGAGCCAACTTGCTCCTCTGAACCCATTTTAATTTATTTATTATTTATTTTGTGTGTACGTGCCACCATCACACTTTTGCAGCTTTGTCTGTAGAGTGAATGAATAATCTATCCATTGTAAAGCAACATTGTAGTGTGTCTATGAAAAGCGCTATACAAATCTGATGCATTATTATTAATTTTTTCAGACAAAACTAAGAAACTCAGCAGTAATTTAAACCAAAGAAACGATGGTCTGATATATTATAATGTTTCCTATTAGCACAACCTAGCATCATCATTTAGCATTTGCCATTTTATAATTAGACATGGTGTTAACGTTACTTAACTCCTATTAAAACAAGGTTAGCAGACTATCCTCTCTGATGCAGCACGACGGAAAACAGTCCCACATCCCTGGCAAACAGGAGTAGCAGCTATTTGACCAAACTGGTAATTTGGAGTCAGCAACCACTGGACTGAAGCCTAGCCACCCACCACAAACCTGTTCCGCTGCACGCACTGTGGGAGAGAGGTGGGGCACTGACAAGTAATGGGACTATGTATATTTTAAATCTCGATATAAACGATAGTGTATTCTATTAAACAATAGATGTTTTTATATCGTCATCTGATGCACATCATATCGCACAACCCTACCTAGTAGAAGCAAAAAAATGAAGTATATGAACAGTCACGTGCATACCAGCCTTGTCTAAAGTGAAGGCGCACCAGAGCATAAAGGACCATTAACCCACCTTAAACAGTTGCAGCACTTTAGTCCAGCATGCTAAAAACCACTTCTTGCCAGTCAAGCAGCATTCCCAGGTCAGGAGGTAGCAGTGATCACGGCAGCTCGAAAATGCTTCCTGTCCATGGCCAATCGTCCCACCTCCGTCGTCGTCATCCCCAGCCGCTCCTTGATGCAGCGATCCCACCATCTCCTTGGGCGTCCTCTAGAACACTTTCCAGGTAGTGTTCCTTCCAGAATTGTTCGGCCGATACTACCGGGCCTCTTCAGATGCTTAAAAGTATTTCAGCTTAATTCTCATTATGCATTCACCAGCCAGTTATCCTCAACACCCAATTCTTAATGGGTGTACGGGGTGCTGGGGGAGTGGTAGTACCTGAATGTTGAGCAGTCGCATTGTGGCTCACAGCATTGGTCCACACCTTGGCACTCAACTCGCACATGACTCCCAGCAGTTGTGTGGGCACTGGGGCAGTTATTCCCCAGGTACTGGCCTCGGCCAGCTTGCTAAATTATGTGCGGGTAGCTGTGGACAATAGTGCTTAGTGAAGGGAACGCATTTCCCTGAGCAGGGCAACTACTCCATTGTGCCTGAAGAGACAGCAGCAGGTCTCCGACATGATTTCCTAGCAGCTGGGAATAAACAGACATTCTAGTGGGTACACATGAGGTGTGGTGTACGATTGCGAGTTGGCAACACCGGCACAGCTTACTCGAGAGATGCAACCATTTATTTGGGTTATTTTAAGTTGTTTTTTTTTTTAAACACGTTTCAGTTCCAGTGTTTAATATTGTTCATAAAAAATTAATTCCCTTTGAAGAGATGTAAATGGATAATTATTCCACTCTTTATTGGGCAGAAAATTGTCTTCATGACATCTACGATTGTGAATTTCTGGAAAAATTTATCATCTACCAAAATTTGTTATCGTTACAGGCCTACTGTTCGGATGACAAATGACCCACTTTATAAAGCACCAATAAATTACACATATACAAAGTTCAGGCCTTACCTTTGCACTTGTGATTGTTCCAAATGGAGAGAACTCTTTACGGAGTCGTTCATCATCTAGGCCATCATCCAGGTTTTTGACATAAAGATTCACACCCTGTTTATTGAGAATTACAATGGATCTGATGCCGCATGCCGTCATTTGAACAGGAAAAAATAAAAATTAAAAGTGGAAAAAAATGTTACCCAACACACCTGATATCTGGTTAAGCGATCCTGTTTCATCTGCTCAAATTTGCGCTTGAGCTCACTCTGGCGCTCCCCCTTCTTCTGGGCACGGCCCACATACACCTGTCTTCCATTCAATTCTTTGCCATTCATGTCATCAACAGCCTACAATGAAGCAAGCACAGGTTTGGTTAAAGAGCAAAACTTACCATTTACATCAAACTGACAGGGTAAAGACTTTGAACTGACTATTACCTTTTGGGCATCTTCATGCCTTTCAAAGCTGACAAATCCAAATCCTTTGGATTTACCACTCTCATCAGTCATGACACGGATACTCAGCGCAGGCCCTATGTAATACAAGAGCTAATCAATACATGTAACAAGCTAAATGAAATGGACAACATTCCTAATTGTAAATATTTCCTCCAAACTGTTGTCATCTTACCATATTTGCTAAACAATTCCTTTAACTTTTCATCGTCCATGTCGTCCCCAAAGTTCTTGATGTAAACATTGGTAAACTCTCTCGCACGAGCTCCAAGCTCAGCTTCCCTTTCTTTACGTGACTTAAAGCGTCCAACAAATCTGTCAAATTCCAAGAAGCATAAAACACAGCTATTATTCCAAAAATGTGCATTATAAATGTAATGGTGACCTGAGCTCATCTGTGCTAATGAAGGGCGTGTTAAATAAGGGGTGGAGTTTTGTTTTTGTTTTGTTTTTTTTTAAATTTACCTCCAACTGGATAATATAAAGATTATGTGTTGAATGAAGGATGTAATTTCATTAAATTTCATCAAGGATGCAACAATGACTTTCTCAGACCATGCATAAGTACTTTAATTTTAGGTTGCCGTTCCCAACACTTGACATTTCTCCTGCAATGCTTCACATATCGCTCACGGGGTGTTTAAACAGTAGTTACTAGACAGTTTGACAAGCATTTACTTGGGCTGCACAATATTGTTGAATATTGCGATAATGGTATGACTTGCAATATCTAAAATTCTGAAGTATACCATGTTCATGTCTCTGGTTTAGAAATAAGCTCGTCTTTGTCCACATTTTCCTGTCCTGTGTCCAACTTGCAACTTTTCCCACAAATTTAATCTTTTTTTTCCTCTTTGTAAAGTTGTAACTTCTTTCTCATAAACTTGGAATTGGACTTTAAGAAAAAATAAATTGGCATCTTTTTCACACAAATTTGTGATTTCTTTCAAGCCTTTTTTCTTGCAAAAAGATCAACAACCCATTTTTCTGGACTGTAACAGCATGGAGGCCAAGTAAATGCCACTCCAAAATGCTGGTGTGCAAATGCATAAACACATGAAAAATATACTATTATTTCTGTTCAAGCCACCTTTATGGATATGTAGACTGCACACACGTAATGCAATAAATATAAAATTATGATACACTGTGCAGCCCACCACACGCAACTACATGCAAGCACAAATATCAAACCCCTAAAACCAATTTTTTCGTCACTTACACTTTTCTGTCATTGAGCAACATGCCATTCATTTTCTCTATAGCCCGCTCAGCAGCCTCGTGGGTCTCAAAATGCACAAACCCATAACCTTTGGAGCCATTTTCATCACAAACCACCTTGAAAAGGGGAGATTTTAGGATGTTAGAACATTCACAAAGACCATGCCTCACCAACACTTAAGTCAATAACAACATCAACCTACTGCAGGCTTTAGTTATGCAAAACAGCTGCAGCTCCAACAGTGAAATGCTGCAAAAGGAATGCAGTCACTGCTTACCTTACAGGATAATATGTTCCCGAAGGCCGAGAAGGTGTCGTAAAGGGCTTTGTTGTCAAGGGACTTGTCCAGGTTCTTGATAAAAATGTTGCCAACCCCACTTTTCCGCAGGGAAGGGTCACGCTGAGACCACATTATGCGAAGAGGCCTGCCCTTGATCACATCAAAGTTCATAGTATCGAGGGCTCGCTCAGCTGAAAAGTCACAAAATAAGAGATTATAATCAAAGTTCATATCATCTTGTTTTTAATATGCCGATTGCAAAGGTGTCAGAAACAAATTTTAAAGGGTCCTATTTCCAAAGTTTGCTGGGCTGTCATGTTTCTACTGGCGTGATGGCCTAGTGGTAGGTCATCCACCCCACAGCTTTGAGGTTGTGAGCTCACGTACCAACAGGGTCAGTCCAAATCAAACATGCAGATCATTACAATATCAGACGATGATCCACTGTGACAACCCCAAAAGAAGGCGGAGGAGCTGTGCTGGCATATTTAATGACAGGGTTCAAGTTTGACCATGTTGACAATGGGGTGTTGCAGGCAAGTTGTGAAAACACCATGTGAGATAAGACCATAAAAATATTAACATACACAGAGGCAGGGAATCAACTCTTGCTCCACAAGGATACTACTTACGCCCCTTTTCCACTAGTACCTACTTAGCCCGACTCGCCTCAACGCGCTTTGTAGGGTTTTCCATTAGGACCTGTTACCAAGGTACTTTTTTGGGACCTACTTCAGTGAGATTCCAACCGTGCTGAGTCGAGCTGAAAATGTGAAGTCAGACTGTAGGCCACTGATTGGTCAGGGTGTTAACGTCATGAGAGCGATGTCTTCACCAGAATCTTCAGCCGCCATTTACAAAAATTCTTCAGTGAGCGAGCAAGCGTCAGTGTAAACACAACAATAGAAATGGCTTCACAGAAATGAACACCGTGGTCCAACAGACTTTTCTGTGCCTTTTGGCTGATGAGAGAATCCAGAGAGAACTAGATGGAGCGACCAGAAATGAATTTACGGCCACCGACCAGCAAATGATGGGAGGTACACTGGTGTCAACCGGACCATGGCAGTTGAAAACCAGGCTGGTGAGTGATGTGATATTATGCATCTTTTACATTTTTTTATCCCAGTGGTGGAAAGTTCATTTTGAACAAACAAAAGGGGCAGCTGTGGCGCAGCTGTAGTGTGACCAACTACTGATCAGAGGGTCATGGGTTCAATTCCTGCTGTCTGCATGTTGAAATGTCCTTGAGCAAGACACTGAACCCCCAGTTACTCCTGGTGGCCAGGCTAGTGCCTGTGTGTATGGCAGCTCTGCCACCATCAGTGTGTCAATGTGTGCATGAATGGGTGGATAGCAGGATCTGTAAAGCGCTTTGGTCATCCAGAGATGAGAAAAGCGCTATATAAGTGAACACCATTTAAACAACACTGTTGTCTTCTGGTATGCAGACAATGAGCTAGCTAGTTAGCCATCAATGCCAACTCCATGCTCTGCTTCTATTTTGTGCTTGTATCGACATCCAGGGATGAGAATGTGGTTTGGGGAAAAAAAAAGAGGAAACTAAGCCGGGGTCTTGGGGGATGCAGGCCGGATCCAAGGCGGAGCCTTGGTGGGGGGTCTGGGGGGCAATGTCACTTCCATATTTACATGCCTGTGCTACTACTCTATGAACTTATGTACAAGTCAACGTATTCTTCACATCTAATTGTGCAATTTTTTTCTTCTTGGCTACCAAAGCCTGGAGTCGTTCTGTAGCCTTCCTCTTCTCTGATTTTCTGTGGGCAAGCAGTGCCTGCTTAGCTGCATTCATTCATTCATAAAAAAAAGTTGCATATCAGTATATTTTAACCCCTTGAACTCTTGTGAATTCCGCGGGCGGTCACGTCTCTGCGTCTTAGTGCGTCTCGGTGCGCAATGAAAAAAAAAAAAAAAAAAGCTGTATTTCCGGTCTTCCAGTACAGACACAGCCTTGTTACAACCTGAGAAAAAAGCTGTGTAATATATTCATTTTTTGTGTTAGCAACACAGAGAGAAAATCACGGAGAAGGCCAAAAGTTTCCAAAGTATGGGAGGATTTTACCAAAAATAAATAAGATATAGATAGGCAGATGCACTTTATTGATCTTAAACTGGGAAATTACAGTGTAACAGCAGCATGACAGTAGACGACCAAAACGACAGAAACACACACAGCATAAAGAAAAAAAAATTTCCAGTGGAAAGTAAAATTGACTAGATAACTTCTAAACATTGCAGATGAATAGACAATGACCCGTATAGATATATGAATTGTACTCTTTGTACAATGCAGGACTATTGGGCGCAGGGTGCAAAGTGAGGTACCAATTAGACCGTAAGGTGCAGTATGGCAGCATCGTTATGACCACAATTCAACATCAGAGTGAGTTATTGTACAGTGAAATGTCATGTGGCAGGATAGATTTCCTGTACCTGACCGTTCAGCAGCAAAGCTGTAGCAGTCTGCTAGAGAAAGTACTCCGCTGTCTATCCAGTGTGTGGTGAAGGGGGTGATCAGGTTCAGGGCTGTCACGGTGGAGGAGTTTCCCCTGCGGTGACGGTGGATAGCTCAACAGTGCGGTATGCAGTATTATTGCAAATGTTTTTAGGACCCAAGGGTCTTGTAATTTAGACAGGGTTCTTAACTTACAGTGGGGCAAAAAAGTATTTAGTCAGCCACCAATTGTGCAAGTTCTCCCGCTTAAAAAGATGAGAGGGGTCTCCAATTTTCATCATAGGTATACCTCAACTATGAGAGACAAAATGAGGAAAAAAAATCCAGAAAATCACATTGTCTGATTTTTAAAGAATTTATTTGCAAATTATGGTGGAAAAAAAGTATTTGGTCACCTACAAACAAGATTTCTGGCTCTCACAGACCTGTAACAACTTCTTTAAGACGCTCCTCTGTCCTCCACTCGTTACCTGTATTAATGGCACCTGTTTGAACTCATTACCAGTATAAAAGACACCTGTCCACAACCTCAATCAGTCAGACTCCAAACTCCACTATGGCCAAGACCAAAGAGCTGTCAAAGGACACCAGAAACAAAATTGTAGACCTGCACCAGGCTGGGAAGACTGAATCTGCAATAGGCAAGCAGCTTGGTGTGAAGAAATCAGCTGTGGGAGCAATTATTAGAAAATGGAAGACATACAAGACCACTGATAATCTCCCTCGATCTGGGGCTCCACGCAAGATCTCACCCCGTGGGGTCAAAATGATCATGAGAACGGTGAGCAAAAATCCCAGAACTACATGGGGGGACCTAGTGAATGACCTGCAGAGAGCTGGGACCAAAGTAACAAAGGCTACATCAGTAACACACTACGCCGCCAGGAACTCAAATCCTGCAGTGCCAGACGTGTCCCCCTGCTTAAGCCAGTACATGTCCAGGCCCGTCTGCAGTTTGCTAAGAGAGCATTTGGATGATCCAGAAGAGGATTGGGAGAATGTGATATGGTCAGATGAAACCAAAATAGAACTTTTTGGTAAAAACTCAACTTGTCGTGTTTGGAGGAGAAAGAATGCTGAGTTGCATCCAAAGAACACCATACCTACTGTGAAACATGGGGGTGGAAACATCATGCCTTGGGGCTGTTTTTCTGCAAAGGGACCAGGACGACTGATCCGTGTAAAGGAAAGAATGAATGGGGCCATGTATCGTGAGATTTTGAGTGAAAACCTCCTTCCATCAGCAAGGGCATTGAAGATGAAACGTGGCTGGGTCTTTCAGCATGACAATGATCCCAAACACACCACTCGGGCAACGAAGGAGTGGCTTCGTAAGAAGCATTTCAAGGTCCTGGAGTGGCCTAGCCAGTCTCCAGATCTCAACCCCATAGAAAATCTTTGGAGGGAGTTGAAAGTCCGTGTTGCCCAGCAACAGCCCCAAAACATCACTGCTCTAGAGGAGATCTGCATGGAGGAATGGGCCAAAATACCAGCAACAGTGTGTGAAGACCTTGTGAAGACTTACAGAAAACATTTGGCCTCTGTCATTGCCAACAAAGGGTATATAACAAAGTATTGAGATTAACTTTTGTTATTGACCAAATACTTATTTTCCACCATAATTTGCAAATAAATTCTTTAAAAATCAGACAATGTGATTTTCTGGATATTTTTTTCTCATTTTGTCTCTCATAGTTGAGGTATACCTATGATCTTTTAAGTGGGAGAACTTGCACAATTGGTGGCTGACTAAATACTTTTTTGCCCCACTGTATGTGGCAAATGATGGAAAATATGTTGAGAATCGCTGCAGCTCCACTCTCAATTTATGTGTGTGTGTGACGGTGCTTTTCCTACAGTCACCCACCACACACCTGCTGATTTGGTAAAAAAACAAAAACTCAGATCATTTTCATAAAGCAGTGACGGTAACTGCAGCATTTTAACTACAGGGTGTGTGTATTGGTTGGAGACCGCTGCAACATTCAGATTATTTAGTAGTAGTAGATTAGTTTATTTGACAGGGACAGTGCAATAAACAGACAATTAATCAAAGACAATCAATCTGATGTGTTGCACATAGAGTGTATAGCTATTAGCTAATTTGCAACTCTTGTCCCTGGATGGGCTTTAGAAAAAAGAATCAAGATAAAAATATACACAATAACCACATACATCAATGCAGAAAAATTATAAATACACAATTATAAATATTATAAATATTATAAATACACAAATATAACAGCCTGACTCACCTTTAACATAAATATTATAAATACACAAATATAACAGCCTGACTCACATTTAACACATATAACATAACTCACATTTGCCTATTTCAGGCCTTCCTCCCTTCAAACAGGACAGAGTCCATGCATCACTCTGTGTGGCTCTCGTCTCCGTGTCTAATGCTGCTGTCCAAAAAAATCATTTTCACACAGCAAACAAGCAATACACTATGCAGTAGCAGAGCTTAATCATCAGGATTACAACCACTCAGAAGAAGCCCATCCAGCCATTATTTGATTAAATTTAGGATATTTTCTCACCCCCCCCCCCCCCGCATCTGCCACAAGTAATCTGATCTGATCTCACCAAAAGGAGTACAAATAACATGCTTTATGCCCTGCAAACATGCTGCTGGCAATAAAACACACTTAACATTTAACAATTTAATATTCAATAAGTAAACAAGATTTAGCTACACACACAGAAAAGTGAACACTGCGGTTGTTAATTATCCTTTGTGGTAGGCTTGACCATAGCGCGGCATTACATAATTGCGGTTATCGCGACAGCCCTAATCAGGATTGTCTATGATGGATCGCAGTTTGTGGTGGAGAGGAGGACACTGAATAGTCTCAAAAGTCTCCAGCCTGTTACCAATTACAGAGCCAGCCTTCTTGATAATCTTGTCAAGTCTATTGGTGTCACTGGCTCCAATACTGCTACCCTAATAGACAGCAGCAAAGAAGATGGTGCTGGCGAAAACGGCCTAGTAGAAAAGCTCCAGCATCCTGTTGCACATGTTGAAGGATCTCAGCTTCCTCAGAGAGTCTGGTCATTCCCTTCTTGTACGCAGCAGTGTTAGATTTCAAGTCCAGTCCGTTGCTGATCATGACACCCACATCCTCCACGCTAATCTGCAATGACTGTGGAAGTGTCCTTCTTCCTGAAGTCAATTACCATCTCTCTGGTCTTGCTGACGTTCAGCCTAAGGTGATTCTGTTCGGTCCACTCCACAAATCTGTCTACCAGTGCCCCGTACTTCCCCTCCTCTCCCCCTCTTATACACCCAACAACAGCCTAGTCATCAGAGAATTTCTGCAGGTGGCATGACTCTGTGTTGTACTGAAAGTCAGTGGTGTATAAGGTGAAGAGAAAAGAAGAAAGTACAGTCCCCTGTGGAGCTCCCATATCTCTTACCACATCAGACAAAACTGCCCAGCTGGACAAACTGTGGCCTGCCTGTCAGGTAGTCAGTAATCCAGGAGATCACAGAGCTGTCGACCCCCCATCACCCACTGTTTCTCACAGCAGCAGTGGCTGGATGGTGTTAAATGCACTGGAAAAATCAAAGAACACAATTCTCATAGTGTCTCCTCCTCCATCCAGGTGCAGATGGGCTCGTTGCAGCAGGTCAATGATGGCGTCTTCAACTCCTAAATGAGGTTGATATGCAAACTGCAGAGGGTCCAGCCACGTCTTCACCTGCGGCCTTAGGTGGGCAAAGACCAGTCTCTCAGGACCTTCATCACATGAGATGTGAGGGCAACTATCGATAGTCATTCAGGTCAGATGGAGATGACTTCATGGAGACAGGAACCAGGCAAGACATCTTCCGCAGCATCGGTACTCTTCAGACTCAGGTTGTACAGGTGTTTCAGTACAGGAGCTAGCTGGTTGCCACAGGCCCTCAAGATCCTCGCGGAGATGCCATTAGGACCCGCAGTCTTCTGCTGACGGAGTCTCTCCAGCTGTTTCTTGACCTGGTCTGTAGTCACAGTGATGTGGGGGCTGGGGGGCTCATAAATGAAACAAATGTAGACTACTTCTTCTACCCAGGCTGGCAGGGGTAGGAACCTTTGTGGAGTTTGCATGTTCTCCCTGTGCTGCGTGGGTTTACTCCGGGGGCTCCGGTTTCCTCCCACAATCCAAAGACATGCATGTTAGGTTAATTGGTTGTTCTAAATTGTCCCTAGGTATCTTTCTCCTATAGGCCCATAGAATAGAGGGTTAGTGCTAGTGAAGCGCTTTGAGTGGTCTTAGATTCGAAAAGCGCTATGTAAGTACAGGTCCTTATCCCTTCTTTTAGATTTGATTGGCGGTTGGCAACCAGCTTACAGGTGCATTACTGCCACTGACTTGATTATCATCACTCTCTTTGTATAAGTAGTTCTGAACAACTCCTTATGTCAGGGATGGCAACAGGAAATTCTGATTTCAGCTGAAATCTAATTTGGTCGATTGACTTATGGGGGGGCGCAGCCCCCCTGAAGCTGGGAGGTTTTCAGTAAAACAGAAGTAATTAAAGAATTTTGGGGAAATATCAGGATATAAAATAAAAACTAAATCTTCAATATTAATGCTAAATGAGACCCAGAGAAATTACCCAGCCCCTGAGGTAAATCAATTCAATGTTGTAAATCAGTTTAAATATTTAGGAATCCAAATTGTGCCTAAGCTAGAATCAATCACCTTTTTAGCAGGTCTTTGCACGACAGTGAGCATAAATACAGCGCGTTCAACAGAGAGTTAATGGCTCTCCACCTGAGAACATGCCGCCATGAATTTTTGAAAAAGCATACAACGAGCCATTTGATTGGTCCAATCGTTTGAAACTATCCAATCGCAGGGCTGTTTACAATACAGCAGTAGCTTCAGCACAACACATCCGGGTTATCGCGGGAGATGACTTCCGGGGAAGCGCCGAGCACTTATGCAATCGTGTTGATTTTCGCTAAAATCGGTAACAATAAGGTACCTTACCCCCCCTAAAATTTTCTCAACGGATTTAGACGATTCACAGAAATGATCAATTTGAAAATAAATCGGCGGAAATCCACGGATCGGCGGAAAATTGCCATTCCTGTTATGTGTGAAAAAATTATCAGTCCTTGGACTGTGCCCGAGGTGCGGTTGTTCGGTTTGCACTAGACTGTAAAGCAGTTTGTCTTATCACAGCTGCACTACAGCAATGCATCCATTCCCTCCTACTCTACATTCCTCTGTTTCCGGCCACCTGTCAGCGTACTGCACCGGTAAGGTTAGCAAGTAACGTTAGCTCTTCTTCACACTATAAATTCAAGAAATCTCTGTCAGTGTGTCACGGCCAAAGATCATAGGACCGCCTATGATGTTCCTATGTAAAACAACTTATGTAAGGATAAGGACCTGTACTTATATAGCACTTTTCTAGTCTCAAAGACCACTCAAAGCGCTTCACTAGTCCTAACCCTCTATTCTAAGGGCCTATAGGAGATACATATCTAGGGACAATTTAGAACAACCAATTAACCTAGCATGCATGTCTTTTGGATTGTGGAAGGAAACCGGAGCCCCTGGAGTAAACCCACGCACGCAGCACAGGGAGAACATGCAAACTCCATACAGAAAGGTTCCTACCCCTAACAGCCTGGGGATTCAAACCTGGAACCTTCTAGCTGTTAGGCAACAGTGCTAACCACTGCATCACCATCCTGTTTTTGTGTGAAATGTCCTATGATGTTCCTATGTAACAAAGGCAGGCATTGCTCACAATCATAGGACTCGCTATGACATCATCAAAGATCAAATGCAGGCATCACTCACAATCATAGGACTCGCTATGACATCAGCAAAGATCATAGGACTCACTATGACATCAAAGACCATAGGACTCACTATGACATCAAAGATCATAGGACTCACTATGACATCATCACAGATCAAAGGCAGTCATCACTCACGGCCATTTCTTGAATTTATAAATTCAAGAAATCTGTGTGTGTCAGGACCAAAGATCATAGGACCGCCTATCACGCTCCTATGATGTCTGCATGATGTCCTATGATGGTTCTATGTAACAAAGGTGGGCATCACTAAACGAGTGCTGACGTGCTTGCTTACACCTGCTTTCTACAGGCATGCAGAAATACTTGCTTATACTTGGTTTCTACGGGTATGCATGGGCATGCACATGTATGCACTAGTATTTTTAATGAGCGACTCTCTCAGCTTTAGAAAACTGACCACACTATAAATGTGTGCCATTTAAATAGTTTACTTGCTGTCAGACAATAATCTCTTACGATGGTTGCTGACAGCTGAGCTGCTTCCGTTATGCTTGCTACAGTGGTGTGAAAAAAATGTTTGCCCCTCTCTTGACTGCTTTTTGTATGTCACACTTAAATGTTTCAGATCATCAAATTTAAATATTAGACTAAGAAAACACAAGTAAACACAAAATGCAGTTTTTTAAATGTGTTAAGGGTTAAAAAAATCCAAACTTATATGGACCTGAGTGAAAAAGTGATTATCCTCCCCCCATGTTAAAACATAAATTAACTGTTGTTTATCACATCTTGGGAAAGCTCAGTTCAATTTCTCTTGCCACACCCAGGCATGATTACTGCCACACTTGTTCACAATCAAGAAATCACTTAAATAGGACCTGCCTGACATGTTGAGTGAAGTGATGATATAGAGTAAAGCACGAGGAGACGAAGGAGAGTGATGTCTGAAGACAAAGTTGAGGTTCGACTGGACACAGCAATGATGATAGAAGGACTACAGCTCCTGACCGGCTGGCTGGCACAGCTTTTGACGCCGCCGAGGACGCAGTCCAAGAATGGATAATTTTTTCACGCATGGGGAGTTGTTCGGAGCTCCTTAAAAGAACTCCCTATACAAAGATACAGAATGATGATAATCAAGTCAGTGGCGGTAACGCACCTGTAAGCTGGTTGCCAACCGCCAATCAAATATAAAAGAAGAAGACGACCAAAAGATTCTCAAAAGCTAGACATCATGCTGCCATCCAAAGAAATTCAGGAACAAATGAGAATTAAAATTAGATCCATCAGTCTGGAAAAGGTTACAAAGCCATTTCTAAAGCTTTGGGACTCCAGCAAACCACAGTGAGAGCCATTATCCACAATGGCGAAAACATGGAACAGTGGTGAACCTTCCCAGGAGTGGCCGGCCGACCAAAATTACCCAAAGAGGTCACAAAAGACCCCACAACACCATTCAAAGAACTGCAGGCCTCACTTGCTTCAGTTAAGGTCAGTGTTCATAACTCCACCGTAAGAAAGAGACTGGGCAAAAATGGCCTGCATGGTAGAGTTCCAAGACAAAAAACACTGCTGAGCAAAAAGAAGAAAAGCGCATCTCAGTTTTGCCAGAAAACATCTTGATGATCAACAAGACTTTGGGGAAAATACTCTGTGGACTGACGAGACAAAAGTTGAACTTTTTGGAAGGTGTGTGTCCTATTACATCCAGCGTAAAAGTAACAGCATTTCAGAAAAGGAACATCATACCAATAGTAAAATATGATGGTGGTAGTGTGATGGTCTGGAGCCGTTTTGCTGCTTCAGGACCTGGAGTGAGTGAATGTTCTTGTTTGGTGCCATGTCAGCATCTATGGCTATTTCATGGCAAAATTAGAACTAATAAGAAAATTGAGCTAACCACTGTGCCGCGGTGGCGCAGTGGTTAGCACTGCGGCAGCACAGCAGCTCACCCTTGGCCAGGGGATCCTGGGTTCGATCCCAGCCCCCGACCAACAGTGATCTGTGTGGAGTTTGCATGTTCTCCCCGTGTCTGCGTGGGTTTACTCCAGGATTTCTCCGGTTTCCTCCCACATGCCAAAAACATGCAAGTTAGGTTAACTGGCATCAAAACTGGGGATTCTAAATTGTCCTTAGGTATGGCTGTGAGAGTGAATGGTTGTCTGTCTCTCTGTGTTGGCCCTGCAATGGACTGGCGATCTGTCAAGGGTGTACCCTGCCTCTCGCCCAAAGATGCTGCGATAGGCTCCAGCCCCCCCGCGACCCGAAAAGGATTAAGCGGAAGAAGATGAAGAAAATTGAGTTAAAAATTATATAGACAGTATGATAAATGAAAGAATAAATAAATGAGCGAGAACGGTATGTAGATACAATAA
Source organism: Pholidichthys leucotaenia (assembly GCA_020510985.1). NCBI lineage: Eukaryota > Metazoa > Chordata > Actinopteri > Cichliformes > Pholidichthyidae > Pholidichthys > Pholidichthys leucotaenia. The sequence continues at coordinate 241,522,947 of CM035849.1, forward strand.
AATAGAAAAATTAAATAAGATGCTTCAGATGCACATGTGCTAAAAACCCTAAAATTTTCTTTAGTGGCACCTTATTAAAAATATCCTTCAGTGACTTGAGTATAAAAATGTTGTCTTGCTGTCATGAGAGCAGGACAGTCAAGTAAAATGTGCTTCATCCATCCATCCATCCATCCATCTTCTTCCGCTTAATCCTTTTTGGGTCGCGGGGGGGCTGGAGCCTATCCCAGCATCTTTGGGCGAGAGGCAGGGTACACCCTGGACAGATCGCCAGTCCATCGCAGGGCCAACACAGAGAGACAGACAACCATTCACTCTCACAGTCATACCTAACGACAATTTAGAATCCCCAGTTTTTTAATGCCAATTAACCTAACATGCATGTTTTTGGCATGTGCAAGGAAACCGGAGAAATCCCGGAGTAAACCCCCGCAGACACGGGGAGAACATGCAAACTCCATACACATCACTGTTGGTCGGGGGCTGGGATCGAACCCAGGATCCCCCCGGCCAAGGGTGAGTTGCTGTGCTGCCGCACTGCTAACCACTCCGCCACAGCGCTGCCCAAAATGTGCTTCATTGATTAAAAAAAAAAAAAAACCTCCGCAAAACTGACAAGATGGTGGTGTTTCACCTTTTAATAAAAAGCTGTGCGCAAGTCTTGAGTGGCCAATACGGCATCTAGTGTACACTACCTCATCAGGTCGGTTTTGAAAGTGATGCAAGTGTCTATGGCTTATGGCAGGCTTAATATCATGCAGTTTATTTGCAGTACATGTGTCCCATTCAGCCTGAAACTTCTTTAAAATATAGGAGGTTATTAGAGGCCTGAGGTCTGAGACTGGGATCTGGCATTGAGTGACTTCTTGGGTAAGGGCTCTCTTGGCAGCATTGTCTGTCTGCTCATTACCTGACAGGCCAACATGGCTGGGGATCCAACAGAAGATGATATTTAAAATTATGTTTCTGTAAAAAACCTAGTTTCTCTAAAATCCGGACAATAATGGGGTGATCAGTCTTTAAAAACCTAAGTGCCTGAAGACAGGATCTGGAGTCAGTAAAAATTAAGGAGCTCTGTTGTTTGGTTTTCTCAATGTGTTCCAATGCTAGAAGCAAAGCACAAGCCTCTGCTGTAAAAACTGAACATTGTTTGGGAATCCGCAAACCATACTGATTGTGCCCGGTGACAACTGCAGCAGAGGCTGAGCCATCTACTTTAGATCCATCAGAGTATGTGGAAATATGGTGAGGAAAATGGCATTTTATGTCCAAGATCTGCTGCTGGTACACATTTGGGCGAGTGCCTTTCTTTTTGTTTTGGCTCAGATCCAAAATGATATTGGGTTTCCTCAAACTCCATTGTGGAATGGGACAAAACTGTGTCTATGTTAGGTTGCTCATATCAGGGTTTAATTTTACCAGGTGAGGTTCTATATGGAGTCCAAAGGGAGTGATGCTCTTAGGTCTGACCTTATACATCTGCAAAAATGGAGGGTGAAAAACTGCAGAGTAGGCTAGATTTCTATGGTCAGCTTTAAGTTTAACCATATACTGGAGAGCCAATTTCAGGCATCTGTTTTTAAGTGAAGGCTTGTTTGCTTCAACATACAAACTTTTAACAGGAGAGGTTCTGAAAGCCCCCAAGGCAAGCCCTAGCCCCTGGTGATGGACAGTTTCTAGCATCCTGATGTATGTTTCCCTTGCTGATCCATTAACTATGCTCACATACTCTGAGATCTTACAAGTGCTCTATAGAGACGCAGCAGCACAGTAGAGTCTGCACCCCATTTAGTTTTAGCCAAAACTTTAATAATATCAAGGGCTTTAAAACATCTGATTTGTAGAAATTTTATATGTGGAATAAAAGACAGCTTATTATCAAAAATAAGTCCAAGGAATTTTGTTTCTTTTACCACCTTGACAGCTTCTCCGTCTATGAAAAGCTCAGGATCGAGGTGAAGAGACCGTAGCAGGCAAAAGTGCATGCAGACAGTTTTTGTTTTTGAAAATCTAAAACCATTACTGATTGACCACCTATTAATCTCGTTTATGCACAGCTGTAGCTGCTTTTCGATTGTGCTCATGTCTTCCCCCTGTAGCAAATATAGAGGTCATCTAAATAAAGACTACAAAAGGTATTTGGTCTAAGAGCACCAACTACACTATTAATCTTAATGCTAAAAAGAGTAACCGAGAGGATGCTTCCCTTGGGGGACTCCTTGTTCTTGCACATGGGGCTCTGAAAGGGTATCTCCTACTTGGACTCTGAAGTGTCTACTGGAGAAAAAGTTTGAAATGAAAAAGGGCAAATGTCCTCTAAAACCCATGCCATGTAGGTCTCTTAAAATACCGTATTTCCATGCTGTGTCATATGCTTTTTCTAAATCAAAAAATACAGCAACTACATGTTCTTTTCTAATAAAACCATCACGTACAGTATATCGGTGCACAACCGAGAGGTTTCGCAGGTCCTTCCTACCAACGGCTGTCAGACTGTACAACCTAAGCAGGGCTGCTCGCAGAGATAGCAAAAAGACGTAACAAACTAATAGTTTTTTGAATGCAAAAGATGCAATAGACTTACACAATGGTCCCCTCCGGCATACAACTAGGAAAATACCGGTCGCTATGGAGGGTGAGAATATGTATGGGCACATAATCATACCATGTAGGATAACTAAGTAGACGGTTATGCTGTTTCATCCCATCCAGCAACAATGCTCTGCACTGTGTGTTTATATATTTACATATTTATTCCATCTAGCTACAATGCTCCGCACTGGGTGTGTTTATATTTATATATCTATATATTTATTCCATCTAGCTACAATGCTCCGCACTGTGTGTTTACATATCTACATATTATTCCATCTAGCTACATTGCTCCGCAGTGTGTGTTTATATATTTACATATTTATCCCACCTAGCTACAATGCTCCATACTGTAGGTGTTTATATATCTACATATTTATTCCATCTAGCTACAATGCTCCGCACTGTGTGTTTATATATTCATATATTTATTCCATCCAGCTACAATGCTCTGCACTGTGTGTCTGTGTGTGTATATACATATTTTATAGTAATATGTACATATGTATATTAGCTGCTCTTGCTTGCTTGCTTTTTTTTCTTGCCTTCTGATTGTTGCTCTGAGTGTTGCTATCCCTGTGCTGTTGCAATCCTGGAATTTCCCCATTGTGGGACTAATAAAGGCTTATCTTATCTTATATAGGCCTCTAATCTGATAAGGTGGTCTAAAGTGCTTTTACCACATCTGAAGCCACACTGGTAATCAGTTAAAAGGCCTTCAGACTCAAGCACCCACACAAGGTGATTGTTTACCATTCTTCCCATGGTTTTACAGAGGCAACTTGTCAGAGCTATTGGACAGTCGTGGTTGGTATCCGTATGATCTTTCCCAGGTTTTGGAAAAGGTATAACTACTGCTTCTTTCCCACTTTCAGGAATACCGCCTGATTTCAAGATGTTGTTGAAAACCATCAAGAAAATGGATAGTGCACTGGCGGATAAGTGTTTTAAAAACTGATAATGAATTCTATCTGGCCCCACAGCAGTGTCATGAGAGTTCCTTATTGAGAACAAAAGTTCTTCCATAGTGAAATCTTGGTTGTATGGTTCTGAGTGAGAAGAAAAGTTTAATTCTTTTTGCTCTTCTTGTGCTTGTAATTTGCTAGTTGATTAGCTATTTCCCTTCAGGACCTCGAAGACTTGCTGTGGTAAATGAAACCATGAATTCTGCTGTCTGCCAAAAAATCCTGAAGAACAATGTCTGGCCATCTGTTCGTGACCTTAAGCTGAAGCACACTTTGGTCCACCTCTGAATAGCTTAAGAAAAACAAAATGAAGACTCTGGAGTGGCAGTCCTGACCTGAATCCAACTGAGATACTGTGGCATGACCTTAAAAAAGTGGTTCATGCTCGAAAACCCTCCACTGTGGCTGAATTACAACAATTCTGCAAAGATGAGTGGACCAAAATTCCTCCACAGCGCTGTAAAGACTCATTGCCAGTTATCGCAAACACTTGATTGCAGTTGTTGCTGCTAAGGGTGGCCCAACCAGTTATTAGGTTTTGGGGGCAATCACTTTTTCACCCAGGGCCATGTAGTTTTGAAAATTTTTCCCCCTTAATAATAAACACATTCATTTAAATACTGGATTTTGTGTTTACTTGTGTTATCTTTGTCTAATATTTAAATTTGTTTGATGATCTGAAACATTTAAGTGTGACAAACGTACAAAAAATAGATTGGGCTGCACGGTGGCGCAGTGGTTAGCACTGCGGCAGCATAGTTTACCCTTGGCCCGGGGATCGTGGGATCGATCCCAGCACCCGACCAACAGTGATCTGTGTGGCGTTTGCATGTTCTCCCCGTGTTTGCGTGGGTTTACTCCGGGATTTCTCCGGTTTCCTCCCACATGCCAAAAACATGCAGGTTAGGTTAATTGGAGACTCTAAAGTGGCCCTAGGTGTGAGTGTGTGTGTGAATGGTTAAGGGATAGCACTGTAGCGTGGCTGCTCATCCATCCAGGTGGTGGATGACCCTCAATTTCCCCTCTGGGGATCAATAAAGTATACTAAATCTAAAAAAAAAACAAAACAAAAAAAAAAAACAAAAGAGAAATCAGGAAGAGGCAAACACTTTCACACCACTGTATATGTCAATTGCAGTAAATGGGTGAATTACATGGGCAACTTGCTCTTTTCATATTCTCCATTATTGTCGCTGTAATATCAGCCTTTATACTGAATACTGGTGCATCTCGGTAAATTACATTATAATTTGTAATTTAAAAAGAACCATAATCATCACAAATAAATTTAAAATGGCTTAAATATTTCACTGTATGTGTAATGAAGGCTCACATTCCTGCACTGACATTCAAAACTATTTTTTTTTAATTTTAGACTGGAAGAAGTTCTTTTAATTTTCATCTGAAACCTAATTAAACTTAAACTTCTAGACCCAGCAAGGTTTCAAACAGGGTGGACTAACTTGTTATTTTCATTTTTTTTTTACTTTAATGCAGTTGAATATTACTCGTGTTTTTTTAACACACAGTTACAACAGCCTTTATGGAGCAGCAGAGCTGCTATTTGAGTTTTTACACCAACATCTATTATTTAATTGTGTTGCTACAAACACTTCTGATTAAGCTGTCAAGTTTCCAACTCATGTTTGATGGGTCCTTATTTTATTTAAGCTATGGGAAGCTGTGCCAGCAAAAGCTGAGCTGGCGGACATGACAGAAATAATTGCGATTAGTCGACTGATTGAAAAAAAAATAGTCATCAGATTAATCGACTACTAAAATAATCGTAGTTGCAGCCCTAGGACCAAACGTGACACGATGTTTTCTAACCTGTTTGTATACCACCATAAACAGAGAGAGAACCTTGGAGCAGCATCTGCAGTGATGTGGACGTTGTACCGGTCTGTTGTGGTGAAGAGGGAGCTTAGTTCTAAGGCAAAGCTGTTGATTTACCAGTCAATCTATGTTCCTACTCTCACCTATGGTCACGAGCTTTGGGTAATGACCGAAAGAACAAGATCGTGGATACAAGCGGCTGAAATGAGCTTTCTCCGTTGGATTGCTGGACTCACCCTCAGAGATAGGGTGAGGAGCTCAGTCATCCGGGAGAGGCTCCGAGTAGAACCGCTGCTCCTCCACACTGAAAGGAGTCAGTTGAGGTGGTATGGGCATGTGACTAGGATGCTTCCTGGATGCCTCCCACTTGAGGTGTTTCAGGCACGTCCCACTGGGAGGAGACCCCGGGGCAGACCCAGGACTCTGTGGAGAGACTAGGTCTCCCAGCTGGTCTGGGAACACCTTGATATACTCTCTGAAGAGCTGGAGCAGGTGGCTGGGGAGAGGGAAGTCTGGGCTTCTCTGCTTGAACTGCTGTCTCCACGACCCGGACCTCTGGAAAAGCGGTAGAAGATGGATGGATGGAAGATAAGACAGACAAGATGATCCAAGGAGAGCAAAGTATACAGGCAGAGGGTCCAGGAGGCAAAAAAATCTGACCAATAAGGACAGAGAACGTTCTGATAGAAGTCTTGCGGGATTTAATGCAATGGAATTTGGTCCGCTTGAATTTTTGCCTGTGTGAAAGGGAACTGAACCAAGGAGAAAATGATACAAAGTAAATTTATCAACTGATTCAGACCAAAGTAAACAAATTTAGGAGTGAAAGCACCCTAAGACCTTCTTGACCACTTGATCAAATTTCAGACCTTATATATGTGACATGGAAAAATGTGCAGCAACATTGCAAATAGTTTTGTCTAAATATTTACTTGAACTGAAAATGCTTCAAATTTGAGGTTACCAGCACAGCTCACGATAAATGAACAGGGAGTCAGTGGCAAACTGAAGTTATTAAGTTCCAATGTGAAAATTCATTCCCACAAACTATAGTCATTACTGCTGGTTTTCAGACATTTTCCCTCTTGACGTCAAATAATTTCTTGTAAATTGGGTATTTTTTCCTCGTAAATCTGCGCATTTTTTTTCTTGAAAATCTACATCTTACTCTAGTTTGTTGAAAAAAAAATGGATGACTTTAAATAGCAGCACACAACTTGATGTAAATCATGCTACTCATTTCAAACTTATTGAGCACTTCTGAAAAGTTTGTCATAGCGAAACAGCACAAGTATTCAACCAAATGTTAAGCTGCAGCAGGTGAGTCAAAATGGCGTCAGTGTCTCTCCCGTTTTATTTCGTCCTGTAAACTTACCATCAGCAGGCTGCTGGAAGTTGACATAAGCGTAACCCAAAGAGCGGCGGGTGATCATATCTCTGCACACCCTGATGGAGAGGATGGGCCCGGCTGGGCTGAACTTCTCGTAGAGCATGGCCTCTGTGACGTCCGGGTGTAGGTCCCCAACATACAGGGAGGCCATGGGGTAACTTGGCGCGCTTGGATTCATCTTGATGGGGTCGAGTTTTTCAGTATACTGGCAACAGCTGCTATCAGGATTCCACTGCAGTCTCCAAAAGACTAAGGTCTTGAATTTCTCTGCGTCAGATTAGCAACGTGGGCTCAATAGCGACGTTAGCAAAATGTCGGCGCGCGGCCTAACAATAGGACCAGATTCACAGCGTCCTTTTGTAGTTTTCTAGTCTGAAAGGGGAGTACGTGACGCAAACTACTCAGTTCGAACAAATACACTGATAGTCGAGTTTTAACCAGTCAAATAAGCGATTGCCAAGGAAAATGGCAAAATTTAATCGCCCACGTTTTAACAAAGATGCTAACTAACGTTCGTCTTCTTACGGCGTTTTTTTTTTTTTTCTTTTTCCTCTTGGGTTGGCAAATCAAATCCTGCTTCACCGATTTTTACCTTTTCTTATAAAAATATGTCTGCGTGTGCTCTCTAGCTTCTGGTTCGTTTCATAATAAAATGTGTGCCGAGACGAGTCCCACAGCACACTTCGCAGACGGATCACAGGAGCGAAAGAAGGTCGGAGCGGGGCGACGACCAGCTGAATCCAACGGGGGTGACGTCACACATCTCGCGATAGAGAGCGACAACCACTTGGTCAAAGGTTGATGTACTGTCAGAAGGATTTTGGAAACATCATTTTAAGGTAAGAATCTTGACTCGTGCCAGGCTTCTCAAATTCCGGACCAAGATGTGCATCCGGTCCCAGACGTGTACCGCATTAAGTGATGTGCGCCCAGTTTGAAACTTTTTCTCATTAAATTACTACGTTTATTTGTAAACTTGCAACTTTTTTTTCTGGCAAATTTCCAAGTTTCTTCACATGAATTTGCCATTTTTTTTCCTCCCAAATCTGCTATTTTTTGCATCTTAAATCTCTTTTTTGTAAATTTGCAGTCTTTTTCAAATAAATATGAGTTTTAGTTTTTCTTGTAAATTGCTGTAAGCAAGAGTGTAACAAAGCACATCAGCACTCATTCAGTGATGCCTGCCTTTGATCTTTGATGATGTCATAGCGAGTCCTATGATCGTGAGTGATGACTGCCTTTGGTCTTTCATGATGTCAGAATCCGATGATCTTTAATGATGTCATAGTGACTCCTATCCCTGCATTTGATCTTTGATGATGTCATAGCAAGTCCTACGATCCTGAGTGATGCCTGCCTTTGATTTTTGATTTCACACATAAGTTGTTATACATAGGAACATCACAGGATATTTCACACATAAGGAGTTATTCTTCTTCTTTTAGATTTGATTGATGGTTGACAACCAGCTTAAAGGTGCATTACCGCCACTGACTTGACTGTTTTCCTCATAGCTTTGCAACATTTTCCTCATAGCTTTGCAACATTTTCCTCATAGCTTTGACATTTTCCTCTTACAGCTTTGTGACGCTTTGACATTTTCCTCATAGCTTTGCAACATTTTCCTCATAGCTTTGACATTTTCCTCTTACAGCTTTGTGACGCTTTGACATTTTCCTCATAGCTTTGCAACATTTTCCTCATAGCTTTGACATTTTCCTCTTACAGCTTTGTGACACTTTGTGACATTTTCCTCATAGCTTTGTGACATTTTTCCTCATAGCTTTGTGACGTTTTCCTCATAGCTTTGTGTCGTTCTTCTTTAATCTCGTATCTGCGTCTCACCTCATTATTCTTCTTCCTCTTTTAGACTTGATTGGCAGTTGATCCACCAGCCCATGATGTCTGTGAACTTAAAGATCCCCCACTTGACAAGTCCTCAACTGCTTCCCATTGTAGCCCCTTAATGCCAAGATATTTTTCTGCTGCTTTCACAGTGATTTTGATTTTTTCTTTCTTGGAAGTCTGCGCAGTGCAGTTTATCACATCGACCACAAATAAGACAAAATTATTTTCCTTCAAAACCAGAGTATCTTCCTTAATTCTACTGCATGCACTGCAAGTCTGCACACTTTCCCTGTTCGAGTCCACTCCCACTTTGTTAGCTGGCACCTTTTTCACAGCTTCTGCATATGTTAATCCCTGGAAGACTTATCTGCTGAATTTCTGCTGCTCTTTTGCTGGCTTCACAACCTCGATATGCAGAGCTATGTTCACCACTGCAGTTACAGCACTTTAACTTGGCTCCTCTTTCACACTTGCCATATTCATGTTCACCGGCACATCTGGCACATCATTGTCTACCTTTGCATATCGCTGCAACATGACCAAACTTTTGACTTTTAAAACATCTGAGTGGAGGAGGAACGTAAAGTCTGACTTCATAGCTCATGTAGCCAATATACACCCTACTTGGCAATCTTGTTTCATCAAATTTTAACATTACCGACAGACTGTCACATTTTTCACCATTTCTATTAGTTTTCAATCTTTGTACCTCTGTCACTTTTGCTCCAGTTAATTTTTCCATTATTTCATCAGTTGAGACAGCCGTTGAAATGCCCGCTATAACTCCTCTCATTGCCTTATTTCCTTCCAATATTGAACACTGCACATTTTTCCCCTCCAGCTTATTGACTCTGATTGCGTTTCCTTGTTGAACACTGTCTTTACGTGTAACTAGTAATGAGCCACTACGAAGAATTCTTGCATTTAAAACTTCTCCAAGTAACTTATTAATTGCATTTGTGAGCTTAATTGGGTTCCACTCACGAAATGATGCCCCTTCCTAAGCTTGATTACTTTACACTCCTGTTTATTCTGAGATTGTTCATTTTCTGATTCATCAACACTTGATAACGCTCTTGAATGATTTTCTTTACATCTACATTTGCTTCTTTTAGACTCCACCAAGCTCCAAACTTCATCTTCCCCGCTTCCCACCTCCATTCATCCTAGGTGAATTCGTGTCTTGGTCGAATCGCCTTCTTCTTCATCAGCAGAGAGTTGCTGCCTTTTCATGTCCTGCCACCAATACATAGGAACATCATAGGACATCATGCAGATATCATACGAACATCATAGGCGGTCCTATGATCTTTGGTCATGAAACACACACTGACACACAGATTTCTTGAATTTATAGAGTGATTCCCAACTTTTTTCCTCATAAATTTGACTTTTTGTAAATTTGCTCATTTTTTTTTCTTATAAACTAGTGCATGCCTGTGCATGCCTGTAGAAACCAAGTATAAGCAAGTATTTGTGCATGGCCATAGAAAGCAGGTGTAAGGCAGCATTTCTGCATGCCCATAGAAAGTTACTGTTACCATGGCAGCAGTAGCCATGGTGATGTCTGCCTTTGATCATTGACATCATCCATTCAGTGATGCCTGCCTTTGATCTTTGATGTGTGTGTCTGGCAACAGGAACCATGGTAAAAGCTGCGTTTGAGGTTTGCCGTAGAAAGCAGGTGTAAGCAAGCACATCTGCACTCATTCAGTGATGCCTGCCTTTGATCTTTGATTGTGCCATAGCGAGTGCTATGGTCTTTGATGATGTCGTAGAGTCCTATGATCGTAAGTGATGACTGCCTTTGATCATTGATGTCATATTGAGTCCTATGATCTGTTAAGGTGGCAGAGCGAGTCCTATGTGAGTGACGGCTGCCTTTGATATTTGATGTCCTATGATCGTGAGTGTGCGTGAGTAATGCCTGCGTTTGATCTCTGATGTCATAGCAAGTCCTATGATTGTGAGTGATGCCTGCCGTTGATCACATAAAGACATCTATTTGTCTATATGACATCATCTAGACATCATCTCTATGACAGCATCGTAAGTTCTCTGATGTCTGAGATCGTAGGAACATCATCGGTCATAGCTAGTCCTATGATCATGAGTGCTGCCTGCCATTGATCACATAGTCAAAGACACCGGTCTATAGGTCTTTATGATGTCATCTAGACATCATATCTATATGACGGCACTGGTCTATATGACATAAAGCCCTCAAGGCAGGCATCATAGGACACTACATCATAGGCAGCCAGTCCTATCGTCTATATGATGGCATCGCCAGTCCTTAGTAGCCTGAGATCATAGGATCATCATAGGACATCAGGCAGATATCATAGGCCATCCTATGATGTCCTATGATCATGACAGACACAAAGACATTATAGGATCATCATAGGACATCAGGCAGACATCATAGGCCAGCCTGTGATGTCCTATGCTCATGAGGAGCTCATTTAGCAGTAGGCTACATCATCCTAGGTGCGCGACCGAGAGGTTTCGCAGGTCCTTCCTACCTACGGCTGTCAGACTTTATAACCTAAGCAGGGCTGCTCGCAGAGATAGTAAAAAAAACACTACGACCTAATAGTATTGAATGCAAAAGATGCAACAAACTTAGACAAAATGGTCCTTCTCCTGTATACAACTAGGACAATATCAATCGCTATGGAGGGTGACAATATGTATGAGTACATTGTGGAGAATGTGCAGAAGGATGAGACTGAGTTATTCCTCAGGTTCAGCTTTATTCACAGATCACATACGCCATCAATCTCAAAGCAGGAAAAGAGGCAGTATATTCTCACATCTCACATTTTATACCCCGGACATCGAAACAGCAGTCACATGGTGTTTAATCAAACATACAGTCACATGGTACTTAATCCTAGTCACAATATAACCCCTTTGATCTTCACCATTGTCCTTTAGTCTTCGGTGGTCCGGAAATCTCTCCAGGTCATCTCCCTGAAACAAAGGCCAAATCTCACACTCTCCCGTTATCTCTCAGGGCTCAGTCCTTTTATTCCACGAGACGTGTAGCACACAGTAAACACACAGCAATATATTTGTGGAGCATACGTAACCAACATATGTGGCCACATGACCCCCCCCAAACGTCTAAGATGGGACAAACATAACCAGAGATACATGACATAATAACATTACTACATATCAATCCACCAGTTGCCGAGGTCTACGCCTCCTGCCGTATTTGCTGTAAGCCGGCTTCGCTGCTTCTGCAGTGTCTCCCTGCTCCTGTGGATTAGAACTGTTAGTCAATCTCTGTGGGTGTTCTGGAGAATGCCTTCTAGGAGGTCTGCCACGACGGGGGGCTTTCGCCAACTGCAGTGTTTCATCCGCCAAAACAAAAGCGGGTTTGAGACTGTTTATACAAATCAACTCCTTTCTGTCTCCCAAATCTAGCAAAAAATGCTTCTCTCCTGTTTCCAGCTCCCAGAACGGTCCATCGTAAGGCGGCCGCAAGTTTGGGCGATGAGCATCATGCCTAGCAAAAACAAACTCCGCATTTTTTAAAGGCTTCGGCACAAAAGCGCGTGGGAAACTGTGATGAACCGGGCCAGGAAGCGTGTTTGATCCTGTGTCGCTCTGCAACAGCTGAGCGGGGGAGCAATTTGGTGCAGGATTATCGGGGAGAAATTCCCCGGGCAGACGGAGAGGCTGTGTAAAAACTATTTCAGCTGGGGAGGCTTGCAAATCCTCCTTAGGTGCAGAACGCAACCCCAATAAAACCCATGGAAGTTTATCAACCCAATTTGTATCTGTAAGTGATGCTCTGAGGGCTGCTTTCAATGACCTATGAAAACGTTCGCATAAACCGTTAGCCTGGGGGTTGTACGCGGTAGTGCGGTGGATCGTTACCCCTAGGCTGCGGGCCATCGATGACCAGAGTTCGGAAACAAATTGAGGACCTCTGTCGGACGTTATGTCCGACGGAACTCCAAAACGCGCTACCCAAGCTGTTAAAAATGCGCGGGCCACTTCTTCAGCTGTGGTTGCTGCCAGAGGGACCGCTTCGGGCCAACGCGTGGTGCGGTCCACCATCGTCAAAAGGTGTGTGCACCCCTGTGACGATGGAAGGGGGCCTATCAAGTCGACATGCACATGATCAAAACGCTTAGCCGGAATGTGAAAAGGCTCCAACGGAGCTCTAGTGTGTCTGTGTATTTTGGCTCGCTGACACGATACGCAGGCTGTCGCCCATTGCTTGACCTGTTTGCGCAACCCCGGCCATACAAATTTCTCCCCCACCATTTTGACCGATGCGCGCACCCCCAGGTGCGCCAGAGAATGGATCAAGTCAAAAACGCGGCAGCGCCATGCAGCTGGCACCACGGGACGCAGCCGTCCCGTGGAGACATCACAGATTAGGGGGGGCATACCATCTTGCAGCACCCTGTCCTCCAGCCTTAACCCTGTTGGTCCAGACTGGAGCGCGCGCACATCCGCATCGCTAACCTGCTCCGTGGCCATGGCTGCATAATCTAACCCTACGCGGACCGGGGCTGCGCGCGCTTCCACGTCGCTACCCTGGCCCGCGGCCATGGCTGCAGAGTCTGCCCTCACGGGGCCTGGAGCCGCCACCGCACACGAGAGGCAGTCTGCCACTACATTATGTTTACCTGCGACATGCTGGATATCGGTGGTGAACTCCGATATCGCGGCCAGCTGTCTTTGCTGTCGGCCTGACCAAGGTTCCGAAATATTGGCCATCGCAAAAGTCAGCGGTTTGTGGTCCACGAACACGGTGAAACGGCACCCTTCCAGCCAGAACTGGAAATGGCGGATGGCCAAGTGTAGAGCCAACAACTCCCTGTCGAACGCGCTGTATTTTCGCTCGCTATCGCGCAAGGTTTTACTGAAAAACGCGAGTGGCTGCCAGGCCCCAGCCACGTACTGTTCAATGACCGCCCCTATGGCTACATCTGACGCGTCAGTGGTGAGCGCCATGCAGGCCGTTGGGACTGGGTGAGCCAACAAAGCAGCGTTTGCCAGGGCTGATTTGACTTGAGAGAATGCGTGCTCCCGCTCAGGAGACCATTCGATTTTATTCGTGGGTTTTTGTTTTTTTAGTGCAGCGTACAATGGTTGCATTAGCTGCGCTGCGCGGGGGAGGAAACGGTTGTAAAAATTAACCATTCCCAAAAACTCCTGTAACGCTTTGACCGTTTGTGGTTGGGGAAAATTTGTTATTGCACGAACTTTATCGGGGAGCGGGACTGCTCCTTCTGGCGAAACGCGATGCCCCAAAAAATCAATCTGCGCCACCCCGAAATGACACTTCGCTGGGTTAATTATTAACCCGTGCTCTGCCAACCTCCGGAAAACTGCCATGAGGTGGCTTTCGTGTTCGTCTTCGGACGTGCTGGCTACCAAAATGTCATCCAAATAGACGAACACGAAAGGGAGATCGCGTAGGACCGCGTCCATCATACGTTGGAACGTCTGCGCTGCTCCCTTGAGCCCAAACGGCATGCGCAAAAACTCAAAAAGCCCGAAAGAAGTTATTACCGCTGTTTTGGGTATATCCTGCACGTGCACTGGAACCTGATGGTAACCGCGAACCAAGTCTATTTTAGAAAAAATGCACGCCCCCGCCAAATGGACCGAAAAATCTTGGATATGCGGGATCGGGCAGCAGTCGTGTGCTGAGGCGTTATTCAACCTGCGGAAATCACCGCAAGGTCGCCATGAGCCATCAGCCTTTGGGACCATGTGCAGTGGTGAAGCCCAGGGGCTTTTAGAACGTCTGATGATGCCCAGTTTTTCCAGATTGGCGAACTCCTCGCACGCTATGGTCAGTTTAGCTGAGTCCAAGCGCCGAGCTTTTGCAAAAACGGGCGGGCCGGTGGTAGTGATAAAATGTTCCACCCCATGTTTAGCCACTGTCGCCGAAAATGTTGGGACTGTGAGTGCTGGGAACTGAGTGAGTAGTGCATGGAACTTACCACCCGCAGCTGTGACGCTGGCTTGTGCAGTTGGCGGTGTCACCCGGGCTGTGCAGGGAATAGAGTGAAAAGAGAGTGCATTAACCAGACGTCTATTAGCAAGATCAACCAATAAACCATGTGAGCACAAAAAATCAGCCCCTAACATGTTGAAATTGACTGCCGCTACAATAAAAGTCCACTCAAATGTACGGCCCTGCAAAGACAGAAGCAGAGTCCTCTCACCGAAGGTCTTAATCGCTGATCCGTTCGCTGCTGACACTGACACCCGGGGAACCTTAGACGGCATCAGCCGGTCCACGTAGGAAGGTGTGATGAAACTCAGCTGGGAGCCTGTGTCCACGAGGAAATGCCTCCCCGAGCGTGCATCCGTCAGGTAAAGCAGCTTGTTCTCCTCCCCGAGGGCCGCAGCCGCTACCGACCCCCGGTCTTGGCGTTTCCCGAACGCTTGAAGTGGCACGGTGGGAAGCACTTGCGTGCCCTCTCTGCAAAGCGGCGATGATAGAAGCAAAGGACGTCATCCGCTCCGTGTCGCCTGGTCCCTGCTGCTGCCGTCGTCGTCGCGTCTGGTGCTGCAACCACTGGCTCCGTGCCGTCTCTGGACGTTGCTCCTAACTCCGCTGCTGCGGCCGAAACTGCGCTCTGTTTGTGGGCGTCGACGAGTCGCTGCGCCTCTTTGCTCAACCCATGGTAGTCTCGCCGGGCCAACCGAGTTGAGTCTGCCAGCTTAACTCTCACCGCTGGCGGCAGGGTCTGGAGGAAAAGGTGGGCGAAGATGAATTCGCAATCCTCGGAGTCTTTCAGCCTCAGCATTTTCACCATCAGGTCCACGGGTTTGTCGTTCTCTGACTCCGTCAGTGCTAGGAGCCCCTCTGCTCGCCGTTGCACCGAGGGGGTGAAATGGCTGATAAGCGCAGCCTTCAATGCGCTGTATTTGTTGCTGTCCGGTGGGTGATTGACCAGATCTTCCACCCTCTGGGCTGTGTGGCTGTTCAACTTCGCCACCACATGGTAGAACTTCGTGTCGTCTCTAGAGATTTTCCGGAGGTTGAACTGCGCCTCGACCACGCTAAACCAGGAGCGCGGACTATGTTGCCAGAAGTCGGGCAGCTGGAAAGTGGTGGCAGCCATCAGGCTGGCTTCTACCGAGCCCCACTCGGGAGAATTATCTCTGCTCATGCTTCGTCGTAAGGTCACCAGTGTGGAGAATGTGCGGAAGGATGAGACTGAGTTATTCCTCAGGTTCAGCTTTATTCACAGATCAAATACTCCATCAATCTCAAAGCAGGAAAAGAGGCAGTATATTCTCACATCTCACATTTTATACCCCGGACATCTAAACAGCAGTCACATGGTGTTTAATCAAACATACAGTCACATGGTACTTAATCCCAGTCACAATGTAACCCCTCTGATCTTCACCATTGTCCTTTAGTCTTCGGTGGTCCGGAAATCTCTCCAGGTCATCTCCCTGAAACAAAGGCCAAATCTCACACTCTCCCGTTATCTCTCAGGGCTCAGTCCTTTTGTTCCACGAGACGTGTAGCACACAGTAAACACACAGCAATATATTTGTGGAGCATATGTAACCACCATATGTGGCCACAACATATTCATACTATGTGGGGTAACTAAATAGACGGTTATGCTGTTTATTCCATCTAGCTACAATGCTCCGCACTGTGAATATATATTTATGGGTACATACTGTATGTATATTCACTGCTCTTATTTTCTTATCTTCTAAATTATTGCTATTGAGTGTTGCTATTCCTGTGCTGTTGCAATCCTGGAATTTCCCCATTGTGAGACGAAAAGGCTTATCTTATCTTATAGTGATTTGACTTTTTTTCCTGATAAATTTGCAGCTTTTTCCTCCTAAGTGTCCATGTTTTCTCTTAAATTTGTGACTAACTATATTATTAATAGTGTCCCCCTCAATATTTGCTCTGCAGAAAATGTTGATTGTCCCTCCAAACAATGAAATGAAATATCCACCCATGCAGCATGTCGGCATTGTTCTGGACCTCTGGCCCACTTGAAAAAATAGTTTTGGTACACCTGGACGAGTGTTTCTGAACTAATGATTTCAAAAATATCTAACCTGAATTGTGGGAAATGAGTGTCCTGAGCAAAAACAACGAATTGCCTGTGGCGTGGACGCACTCACCTGCAGTCTTTCATAACGTTGACTACTGGACCTCGTTTATCAATTCTAGGTAAAAGGTACTCTTCTGTGTCTGTCATATAATGCAAATAGCTAGGAGGTGATACAAAAGTAAATCTGAATAGCAAAACAGATCTCTTATGTCTTGGAAATACACAAGCAGTACAAGTGGAGTCTGTTCCATGTTTCCCGCCTTTGTGGACTCTGCGCTGCTGTTGCGTAGATCTAGTGGTCTGTGAGGCAGCAGCTGCTAGGCTCAGATGTATTTGTTGGCCAGATTGTGGATGTCATCCTTGGTGAACTCCGAGCTCTCAAGTTTCAGAGAGGCGTTCGAACAGCTGAGTCATGTGGTGCCGCTCGTCCTTCTCCAGCAGCATCAGCACAACCTGCAGTCAGGAGGAAGAAGGGTCACTGTCAAGACTGCAGGATGGAGGGGGGGGGGGGAAATCAGAAGTTGCCAGCCTGTATCTTCAGGAGCCACAGGTGGCTTTTTTCCCCTCCTTGTTTCTATGGAGAAAAAATTACCCTCACAAATCTATGAGAAAAGGACTCAAATTTACAAAAAAATTAGGAATTTTAGGAACCTGAATACCAGCTCCAAATATTAAGACACAATCCAGAAGTGATATACAGTAAGAATATGCTGTATGGTCTTTTTTCTCCCTCATAAACTGCATTAGCATCAATGTTTTATAGAAATGCGACTTTTCTTATACATTTTGAATTTGTGACTTTCTTGTCATAAATTTGCGGTTTTCTGATAAATTTGGGAACTTTTTCTTATAAATTAAAATTTTTCATAAATATGCATTTAAAAATTTTTTTTCCTAAATTTGCAGCTATAAAATCAGCATTTTTTTCTCATAAATTTGCAATTTTTGCCATTTGAACATTTTTTTCTTATAGACATCTCCAGAAAAAATTAAGAGACCACAGCAAAATTATCACTTTATCTGGTTTTACTATTGACTGTATATGTACAGTGGTGTGAAAAAGTGTTTGCCCCCTTCCTGATTTCTCATTTTTTTGTGTTTGTCACACTTAAATGTTCCAGATCATCAAACAAATTTAAATGTTAGACAAAGATAACCCAAGTAAACACAAAATGCAGTTTTTAAATGAAGGTGTTTATTATTAAGGGGAAAAAAAATCCAAACCTACATGGCCCTGGGTGAAAAAGTGATCCCCCCCATTAAAACATAAATTAACTGGTTTATCACATCTTTGGAAAGCTGAGTTCACTTTCTCTCACCACACCCAAGCCTGATTACTGCCACACCTGTTCTCAATCAAGAAATCACTTAAATAGGACCTGCCTGACAAAGTGAAGTAGACCAAAAGATCCTCAAAAGCTAGACATCATGCTGCGATTCAAAGAAATTCAGGAACAAATGAGAAACAAAGTAATTGAGATCTATCAGTCTGGAGAAGGTTATAAAACCATTTCTAAAGCTTTGGGACTCCAGTGAACCACAGTGAGAGCCATTATCCACAAATTGCGAAAACATGGAACAGTGGTGAACCTTCCCTGGAGTGGCCAGCTGACCAAAATTACCCCAAGAGCGCAGCGACGACTCATCCAAGAGGTCACAAAAGACCCCACAACAACATCCAAAGAATAGCCGGCCACACTTGCCTCAGTTAAGGTCAGTGTTCATGACTCCCGCATAAGAAAGACTGGGCAAAAATGGCCTGCATGGCATAATTCCAAGACAAAAACCGCTGCTGAGCAAAAAGAAGATAAAGGCTCATCTCAGTTTTGCTAGAAAACATCTTGATGATCCCCAAGACTTTTGGGAAAATACTCTGAACTGATGAGACGAAAGTTGAACTTTTTGGAAGGTGTGTGTCCCATTACATCTGGTGTAAAAGTAACACAGCATTTCAGAAATGGAACATCATACCAGCAGTAGTGTGATGGTCTGGGGCTGTTTTTCTGCTTCAGGACCTGGAAGACTTGCTGCGGTAAATGGAACCATGATTTCTGCTGTCTACCAAAAATTCCTGAAGGAGAATGTCCAGCCATCTGTTTTTGACCTCAAACTGAAGCGCACTTGGGTTCTGCAGCAGGACAATGATCCAAAACACACCAGCAAGTCCACCTCTGAATGGCTTAAGAAAAACAAAATAAAGACTCTGGAGTGGCCTAGTCAAAGTCCTCACCTGAATCCGACTGAGATGCTGTAGCATGACCTTAAAAAGGCGGTTCATGCTCGAAAACCCTCCACTGTGGCTGAATTACAACAAGTCTGCAAAGATGAGTGGGCCAAAATTCCTCCACAGCACTGTAAAAGGCTCATTGCCAGTTATCGCAAATGCTTGATTGCAGTTGTTGTTGCTCAGGGTGGCTCAACCAGTTATTAGGTTTAGGGGGCAGTCACTTTTTCACACAGGGCCTTGTAGGTTTGGATTTTTTTCCCCTTAATAATAAACACCTTCATTTAAAAACTGCATTTTGTGTTTACTTGTGTTATCTTTGTCTAATATTTAAATTTGTTTGATGATCTGAAACATTTTAGTGTGACAAACATACAAAAAAAATGAGAAATCAGGAAGGGGTCAGACACTTTCACACCACCATATGTGTTTGAGTAAAATTAATAATTTTGTTTCATTTTCTAACCTACTGAAAATAACTCACCCAAATTCAAAGTCAAAATATCATCACTTAGAGCATTTATTTACAGAAAATGACAACTGGCCAAAACAACAAAAAAGATGTTGCTTGTAAATGTCCTTTTAAATAATGCAAAGAAAAGAGGTTCATGATCATTCTTAAATACTGCAATACTTAAGTTTTTACTTAGGAAGAATTCAAATCTGTATTTGTGTAACAACTTTGATCTTTCTTCACAGCTTTCATGAGTCGACCATGTTTAGATGATCAACTAATCAGTACCTCCTTAAGTAGACCGACGTGTCCTTGCGTTGGAATTCAACAGATACGCAAATTGAATGGCTGCCATATATATTCCCCATTGTGGGACTAATAAAAGTTTATCTTATATAGAGATGGTAATTTAGTAAAAAGTGTGGCATCTTATTTTTTTCTGGAGTTGTATTTACAGATTTATTCATGTAAATTTGTGACTTTTTGGTATATTTTGTGATTTTTATCATTAAGTTGGTTCTTTATCTTGTAGAATTGGGAGATTTTCTTCAAAATTTTCTTTGGTGAATTTGGCTCAGTTAAAATGGCACTTTGAGGCGGATGATAAAATAAAGGCAGCGGTGAGAGGTTTAAAGTAGGTTTGTTAAATCATACCGCCGTCACAGGAACTCCGCTCCAGCCCTTGTGTGAGCAGACTGGAGCGGGTCCTCAGGCTCTCAGCAAAGAGACACAGGATGTGTGTGTCAGCAGCAGTAGTCAAAGAGTGAGAGAGAGATTTACAGAATGGTGCAGCATATATACCCAACTACAGACAATACATGAAAGGCATTCACAGTAGTAGGTATGGGCATTTGCATTTGAGAGACACAGTAAGGACAGGAAGCATGAACACAATGCATGAATGGCACATTAACATCACAGTAGTGAAACAATGCATGAATGGCACATTAACATCACAGTAGTGAAACGGAAAAAGCCAAAAGGAGCGGGCTGTCTGTAGACATTAATACACACATTGCCATGCCTGTCCCAGTCTGTTGTGGGGGTTATCCCAAACCGCCACACGCTCCCCCCCAGAGGGCTCGGCAGGGGGCCGAGACCTCGATAGTTCAGCTTTGGCAGCGAGCAGGGAAAGCTCTGTGCGGGCGAAGGTGGAGGGTAGTAAATGCCGGCCGGGGACGGTGAAATCGTCCGGGCCGCGCAAAAATTGCTTGTTGTTCCGCGATGTCGAGGGGCTGTCCCGTTGAATGTGCGGAGATCACAAGAAGAAAAATTAGTCACTGGCTCCTCCCGCGATTAAGTCCTGCAAGGATTAATAGTGGCCGTGAAGAAAAGCAGGGGCGGCTGTAAGAAAAAAACAAAGGCAAAGGGACTTGGCGTGTTGACTTTAGGTGCGGGCACAACCTTAAAGCCCTCGGGAACCACAGACTGCCGAATTCCCTTTGTGTGCCGTGGCTGAGACCATTAGCAAATCCTTCGAGCATGCTGCGTGCGTGCCTCAGGTGTACGAGCAACCCTGAAGGGCCTGTGTGCAGCGGCGAAGGAGGATGGGGGTCTGTAGAGCCATATGCGTCCCGTGCATGGTGCGCCGTCTTCGTAACTCCCGGTGCGTGTGCCGGGGTTCTGTGCGTGGGTGGGCCAGCTGGGGAGGAGAACCAGGGTCAGGGTGCTTAATCATCCCTGTTCATTGTGTTGGAGCGGTGAAAGTGAGTAGACGATCTTTGTCCCTCGAGCTCGTGTAGATGCGTTGGAGCGGTGAGAGGGAGGAGACGATCTTTGTCACTCGCTCGGCCATGGTGCGTTCAGGTACACGCGCTGCATTCTCCGTCGGCCATGGAGGTCGCCGTCGTGGAGAGGGGACGAGGTGCATGCGCTCTCGTGTGGAGGAGCTGTGAGCGTGGCCGGTCCAGCGTGGATGTGCCGATCTAGGCATGCAGATCCCACCATGAAGTTTGCTGCGGCTTTCCCGGTCATGGGTGATGTCCGGAGAGCTCCCTGAAGCAGAAGGGAGCTGCTGTGTTCGCTTGTCGTCGGAGCATCACCACCGGGTGCTGCGTTCACCAGCAGCGTGGCTGTCCAAGCCAGAAGGTTGCGATGCACAAAGCGTGTGCATTCTCGGGGTCACCAATGAGGCGGATGATAAAATAAAGGCAGCGATGAGAGGTTTTAAGTAGGTTTGTTAAATCATACCGCCATCACAGGAACTCCGCTCGAGCCCTTGTGTGAGCAGACTGGAGCGGGTCCTCAGGCTCTCAGCAAAGAGACACAGGATGTGTGTGTCAGCAGCAGTAGTCAAAGAGTGAGAGAGAGATTTACAGAATGGTGCAGCATATATACCCAACTACAGACAATACATGAAAGGCATTCACAGTAGTAGGTATGGGCATTTGCATTTGAGAGACACAGTAAGGACAGGAAGCATGAACACAATGCATGAATGGCACATTAACATCACAGTAGTGAAACAATGCATGAATGGCACATTAACATCACAGTAGTGAAACGGAAAAAGCCAAAAGGAGCGGGCTGTCTGTAGACATTAATACACACATTGCCATGCCTGTCCCAGTCTGTTGTGGGGGTTATCCCAAACCCTCACAACTTTACCTTTACTAAAATCAAGCAGTTGGGGGGGGGGGGTAACTATCTGAATACAAAAGCTGAAAACTGAACACCAGTGTAGTGAATAAATATCCAAATGATCAAATATTTCTGTACAACCTTTGAAAAAAGTAACATTTATTTGAAATAAAGTTTAAAAAATTTGCAAGTATAAATTTATAGCTGACCAAAAGTTGCAAATTTACAAGCAAATGAAAGAATCTTAATGAGGATGCTCACATCAAAGCCATTAGAGAGCTATCAGACAACAAAGCGAGTGGTTTAGACTGTATTTCTGCTGAGCATCTTAAATATGCTAGCTCAAGAATTGCTCCTCTTCTTGCAATCTGTTTCACCAGCTTCATGATTCATGGGATGTTACCAGAATCATTATTGTCTGTTGTGTTGGTACCAGTCATTAAAGATAAAGCTGGCAAGCTGTGTAGCCTGGATAATTACAGACCCATAGCTTTAGCCAATATAATATCTAAAGTACTGGAAAAAATCATGTTTGAAAAATTAAATTTATTCATCAAATCTACTGATCATCAATTTGGATTCAAACCCCATCATGGAACAGATCTGTGCATATATGCCTTAAAAGAAATTATAAATAAGTACAGAAATCAAAATTCTTCAGTTTTTCTGTGCTTTATTGACGCCTCCAAGGCGTTTGATCGTGTTAATCACAGGATACTGTTTAGGAAAATGATTGACAGGGGGGTGCCCAAGTACTTAGTACGTATCCTGATTTACTGGTACGCACATCAGAAGATGCTGGTGAAATGGGGGAAGAGTCATTCATCACCATTTGGTGTGAGCAGTGGTGTCAGACAGGACAGTATATTGTCCCCTATTCTATTTAATCTTTACATGGATGAGTTGTCAAAGCAACTGAATGCCTGTAAAACTGGGTGTTTAATAGGGAATAAGTTAGTGAATCATTTTATGTATGCTGATGATCTAGTTATTCTCAGCCCAAGTAGTGCTGGTCTTCAGGAGTTATTAAGAGTGTGTAGTGCTTATGGAGAGGAAAATGACATAAAATATAATACAAATAAGAGTTGTGTGCTGATCTGCCGCACTAAAGAAGATTTGTTAATGAAATTCCCTGTCTTTGAATTGGCAGACAGGGAATTAATTGTCAGGGATAAAATTAAATATCTGGGACATGTTATTAATGATAGAATGACTGATGATGATGATATTTTCAGACAACGCTGCAAAATCTACATGCAAGCAAATATTCTTGCACGCAGATTTGGTTTTTGTTCAGATGAGGTGAAACTGGTTCTTTTTAAAACCTATTGTACACCTTTATACACTGCTCATTTATGGATAAATTATAGGAAACTAAGTATGCAGAAATTACAGGTTGCCTACAATGATGCCTTAAGAATTTTACTTAAAAAGCCTCGATGGTGCAGTGCTTCCGAGTTATTTGTCTCATCACGTGTAAATACTCTGCATGCAGTAATAAGGAATTTTATGTGACTTCCGGTTATGGCTGCCACGTAAGACGGACGTGTTTCATTCTGCTCTGCTCCTGGAGAAAAAAATCGGCAAATAACTCTCTCATTTGGGACAGAACGTATCCCAGCGTTTGGGCGAGGATATGTCGGCGAAGCCTAAGGCTGGAAAACCAGGTAAAGGAAAAAGCGAGCCGCCGAAACAGTCCAAATTAACGGACTTTCAGGTCTGTGACGCAGCAAACAAAACTCCATATATGGCGGAGGAGGCTGGCAACGGTGCGATATCTGCGGGGAATGGCGCAGATGCGCTGATGGCTGCCATGAGTTCAATGAGAGCGGACTTTTCCTCTAGATTTGATGGGATTATGACAGCGTTGGAAGGAATAAGAAAGGAATTGGGTGACTGTGTAGAACGAACGGCGCAGATGGAGCTCCGTCTCGCTAGTGCTGAAGATGACGTCACCCGTCTTCAATTAAAGGTGCGCACTTTGGAAAAAAAAATAAATGTCTAGAAGATAATATTTTGGATTTGGAATCTCGGTCGAGACAGAATAACTTGAGGCTGGTGGGTCTTCCAGAGGAATCAGAAGGTCGGGACGTATGTTCCTTTCTGGAAAAGTGGATTCCGGAGGTGCTGGGCAGCGAGGAGTTGCAATCAGCAGTGGTTCTGGAAAAAGCACATCGTATTGGCCCACGGAGAGATAAGGGACCGCCGAGGACCTTAATTATGAAGTTTCTTAGCAACAGAGACAGGATGAAGATCTTCAACGCTGCACAAGCTAAAGGAGAGATTAAACACCAGGACCAGCAGGTGCGGTTCTACCCAGATTTGGCCACAGGAATCCAACAATTGAGGAAGCAGTTTGATCCCATACGTAAGGAGCTGCGCAACCTTGGGATTCGTCATGGTGTAATCTATCCTGCGAGACTGTTGATCACGTATGAGGGCAGAACCCACATCTTCAAGACCCCAGAGGAGGCGCAGGAGTTCATCAAGAAGATCAAAGAAGAAGAAGAGACTGGTGGGAGCTAAGCATGAACAAAATATAAGGTAGAATAATTAAGTATTTGCACAGGCATCTGACTGACTTGAAGTAAATAGCAAGTTTACAAAATATAGATTGTATTATATATTAAAAAAAAAAACAAAAACAAAACAAACAAAAAAAAACTATGATGTACAAAGTTGTTAAAAATTCTGGAGTTAAGTTGGAAAACTACAGAGGAGAGTTAATGTTACGTCATTAAAAGCAGTAGAGTTAGGGTGATTGGGAGGATGAAGAAGGAGTGGCTTAGGCTGTTCCCCGTGGATGTGGAGCGGTCGATGGCTATATCGGGAGACGGAATTTTTCTTTTGATTTTGGGGGGTTCGCCACAAGTGTGGGAAGGGGGAATTTGTTTGTGTGTAGTTTGTAGGATGAATGTTCAACCACTCATGTTTTTGCTTCTCTGTATGAGCATGTTTACACTGCAAGGTAATCCCAAACTCTCTATTGATGATAAACCAAAGTGTTAATCTTAATTTAACTTCATGGAATTGCAGAGGTCTACAAAATTTAAAAAAACTTAAACAAGTTATGAATAAAATAAAAGACATGGGTTCAAAAATTGTGTTTTTACAAGAAACTCATTTAATAGAGGAGGATATAAAAAGAATTAGGAGTAGATGGCAAGGAAGTGTCTTCACCTCATCATTCTCATCCCGGGCCAGGGGAGTTATGACTCTCATACATAAATCAGTTCCTTTTCAAGTGAAAAATGTAATTGGAGACAAATTTGGAAGATATGTAATCATTCAAGGGTCTTTGCTATTAGAAAATATAAATCTTGTGAACTTATATGGTCCCAATATAGATGATCAGAAGTTCTTTGCTAATTTATTTCTTATCATCACTTACAGGGCAACATATAATAGCAGGGGATTTTAATTGTACATTGAATCCAGGTATAGATAGATCAACAGGACTGGATTGCACGCACATTGGATGTAGGATGACTATTAATCATTTTATGAAAGAATTGAGATTGTTAGATATATGGAGAGAAATGAAACCACAAGTTAAAGCCTATTCTTGTTATCCAGTACCTACAAGACATTCTCACGTATTGATTATTTTTTGATTTCCACAGAATTAAGGTCCAAGATTCAAAACTGCTTTTATGATAACATCGTGATCTCTGATCATGCACCCTGTTGTCTAATATATGTAGATAAAAAATTGACAAAGGAATCAGGTAGATGGCAATTTCAGCATAAATGGCTTCAGGATGAGGAATTTGTCAAGTATATAGAAAAACAGATAGACGAGTTCTTTGACATCAATACTACACAAACATCAGCATGTGTAAAGTGGGAGGCTTTCAAAGCTTTTATTAGGGGACATATTATTAGTTATACAGGATCAAAATCTAAGAAGACTCGAGAGGAGAGAGCTAAATTGGAACATAAAATAAAAAGTCTTCAGGAAAAAGTGTATGCAGGAAGTGACCCAAGGTTGGAGAATGAATTACTGATTTTGAGAGCTGAATACGACAAAAAATCAGCGAATAGAGCTGCCTCGAGTCTTCTAAGATTGAAACAATCTTTTTATGAACAAGGTGAAAAATCAGGAAAATTATTAGCATGGCAGATTAAACAATTAGAAATTAAAACACCAATTACCAGTATTATAAGTAACGGACAGGTAGTTATAGATCCTTTAGAAATTAACAGAGCCTTTAGAGATTACTATGAAAAATTATATGATACCAAAAATGAATCTGATTTAACAAAACTAAATGGGTTTTTGAACGAACTATCTATACCGTGTATTCCAAATGAAAACAGGGAGATATTGGAGTCTAAAATTAGTCAAGAAGAAGTTGGGCTAGCCATTGATAATATGAAATCAGGAAAAAGTGCAGGACCAGATGGTCTTCCAGTTGACCTTTATAAAAAATTTAAGAATAAATTAATAAAACCTTTTTTGGAAATGGTTTTAGAAGCATTTCAAAATAATAATTTACCATCATACATAAATAATGCCTTAATTATACTGCTGCCAAAACCAGGTAAGCCCTCTAATAAATGTGAAAATATGAGACCAATAAGCCTATTAAACGCCGACCTTAAGATAATCTGTAAAATTTTAGCAAGACGAATACAAGAAATTTTACCAAATATTATTAATCGAGATCAGAATGGCTTTATAAAGGGTAGACAAGGCTTCCATAATGTAAGAAGACTATTTAATATTATTTATTTTAATAAAGAAGCACCGGATACAGCTCTCCTATCACTGGACGGCGAAAAGGCCTTTGATAGAGTTGAATGGCCCTTTCTTTTTGAAGTCCTACAAAGGTTTGGACTTGGAAATAATTTCATAAAATGGGTTCAAATAATATACAATAATGCTACAGCAGAAATCCTAACAAATAACAATATTTCAAAACCAATAAAAATCAATAGAGGATGTCGACAAGGCTGTCCACTTTCACCTTTACTGTTTACTATGGCAATTGAACCTTTAGCGATAGCGATACGTTTACATTCACAAATATATGGAATTAAAGTTGGACCAACAGAACATAAAATCTCCCTGTACGCCGATGACATAATTTTGTTTATGTCGAATCTAAAAAAATCAATTCCAACCTTGTTGAATTTAATAAAGAATTTTGGGGAAATATCAGGATATAAAATAAATAAAACTAAATCTTCAATATTAATGCTAAATGAGACCCAGAGAAATTACCCAGCCCCTGAGGTAAATCAATTCAATGTTGTAAATCAGTTTAAATATTTAGGAATCCAAATTGTGCCTAAGCTAGAATCAGTTGCCAGTGTCAACTATGAAGCCTTAATGTCAGATATCAATGAGTTAACTCAGAGATGGATGTCACTACCAATGTCGATGATCGGGAGAATCAATATACTTAAAAGTAATATTTTACCTAAAATACTTTATTTATTTCAATACATTCCCTTATCACCACCTTTAGATCTATTCTCAAGAATAAAAAAAAAGTTAGTGGAATTTATATGGAACAACAGGAGGGCTAGATTACGTCTGTCTTTATTATATTTACCATTTGATCGTGGAGGTCTGAAATGTCCAAATTTTATGTTGTATTATTGGTCGGCACAACTGAGGTCTATGACATATTATTTTTCATCAAATGATCTCCCTCACTGGACTGAAATGGAATCATACAATTTACCTTTACCTCTTCCCATATTCATATACTCAGATTCGGCAAAAAAATTACAAAAACAAGTTAAAAATCCATTTGTAAAGCATATGATCAAAATATGGTGTGAAGCTAAAAACTATTTAAAAGAACCACAGTTATTGTCACAATTTAGTCCAATATGGGGTAATCAATATTTTAAACCAGGGAGAGCAGACGCTGTATTTAAAGTATGGAATTTAAAAGGGATACAAAAGATTCAGGATTTATATTTGCCATGTGCAGATAACATAATGTCTTTTGAAGAGCTGAGGATCAAATTTAATCTCAATAGAACACATTTTTTTAAATATCTTCAACTTAGAAACTTTATTCAATCAAATCAAAATAAAGCTCTCACTCGACCTATTTACTCATCCTTGGAAAAAATGATGATGAAAGATAGTAAAAGAAAGGG
Organism: Pholidichthys leucotaenia; assembly: GCA_020510985.1. Classification (NCBI taxonomy): domain Eukaryota; kingdom Metazoa; phylum Chordata; class Actinopteri; order Cichliformes; family Pholidichthyidae; genus Pholidichthys; species Pholidichthys leucotaenia. The sequence continues at coordinate 241,551,034 of CM035849.1, forward strand.
TATTATTTCAGAGTTTTATAACTCATTGACACTATCTTCAAGTGAAAATTCACTGAAAAGATTAAACTACTGGAAAGAAGATCTGCAAACTGAAATTTCAGAGGAACAATGGGAATTGGCTTGTACAGAAGCTCAAACCAAATCAATAAATGTACGCCTTAAATTGATACATTTCAAATGGTTAATGCGGATGTATGTTACACTGGAGGAGTTAAATAGATATAACAAAAATATACCAGATACATGCACAAAATGCATGGAAAGTAAAGGAACCCTATTTCATTGTTTATGGGAATGTAGATTAATAAGAATGTTTTGGGATCATTGGACGCCGAAAAGGCCTTTGATAGAGTTGAATGGCCCTTTCTTTTTGAAGTCCTACAAAGGTTTGGACTTGGAAATAATTTCATAAAATGGGTTCAAATAATATACAATAATGCTACAGCAGAAATCCTAACAAATAACAATATTTCAAAACCAATAAAAATCAATAGAGGATGTCGACAAGGCTGTCCACTCTCACCTTTACTGTTTACTATGGCAATTGAACCTTTAGCGATAGCGATACGTTTACATTCACAAATATATGGAATTAAAGTTGGACCAACAGAACATAAAATCTCCCTGTACGCCGATGATATAATTTTGTTTATGTCGAATCTAAAAAAATCAATTCCAACCTTGTTGAATTTAATAAAGAATTTTGGGGAAATATCAGGATATAAAATAAATAAAACTAAATCTTCAATATTAATGCTAAATGAGACCCAGAGAAATTACCCAGCCCCTGAGGTAAATCAATTCAATGTTGTAAATCAGTTTAAATATTTAGGAATCCAAATTATGCCTAAGCTAGAATCAGTCGCCAGTGTCAACTATGAAGCCTTAATGTCAGATATCAGTGAGTTAACTCAGAGATGGATGTCACTACCAATGTCGATGATCGGGAGAATCAATATACTTAAAAGTAATATTTTACCTAAAATACTTTATTTATTTCAATACATTCCCTTATCACCACCTTTAGATCTATTCTCAAGAATAAAAAAAAAGTTAGTGGAATTTATATGGAACAACAGGAGGGCTAGATTACGTCTGTCTTTATTATATTTACCATTTGATCGTGGAGGTCTGAAATGTCCAAATTTTATGTTGTATTATTGGTCGGCACAACTGAGGTCTATGACATATTATTTTTCATCAAATGATCTCCCTCACTGGACTGAAATGGAATCATACAATTTACCTTTACCTCTTCCCATATTCATATACTCAGATTCGGCAAAAAAATTACAAAAACAAGTTAAAAATCCATTTGTAAAGCATATGATCAAAATATGGTGTGAAGCTAAAAACTATTTAAAAGAACCACAGTTATTGTCACAATTTAGTCCAATATGGGGTAATCAATATTTTAAACCAGGGAGAGCGGACGCTGTATTTAAAGTATGGAATTTAAAAGGGATACAAAAGATTCAGGATTTATATTTGCCATGTGCAGACAACATAATGTCTTTTGAAGAGCTGAGGATCAAATTTAATCTCAATAGAACACATTTTTTTAAATATCTTCAACTTAGAAACTTTATTCGATCAAATCAAAATAAAGCTCTCACTCGACCTATTTATTCATCCTTGGAAAAAATGATGATGAAAGATAGTAAAAGAAAGGGTATTATTTCAGAGTTTTATAACTCATTGACACTATCTTCAAGTGAAAATTCACTGAAAAGATTAAACTACTGGAAAGAAGATCTGCAAATTGAAATTTCAGAGGAACAATGGGAATTGGCTTGTACAGAAGCTCAAACCAAATCAATAAATGCACGCCTTAAATTGATACATTTCAAATGGTTAATGCGGATGTATGTTACACCGGAGGAGTTAAATAGATATAACAAAAATATACCAGATACATGCACAAAATGCATGGAAAGTAAAGGAACCCTATTTCATTGTTTATGGGAATGTAGATTAATAAGAATGTTTTGGGAAGAGGTGAGGGTAACAATTGAAAAAATAATCTCAAAACAAATCATATTGAATCCTAAACTGGTTTTGTTGGGTCTGTACCCAGAAAAGCATAATTTCAATAAAAGTGAAAGAACATTCATAGACCTCAGTTTGCTTAATGCCAAAAAATGTATTGCACTATTATGGAAAAAGACTCATAGACCAGATGTGACTCAGTGGTTAAGACAGATGTTAACAAACCTTCCATTAGAAAGAATAACATATATACTGAAATCAAAGGAAATTGTGTTTGAGAATATATGGAGACCTTTTATTGATTATGTAAAAAATTTAAACATAACTCTTGAAGAAGAAGGTGAATGATGTGTGTGGACCTTGTAAATTCCAAACTGGTGAACATAATATGTATACTTATGTATTGGATTGGCTAGACTAAACAGAGGAGCATTGTTGAAGACTTGATTTTGTTGGTGGTTGTTGGTGTTTTTAGTGCATTTTTTTTTTTTGTAGTACTTTAGTGTTAGTGTTTGATTGTTTGTATCATGTTTGTTAAAAAAAAAAAAAAAAAAAAAAGGTTCAATAAAGATATTGTGGAAAAAAAAAAAAGAATGTTTTGGGAAGAGGTGAGGGTAACAATTGAAAAAATAATCTCAAAACAAATCATATTGAATCCTAAACTGTTTTTGTTGGGTCTGTACCCAGAAAAGCATAATTTTAATAAAAGTGAAAGAACATTCATAGACCTCAGTTTGCTTAATGCCAAAAAATGTATTGCACTATTATGGAAAAAGACTCATAGACCAGATGTGACTCAGTGGTTAAGACAGATGTTAACAAACCTTCCATTAGAAAGAATAACATATATACTGAAATCAAAGGAAATTGTGTTTGAGAATATATGGAGACCTTTTATTGATTATGTAAAAAATTTAAACATAACTCTTGAAGAAGAAGGTGAATGATGTGTGTGGACCTTGTAAATTCCAAACTGGTGAACATAATATGTATACTTATGTATTGGATTGTCTAGACTAAACAGAGGAGCATTGTTGAAGATTTGATTTTGTTGGTGGTTGTTGGTGTTTTTTAGTGCATTTTTTTTTTTGTAGTACTTTAGTGTTAGTGTTTGATTGTTTGTATCATGTTTGTTAAAAAAAAAAAAAAGGTTCAATAAAGATATTGTGGAAAAAAAATAAGGAATTTTATGTATAAATTCATCTGTCGGCTTGATGTATCTAGAAATGAAATCATTCAAGTCATGTCTAGCATTAAGCTCAGTTCTATTCGCTGTCAGTCACAGTTTAGAAGGCACTGGTACAGTAGTCTTTTTAAGTCTTTTTAAAGTCTGTACTGTCTTTGTACTTCTTTAAGCAGTTATGTCTTAGTGTTTCTTGTAACTTTTTGATTGTTTCAACTGTCTTGTTTTTTACTTTACTTGTTTACTTTTCTCTTGATGGACCTTGAGTCTGGAATAAAGTCTTTGATTGATTGATTGATTGATACCTCATGTATCTGCATATCGGTGGCACCTAAGGACAACTGATTAACATAAAAATGGCCAGGAAAAAATAAGTTCCCCTTCCCAAAAATGGCATCCCTCATTTGAGTCAAAGCTTCTGTGTAAATGAAAGAAATTGAACGAAACCAATGTGATTTTTGGATTCAGCACATCAAAATTGTCCTAAATCAGCTAAAAAAACTCAGACAATAAATTTGGTGTTGACCAGTGTTATATGGATTCATTACACACAGAGTGATATTATGTGTTTATTTCTTTTAATTTTGATGGTTATGGCTTGCAGCAAATGAAAACCCCAAATTCAGTTTCTCAAAAAATTAGAATATTACTTAAAATTAATTCAAAAAATTGATTTTTAATAGAAATGTTGGCCGCCTGAAAAGTATGTCCATGTACACACTCAATACTTGGTCGGGGCTCCTTTTGCAGTCTTGCGGGGGTCTAGTCCTTTTGCAGGTTAGTGGGGTTTATTCCAAGCCATATATTGGCTGATATTATTATACACTTGTGGGCGACACACATTGTGGGCTCACTTTTCCACAGAGACATGACTGCATGTGTATTGAGGGTGTCACGTCTGCAAGGACAAAGGACTCGAATCTGCAGAAGATAACGAGGAGGTGTGAGATTCGTCTTTTTGTCCCACAGAAGATGCCCCGGAGAGATTTCCGGTTCATCAAGAAATGAGAGACAATGGTGAAGATTCAAAGGGATGCTTTGTGACTGTATGTTTACTGAAAACACCATGTGACTTGAATTCTGATGCTGGAGACATATAAAAGGGTGATGAGATATGATTCTGTCTCTTTCCTGCTTTGAGAATGCTAGAAGCTGTGTTCTGTCAATAAAGCTGGTTTACGAATGAAACTCAGCCTCATCATTCGAGCACATCTTCGACACTGGTGACCTACGACGAGAAATGAGCAGACAGAATTCTCCCGAGCGGGGCTCGGCCGAAGCCAGCCTGATGGCCGCCTCCACGATCCGGCTGCCAGATTTCTGGCAGCACAGCCCGTGCTCATGGTTTAGCGCAGTCGAGGCGCAGTTCAACCTCCGGAGAATCTCCAACAACGACACAAAATTCTACCATGTGGTAGCGAAGCTGGACAGCGACACGGTCCAGAGAGTGGAGGATTTGGTTAATCATCCACCAGACAGCGACAAGTACAGCGCATCGAAGGACGCGCTGATCAGCCATTTCACCCCTTCAGTCCAACAACGAGCAGAGGGGCTCCTGATGTTGACGGAGTCAGAGAACGATAGACCTGCGGACCTGATGGTGAAGATGCTAAGGCTCAAAGACTCTGAGGATGGCAAATTCATTTTCGCCCACCTTTTCCTTCGAACCCTGCTGCCAGCAGTGAGAGTGGCCCTGGCAGAGTCGCCCCGATTGGCCAGGTGAGACTACCATGGGTTGAGCAAAGAGGCGCTGCGGCTGGTTGACGCCCACAAGCGGAACGCGGTTTCGGCCGCGGCTGCTAGCCCAGGAACAGCGTCCGGAGACAGCGCAGGTCCAGCGGCCACGGCGCCAGACACACCAACGACGGCGGCGATGGGGGGCCAGACGACGCGGAGCGGAGGACGGCCCGTGCTTCTACCACCGCCGTTTTGCAGAGAGAGCGCACAGGTGCGTCCCACCGTGCAACTTCAAGCGCCAGGGAAACGCCAAGACCGAGGGCCGGTAGCAGCTGCGACCCTCGGCAACGAGAACAAGCTGCTTTACCTGACTGATGCACGCTCGGGGAAACAGTTCCTCGTGGACACGGGCTCTCAGCTGAGTTTCGTCACACCCACCTATGCGGAACGGCTGATGCCGTCTAAAGCTCCCTGGGTGTCAGTGTCAGCAGCGAACGGCTCCGCGATTAAAACGTTCGGTGAGAGGACCATGCTTCTGTCCTTACAGGGCCGTTCATTTGAGTGGACATTTATTGTAGCAGCAGTCAGTTTCAACATGTTAGGGGCTGATTTTTTGTGCTCACATGGTTTATTGGTTGACCTTGCTAATAGACGTCTGATTAATGCACTGTCCTTTCATTCTATTCCCTGCACAGCTCGGGTGGCTCCGCCGACTGCACATGCCAGCATCTCAGCTGCGGGTGGTAAGTTTCACACATTGCTTGCTCAGTTCCCAGCACTCACAGTCCCCACGTTTTCGGCAACGGTGGCTAAACATGGGGTGGAGCACTTCATAACCACCACCGGCCCTCCCGTTTTTGCAAAAGCTCAGCGCTTGGACCCAGCTAAACTGGCCATCGCACGCGAGGAGTTCACTAATCTGGAAAAACTGGGCATTGTTAGACGCTCCAAGAGCTCTTGGGCTTCGCCGTTACACATGGTCCCAAAGGCTGACGGCTCGCGGCGACTTCCGCAGGTTGAACAACGTTTCAGCTCATGACCACTACCCGATTCCGCACATTCAGGATTTTTCTGTTCATTTGGCGGGGGCGCGCATTTTTTCTAAAATAGACTTGGTGCGCGGTTACCACCAGGTTCCAGTGCGCGCGCAGGATGTACCCAAAACAGCGGTCATAACTCCTTTCGGCCTTTTTGAATTTTTGCGCATGCCTTTTGGCCTCAAGGGGGCCGCGCAGACTTTCCAACGCATGATGGATGCAGTTTTACGCGACCTTCCTTTCGTGTTCGTTTATTTGGACGATATTTTGGTAGCCAGCGCGTCCGAGGGCGAGCACGAAAAACACCTCACAGCAGTTTTCCGGAGGCTGGCAGAGCACGGGTTAATAGTTAACCCAGCGAAGTGCCAGTTTGGGGTGGCGCAGATTGAGTTTTTGGGACATCACGTTTCGGCAGAAGGAGCGGTTCCTCTTCCAAATAAAGTGCGTGCCATAACGGATTTTCCGCAACCTCAAACGGTCAAGGCGTTTCAGGAGTTTCTAGGGATGGTTAATTTTTACAACCGGTTCCTCCCAAGCGCAGCACGGCTCATGCAGCCATTGTACACCACGTTAAAAAAACAAAAGCCCGCAAATAAAGTTGAATGGTCTCCGGAGCGGGAGCGTGCTTTTGCCCAGGTCAAATCAGCCCTGGCAAACGCAGTTTTGTTAGCGCACCCAGTTCCAACGGCCCGCATGGCGCTCACCACTGACGCTTCCGATGTAGCGGTGGGGGCGGTAGTTGAACAGTTTGTGGCAGGTACCTGGCAACCCCTCGCGTTTTTCAGCAGGACTTTGCGCGATAGTGAGCGTAAATACAGTGCGTTTGACAGGGAGCTTTTGGCCCTACACTTGGCCATCCGTCATTTTCAGTTCTGGTTAGAGGGACGACGTTTCACCGTGTTTGTGGATCATAAACCGCTAACGTTTGCGATGGCCGAAATTTCAGAACCCTGGTCAGGCCGACAACAAAGGCAACTAGCCGCAATATCGGAGTTCACTACTGATATTCAGCATGTCGCGGGTAAACACAATGTTGTGGCAGACTGCCTCTCGCGCGCGGTAGCACCACCAAGCCCCATAGGGGCAGACTCTGTAGCCGTGGCCGCGGGCCCGGGCAACGACGCGGGAGCGCGCGCAGCCCTGGTCTGTATTGGGTTAGATTATGCAGCCATGGCTGCGGAGCAGGTTAACGACGCGGACGTGTGCGCGCTCCAGTCTGGACCAACAGGGTTAAGGCTGGAGCACAGGGAGCAACAAAGTGGTATGCCCCCACTAATCTGCGATGTCTCCACGGGACGGCCCCGCCCCGTGGTGCCAGCTGCGTGGCGTCGCCGCGTTTTTGACTCGGTCCATTCTCTCGCGCACCCGGGGGTGCGCGCATCGATTAAGTTGGTGGGGGAGAAATTTGTTTGGCCCGGGTTGCGCAAACAGGTCAAGGAATGGGCGGCAGCCTGCGTAGCGTGTCAGCGAGCCAAAATACACAGACACACTAAGGCCCCGTTGGAACCTTTTCACATCCCCGCTAAGCGTTTTGATCACGTGCATGTTGACCTGGTGGGCCCACTCCCATTATCACACGGGCACACACATCTTTTGACGATGGTGGATCGCACCACGCGTTGGCCAGAGGCGATTCCTCTGACATCAACCACAGCGGAAGAAGTTGCGTGAGCATTTTTAGCAGCGTGGGTTGCGCGTTTCGGTGTACCGTCGGACATAACGTCCGACAGGGGTCCCCAATTTATTTCCGAACTATGGTCATCGATGGCCCGCAGCTTGGGGGTGAAGATTCATCGCACCACCGCGTATAACCCCCAGGCTAATGGTTTATGCGAACGCTTTCACAGGTCATTGAAAGCAGCCCTCAGAGCGTCGCTGACGGATACAATTTGGGTGGACAAACTTCCATGGGTTTTATTGGGGTTGCGTTCTGCACCTAAGGAAGATTTACATGCTTCCCCGGCGGAATTAGTTTTTGCACAACCTCTCCGTTTGCCGGGGGAATTTCTCCCCGATAATCCCGCACCAAATGGCCCCCCTGCTCAGCCGTGGCAGAGCGACTTGGGAGCAAACACGCTCCCTGGCCCGGTCCATCACAGTTTACCACACGTTTTTGTGCCAAAGGCTTTAAAAAATGCAGAGTTTGTTTTTGTTAAACATGATGCTCAGCGTCCAAGTTTGCGGCCGTTTTATGACGGACCGTTCAGAGTGCTGGAGAACGGGCAGAAGCATTTTCTGCTAGATTTAGGGGGCAGAAGGGAGTTGATTTGCATAAACAGGCTCAAACCCGCTTTTGTTTTGGCTGATGAGGAAGTGCAGCTCGCGAGGCCCCCCCGCCGTGGCAGGCCGCCGAGAGGACATTCTCCAGAATCTTCACAGAAAGGTGCTAACAGCTTTAATCCACAGGTGCAGAGAGATGTTGCAGGTGCAGCAAAGCCAGGTTGCAGCAGATTCGGCAGGAAGTTAAAACCTAGGCAGCTGGTGGATTGATTAGCGATATATGGAGTGTTTTGTGTTTTTCTTTTTTTTTTTTTTTTATGCCATGCAGGTTTTGCCCTTACTAGACGTTTGGGGGGGGGTAGTGTGGGCGACACACATTGTGGGCTCACTTTTCCACAGAGACATGACTGCATGTGTATTGAGGGTGTCACGTCTGCAAGGACAAAGGACTCGAATCTGCAGAAGATAACGAGGAGGTGTGAGATTCGTCTTTTTGTCCCACAGAAGATGCCCCGGAGAGATTTCCGGTTCATCAAGAAATGAGAGACAATGGTGAAGATTCAAAGGGATGCTTTGTGACTGTATGTTTACTGAAAACACCATGTGACTTGAATTCTGATGCTGGAGACATATAAAAGGGTGATGAGATATGATTCTGTCTCTTTCCTGCTTTGAGAATGCTAGACGATGTGTTCTGTCAATAAAGCTGGTTTACGAATGAAACTCAGCCTCATCATTCGAGCACATCTTCTACACACTCATAATTATAATGTGAACATGTCAGAAATAAAATTTAGTTGGTTACATAGACTTTACACTGCCCCCCTCACCCTTAACCACCAGATTAGCAGCAGATGAATGCGCTAGTTAGCATCATAGCTATCACTGGTTAGCTTACCTTTCATTCATTCATCTTCTTCTGCTTAATCCTTTTCGGGTTGCGGCGGGGGGCTGGAGCCTATCCCAGCATCTTTGGACGAGAGGCAGGGTACACCCTGGACAGATCGCCAGTCCATCGCAGGGCCAACACAGAGAGACAGACAACCATTCACTCTCACACTCATACCTAAGTACAATTTAGAATCCCCAGTTTGATGCCAGTTAACCTTACTTGCATGTTTTTTGGCATGTGGGAGGAAACCGGAGAAATCCCGGAGTAAACCCACGCAGACACAGGGAGAACATGCAAACTCCACACAGATCACTGTTGGTCGGGGGCTGGGATTGAACCCAGGATCCCCCGGCCAAGGGTGAGTTGCTGTGCTGCTGCAGTGCTAACCACTCCGTCACCGCGCTGCCCCGGTTAGCTTACCTGTCAGAAGAAAAAAGGTCACCTCTGCATGACTTTTCAGCCCTTTCAGACTCTTCAGCAGACATGAGCCATCAAAAGCAGAACCTGTAGAGGATGTGCTCAAGGATGAGGCTGAGTTTATTTCTCAGGTTCAGCTTTATTAACACTTGCGCTCCGTTGTTCCGCGGGCGGGCAAGTCTCTGCATCCTAGGGCGCACGAGGGCGCACTCCTGCACCCTCGTGCGCTCTCGGACGCATAGTCCAGATTGTGGTGATGTAGGTGGTGTTGGCGTCCAAGCGCCACTGAAAAAAAAAAGCTGCAGACACAGCCGCGAACAGATTAGTTCATCTGATTGACCTCTCATTCGACTAATAAGAGCCTTGAATTGGGTTTCTGAAACCTTGAAGAACCAATGAATGAAAACCTAGGAAGGAGGACCCGCCTACTGTGAATGCAGGAGCCAATTGAAGCACAGAAGTTCGGGCTGGGTGAAGAGAGATTTACTGTTGCAGCTGATGAAAAAAAAAGGACGCTGGACGAACCTGCTACAGATCCAGCAGCATGGAGAACACCCACAAGTGCGACCTGCACTCATTCCAGCAGAATAGATGTTTAGGATTCTCTTCTGTCATCATAGACCGACGGAGGCCGACGACAAAAGTCGTAAATCATTTGCCAAAACGGCAATAATGGAATTATGTTTTGACCGGGATCCATGAGCAGACCAGCGTCGCGTTCGTCTGACAATGGGGAAGAGAAGTTCGCCAGGACTCTGCTGCTGTGAAGAGGTAAGGAGTTATAAGCTAAATTATTATTTCTCCCTGAAAATTGTAATCAAAAAATGACTTTTGACTGATCAGTAAATTACAACTGTACGGCGCACGAAGTACGAAGTGCGTGCGCCACGATAAACGGTTCATTTGCCGTGTTTGGACCGTGAACGCCCCCCCCCCCCCGCTGCAGAAGAGGAGCGGGGGGGGGGCGTTCACAGGCCGAACGCCCCCCGGTCTGCGGGGGGAAGCATATGAGTCTATTCCGTCATGTAGGGATGGCCGTCTTCTGTAGCGAGGGGGGGGACAACCCCCCCCCCCCACATACACACACACAGTAGCGAGGGGGGGGAGCCACTGTGACAGCGTTGCTGTGGAAACATGCAACGAGTGTAATCCGTCATGTAGTGAGGGCCGAACTTCGTCCTTTGTAACGTGGGGGGGACAACGGCCCCCCCCCCCACACACACACAGACACAGCCCTGAATGTGACCTTTCATTAGAGCCCAAAATGAAGATTCTACATTGAATTATTCAAAAGTTACAGACGTTTTTCCAAACTGTGCCATTTGGCACAATTTGGCACAGTTCCAAAACGCCTGGGAACAGCCTGAGAACAAAGCTGTGTAAAATATTCATTTTTTGTGGTATTGTTACCAAATTTGGATCTCAGCTTGATAACATTTGGTTCTACATTTCTGTTGCATTTTCCAGCCGGATCGGACAGCTGTGTGTTATTTGCAAGCATTTGTATCCAAAAAAACACTGTGGTCAAATTTATTTTCTTCAAGTTCAGTATGTTTAGATGACTGTAACTCAGTGGCCGGAGCATGTAGAGAGATTATGTTTTTTTGCCAAAAAATTCAAAGTGTTTTCTTTTAAATGAGACCAACCCCATGAAGATGCTGCAAAGGGTTGAATAACAGCTTTCGATTTACTTTGGGCACGTTATTTTTTGGCATTTTTAGCAAAATTGCCCGGAGTGCAAGGGGTTAACAGAACACATGCTCTAACAATCTCTAAGCAGGAAAAGAAACAGATCACTATCACATCACTCTTTTATCTGGGGAACATCGAAACTCAAGTCACATGGTGTCTAAGCAAACATACAGTCACATGGTACTTCATCCAATCACAATGTAACCCTTTGTTCTTCCACCATTGTCCCTTGGCGTTCGATGGTCCGGAAATCCCTCCAGGGCACCTCTCTGAGACAAAGGCCAAATCTCACACCTTCATGATATCTCCTACAGACTCAGTCCTTTCGTCTCTGGAGACGTGCAGCACACAATAAACATACAGCAATACATTTGTGGAAAATATGTACCCAACATATGTGCCACATGACCCCCCCAAACATCTAATAAGAGACAAACATAATCAGAGATGCATGACATAAAAACATTGCTACATATCAAAACATCAATCCACCAGTTGCCTAGGTCTAAGCCTCCTGCCGTATCTGCTGCAAATCGGCCTTGCCACTTCTGCAGCGTCCTCATGCACCTGTGGATTAGAACTGTTAGCCGATCTCTGTGGGGGTTCTGGAGAATGCCTTCTCAGAGGCCTGCCACGGCGGGGGGGCCTCGCCAACTGCACTTGTTCATCCGCCAACACAAAAGCGGGTTTGAGTCTGTTTATGCAAATCAACTCCTTTCTGTCTCCCAATTCTAGCAGAAAATGCTTCTCTCCTGTTTCTAGCACTCTGAAAGGTCCATCATACGGCGGCCGCAAGTTTGGGCGGGGAGCATCATGTCTAACAAAAACAAACTCAGCATTTTTTAAAGCCTTTGGCACAAAAACATGTGGGAAACTGTGATGAACCGGGCCAGGAAGCGTGTTTACTCCTGTGTCGCTCTGCAACAGCTGAGCGGGGGGGGGGGGGGGCGCAATTTGGCGCAGGATTGTCGGGAAGAAATTCCCCGGGCAAACGGAGAGGATGTGCAAAAATTAACTCAGCTGGGCAGGCTTGCAAATCCTCCTTAGGTGCAGAACGCAACCCCAAAAAAACCCACGGAAGTTTGTCCACCCAATTTGTATCCGTAAGCGACGCTCTGAGGGCTGCTTTCAATGACCTATGAAAACGTTCGCATAAACCATTAGCCTGGGGGTTATACGCGGTAGTGCGGTGGATTTTCACCCCTAGGCTGTGGACCATCGATGACCAGAGTTCAGAAACAAATTGAGGACCTCTGTCGGACGTTATGTCCGACGGAACTCCCAAACGCGCAACCCAAGCTGTTAAAAAAGCGCGCGCAACCTCCTCCGCTGTGGTTGATGCCAGAGGAACCGCTTCTGGCCAACGCGTGGTGTGGTCCACCATCGTCAAAAGGTGTGTGTACCCCTGCGACGATGGAAGGGGGCCCACCAAGTCGACATGCACATGGTCAAAACGCTTAGCAGGAATGTGAAAAGGCTCTAAAGGAGCCCTAGTGTGCTTGTGTATTTTGGCTCGCTGACACGCTACGCAGGCCGCTGCCCACTCTTTGACCTGTTTGCGCAACCCCGGCCAAACAAATTTCTCCCCCACCATTTTGATCGATGCGCGCACCCCCGGGTGCGCCAGGGAATGAACCAAGTCGAAAACACGGCGGCGCCATGCAACTGGCACCACGGGACACGGCCGTCCCGTGGAGACATCGCAGATTAGGGGGGGGCATACCAATTTGCTGCACCCTGTGCTCCAGCCTTAACCCTGTTGGTCCAGACTGGAGCGCGTGCACATCCGCATCACTAAGCTGCTCCGCGGCCATGGCTGCATAATCTAAACCTACACGGACCGGGGCTGCGTGCGCTTCCGCGCCGCTACCCTGGCCCGCGGCCATGGCTGCAGAGTCTGCCCCCATGGGGCCTGGCACCGCCACAGCACGCGAGAGGCAGTCTGCCACTACATTATGTTTACCTGCGACATGCTGGATATCGGTGGTGAACTCCGATATTGCGGCCAGCTGTCTTTGCTGCCGGCCCGGCCAAGGTTCTGAAATCTTGGCCATTGCAAATGTTAGCGGTTTGTGGTCTACGAATGCAGTGAAACGGCGCCCTTCCAGCCAGAACTGGAAATGGCGGATGGCCAAGTTTAGGGCCAACAGCTCCCTGTCGAACGCGCTGTATTTTCGCTTGCTATCACGCAAGGTTTTGCTGAAAAACGCGAGCGGCTGCCAAGTCCCCACTAAAAACTGTTCAACGACCGCCCCCACCGCTAAATCGGAAGCGTCGGTGGTGAGTGCCAAGCGAGCCGTTGGGACTGGGTGCGCCAACAGAGCCGCATTTGCCAGGGCTGTTTTGACTTGGGAGAATGCGCGCTCCCGCTCAGGAGACCATTAGATTTTGTTTGTGGGTTTTTGTTTCTTTAGTGCAGCATACAATGGTTGCATGAGCTGCGCTGCGCCTGAGAGGAAACGGTTATAAAAATTAACCATTCCCAAAAACTCCTGCAACGCTTTGACCGTTTGAGGTCGGGGAAAATCTGTTATTGCGCGTACTTTATCGGGCAGAGGGACCGCTCCTTCTGGCGAAACACGATGCATCAAAAAATCAATTTGCACCACTCCAAACTGACACTTTGCCGGGTTAATTATTAACCCGTGCTCTGCTAGCCTCCGAAAAACCGCTGTGAGGTGGCATTCGTGTTCGTCTTCGGACGTGCTGGCTACCAAAATGTCATCCAAGTAGACGAACACGAAAGGGAGGTCGCGTAAAACCGCGTCCATCATACGCTGGAACGTCTGCGCGGCACCCTTGAGTCCAAATGGCATGCGCAAAAACTCGAAAAGCCCGAAAGGAGTTATTACAGCTGTTTTGGGTATATCCTGAGCGCACACAGGGACCTGATGGTAACCACGCACCAAGTCTATTTTAGAAAAAATGCGCGCCCCCGCCAAATGAACCGAAAAATCCTGGATGTGCGGAATTGGGTAGCGGTCGTGTGCTGAGGCGTTATTCAACCTGCGGAAATCACCGCAAGGTTGCCACGAACCGTCAGCCTTTGGGACCATGTGTAGCGGTGAGGCCCAGGGGCTTTTAGAACGTCTAATGATGCCCAGTTTTTCCAAGTTGGCGAACTCCTCGCGCGCTATGGCCAGTTTAGCTGAGTCCAAGCGCCGAGCCTTTGCAAAAACGGGCGGCCCGGTGGTAGTGATAAAATGCTCCACCCCATGCTTAGCCACTGTCGGCGAAAACGTTGGAACTGTGAGTGCTGGGAACTGGGTGAGTAGTGCGTGAAACTTACCACCCGCAGCTGTGATGTTGGCCTGTGCAGTCGGCGGGGCCACCCGGGCTGTGCAGGGAATAGAGTGAAAAGACAGTGCATTAACCAGATGTCTATTAGCAAGATCAACCAATAAACTATGTGAACACAAAAAATCAGCACCTAACAGGTTGAAATTGACTGCCGCTATGACGAAAGTCCATTCAAATATACGGCCGTGGAAAGAGAGAGACAGGGTCCTCTCCCCGAAGGTCTTAATCGCCGAGCCGTTCACTGCTGACACCCCGGGACCGCTGGAAGGCGCCAGCCGGTCAGCGTAGGAAGGTGTGATGAAACTCAGCTGGGAGCCTGTGTCCACGAGGAAGTGCCTCCCCGATCGCGCGTCCCACAGGTAGAGCAGCTTGTTCTCTTCACCGAGAGCCGCAGCTGCTACCGACTCCCGGTCTTGGCGTTTCCCGAGCTCTTGAAACTGGCACGGTGGAATGCACTTGCGTGCTCTCTCGGCGAAACAGTGATGGTAAAAGCAAAGGACGTCGCCCGCTCCGCGTCTCCTGGTCTCCGCCGCTGCTGTCGTCGGTGAGTCTGGTGCTGCAGCCTCTGGCCCCCTGCCATCTCCGGATGTTGCGCCCAGCTCCGCTGCTGCGGTCATGGCCGTGTGTCGCCTATGTGTGTCGACGAGTCGCTGCGCCTCCTGGCCCAACTCGTGGTAGTCTCGGTGGGCCAGCAGCTGCGAACTGGCCAGGGTAACTCTCACCGCTGAGGGTAGTGTCCTGAGGAAGAGGTGGACGAAGATAAAACCATCATCTTCGGAGTCTCTCAATGTCAGCATCTTCGCCATCAGGTCCGCAGGTCTCTCGACCTCGCCCTCAGTCAACGCCAGGAGCTTCTCTGCTCGCTCTCGCAGCGAGCGGGTGAAACAATGGATGAGAGTAGCCTTCAATGCGCCATACTTGTCGTTGTCTGGCGGGTGGTTAATCAGACTGTCCACTCGCTGGGCTGTGTGGCTGTCCAGCTTCGCAACCACATGGTAGAATTTCGTAGCGTCTGCCGAAACTCCCCGAAGATGGAACTGTGCCTCGACTGCGTTAAACCAGGAGCGCGGGCTATGCTGCCAGAAATCAGGTAGCTGGACTGTGGTAGCTGCATTAGCCTGGCTGGCTCCTGATGAGTCCAGTGCCGGAGAATCGTCACCGGCCATAATATGTCTTAAGGTCACCAGTGTAGAGGATGTGCTCAAGGGTGAGGCTGAGTTTATTTCTCAGGTTCAGCTTTATTAACAGAACACATGCTCTAACAATCTCTAAGCAGGAAAAGAAACAGATCACTATCACATCACCCTTTTATCTGGGGAACATCTGAACTCATGTCACATGGTGTCTAAGCAAACATACAGTCACATGGTACTTCATCCAATCACAATGTAACCCTTTGTTCTTCCACCATTGTCCCTTGGCATTCGATGGTCCGGAAATCCCTCCAGGGCACCTCTCTGAGACAAAGGCCAAATCTCACACCTTCATGATATCTCCTGCAGACTCAGTCCTTTTGTCTCTGGAGACGTGCAGCACACAATAAACATACAACAATACATTTGTGGAAAATATGTATCCAATATATGTGCCACAAACCCATATTTATCCTGCTCCTTTGTCCTGCCATGCTTGAGAACGATTGGGAAACTGGCGTTTGCCTTGAGACTCAGGAATTCACTGCAAAAACTGAAATCTTAGTAAGAAAAAATATCTTAAATCGAGGATATAATTCTTGTTTTTTGTCTGACAAGATATTTTTTCTTGTGCAGTTTTCTGTAAGGAAATTTTACTTGCTATAAGATGTTTTTTACTTGTTTTAAGCAATTTTATCTGGTTTTAAATTAAAAAAAAAAATTGCCAATGGAGCAAGAAAGTTTTACTTATTAACCTGTTGCACTCCTGTGTACCGCGGACGGGCACGTCTCTGCATCCTAGAGCGCACGAGGGCGCTCTCGTGCGCTCTAGGACGCACGAGGGCGCTGCATCCAAGCGCGCACTGAAAAAAAAAGCTGCATTTCCGTTCTTCCACTACAGACACAGCCGTGAACAGATTAGATCATCTGATTGACCTCTCATTCGACTAATAAGAGCCTTGAATTGGGTTTCTGAAACCTTGAAGAACCAATGACTGAAAACCTAGCAAGAAGGACCCGCCTACCAACGCTGTGAATGCAGCGAGCCAATTGAAGCACAGAAGTTTGCAAGCTGTTTTGTGTAAGGCTGGGTGAAGACAGACTGCTGCAGCAGATGAAAAAAGGACCCGCAGGAAGAACCTGCCACAGACCCAGCAGCACAGAGACCACCCACAAGTGCGACCTGTGTGACAAGGACTGCCATTCGCGCATCGGCCTGTTCAGCCACAGGCGGAGCCTTTTTTTTTTTAATTCTAGCAGAATAGACGTTTAGGATTCTCTTCCATGGTCATCATAGACCGACGGAGGCCGACGACGAAGGCTGAGTGACACACACGCGTTCGCCAGCCTTTTTTTAATTACTACTGTTATTTGTTTCGAAAAATCATTCGCCAAAACCACAATCATGGAAGCGCAAAACCACAATAATGGAATTATGTTTTGACCGGGTCGCGAGACCAGCGTCGCGTTCGTCTGACAATGAGGAAGAAGTTCGCCAGCTATGCTGCTGCTGTGAAGAGGTAAGTGTTCTAAGCTAAATTATTCTTTATCCCTTAAAATTGTAATCAAAATGACTTTTGACTGATCGGTAAATTACAGCTGTGCGTCAACCCCCCCCCCCCCACACACACACACAACCCTGAGTGTCACCTTTCATTAGAGCCCAAGATGAAGCTTCTATATTGAATCATTCAAAAGTTACAGACGTTTTTCCAAACTGTGCCATTTGGCACAGTTCAAAAAACGCCTGGGAACTACCTGAGAAAAAAGCTGTGTAATATATTCATTTTTTGTGGTATTGTTACCAAATTTGGACCTCAGCTGGATAACACTTGGTTCTACATTTCTGTTGCGTTTTCCAGCCCGGATCTGAAGCTGTGTGCTATTTGCAAGCATTTGTATCCAAAAAAACACCCAAGTGAAATTTATTTTCTTCAAGTTCACTATGTTTAGATGACTGTAACTCAGTGGCCGGAGCACTTAGATTATGACTGTTTTGCCAAAAAATTCAAAGTGTTTTCTTTTAAATGAGACCAACCCCATGAAGATGCTGCAAAGGGTTGAAGAATAGCTTTTGATTTACTTTGGGCACGTTATTTTTTGCCGTTTTTAGGGAAATTGACCGGAGTGCAAGGGGTTAAATTGCTTAAAACAAGTCTAATTTTTACTACCAGGAAAGTTTTACTTGTTTCAAGCAACGTGATAAGGAAAATTTTCTTGCTCCATTGGCATTTTTTTTTTTACTTAAAACCAGATAAAATTGCTTAAAACAAGTAAAAAATATCTTATATCAAGTAAAATTTCCTTACAGAAAACTGCACAAGAAAAAATATCTTGTCAGACAAAAAACAAGAATTATATCCTCCATTTAAGATATTTTTTCTTACTGATTTCAGTTTTTGCAGCGTTTAGCTAAATAACTCACTACCTGGCAACTGAAAACGAGACGTGGCACATAGCATCAAGCTAGCGATGCTATTGGCTTTGACATCCTCACTGGACTTCCGTGTTTGTCTTGCTCTAGCTGCTGCATGTAAATATTTATACTATTGTCGGTCCACCAAAAATTACAAAAGTTTTTTTTCATCAATATACATGGAATATGGGTGGGCAATATAAGCTGCAGCTTCAGCCATCACCCATTTCGGATAACTTATGTTGAACTGTATAATCAGAGGAGTTCTTGTCTAATTTGACCTTGTTGGATTTTCTTTCCCCCTTGTTATATTATTCTGTTTCTTTTTTTAATCTTTACTTTTATTCTATCTGAAATAAAGATTCATTCATTCATTCATTCATACAAATTTCTAGAAGAACATTCAGACTTACATTGTGCATGTTTCTAACGCTTTGATGTATTATTTTTAAAAAAAAAATCTGTTGATGAAAATCTTCTATATTTCACCTTTAACATCAATGAAGCCAGGGAAAAAGGTATTGTAATAACTATGCTGGGCCACTAGAGGCGGCAGTACAATTTTTTTTTTTTACAGCACCTGGATGACTTCCTGACACAGTCGATCTCTAGCTGAACAACTATAGTTACTGAAAGAAAAACATGTATTCAGCAACAACACCATTTATTCATCACATCGATTGTTTTCACACTGGTTTTGATGTTTAGTTTTGCAGAGGAAGAATGAGGTAAAACTCATTAAAAACTCCAACTCTCAACATTCCTTGCCCGCAAATGGTCGCAGTGAACTGTGCATGGGCCTGGAAACTCCCGCCACGGGGAAGTACGGAGCAATCCGCCAATACTGGAGCTACATTCCGATCCACTCCATTCTCAGGGATTATCAGTTAATATGGTGGAATACCCTGTGCAGTCCACTTTGGAGTATACTATTGGGCGATCAGAACACACCCTTGGTGAACAAATGTCCGGCTTTTTTCTTCCTCTGTCACCAAACAGTAAAAGCAATGGCCTTGTCATTGTATTCACATACCTCCATCGCTTTCGCCATTTAAAACATCGGCCACCGTGCTCCTCTTTTGTATTGGGATTGCAGCTGTTCAAATCAGGTTGGTGGCTCTTGGCTGCCGCCAATAGTATGGGCATGTGAACTGCAGATTATTTTCACTGCACATGTGTGTACTCCAAAACTACTGGATGGATTTGGATGAAATTTTTACCAGAGGTGGTCCTTGAGCTAGAGAGAAACAGATAACATTTTGGTTATGATCCCAGAATGTATTATCTCCACCAAGGCTCTTATCTCCTCACAGCGTGTTAGCAAGAATACTTTTGTGGTGCACATATGTAGTTTCACGGGCTCACATGTATATGACTTTTCATATGCTCTCATGTATATTCCTGTGTGCTTATTTTGGCTTCACATTTGAAGAGGAACAAAAGGTCTGGACCTCCTAGGGATAAGAGGAGGATGTGAGAGTTGGCCTTTTGATATGCAAAGAGATGGACATGAATGATTTCCTGACCACCAAGGTTTGGGTGGAAGCGAGAAGAACTGCAGGAGGGATGCATTGTGTTTGGGATTTAAAGACAATGGGATTTTGTACTTTGATGTCAGGGGTATAAGACTGGCAGATGTTGGGGTTTTTTCCTTCTTCTGTATTTGAATGTTGGAGAGTGTGTTGTGAATAAAATGGAACCTGAGAAATAACTCAGCCTCATCCTTTCCACACAATCTCCACACTGGTGACCTTAAGACGTATTATGGCAGGAGACGATTCTCCTGCACCGGACTCATCAGGAGCCAGCCAGGCTAATGCAGCTACCACAGTCCAGCTACCGGACTTCTGGCAGAACAGCCCACGCTCCTGGTTTAACGCAGTCGAGGCACAGTTCCATCTTCGGAAGGTTTCGGCAGATGCCACGAAGTTCTACCATGTGGTTGCAAAGCTGGACAACCACACAGACCAGCGAGTAGAGAGCCTGATCAACCACCCGCCAGACGACGACAAGTACGGCAGATTGAAGACTGCTCTCATCCGCTTTTTCACCCCCTTGCTGGGAGAGCGAGCAGAGAAGCTCCTGGCGTTGACTGAGTGTGAGGTCGACAGACCTGCAGACCTGATGGCGAAGATGCTGAGTTTGAGAGACGCCGAAGATGATGGCTTTATTTTCGCCCACCTTTTCCTCAGGACACTACCGTCAGCGGTAAGAGTTACCCTGGCCAGTTCACAGCTGCTGGCCCACTGGGACTACCACGAGCTGGGCCAGGAGGCGCAGCGACTCGTCGACGCCCATAGACGGCACACGGCCACGACCGCAGCAGTGGAACTGGGCGCAACATCCGGAGATGGCAGGGGGCCAGAGGCTGCAGCACCAGACTCACCGACGACGGCAGCAGCAGGGGCCAAGAGACGCGGAGTGGACGACGTCCTTTGCTTTTACCATCGCCGTTTCGCCGAGAGGGCACGCAAGTGCATTCCACCGTGCCAATTCAAGCGCTCGGGAAATGCCAAGACCGGGAGTCGGTAGCAGCTGCGGCTCTCGGTGAGGAGAACAAGCTGCTCTACCTGAGGGACGCGCGTTCGGGGAGGGCACTTCCTCGTGGACACAGGCTCCCAGTTGAGTTTCATCACCCCTTTTCTTCTTCCGGCCTTCAGAGAGAGCAGTCGCATTTTCTCTCCCTCCTCCCCACTCCTCTCCCCTCTTCACTATCCCAGCTTGCTGTGTCTGTCTGTGTTCGCTCTTCATCTGGCTGAATCTCGATCCAAATGGAAATTATGGAATTGATGAGCGGGCTTTAATACTATTGACACCATTTTACAAAAATTTGGGCCAGGGGGAGCCCCAACGGAGAGACATGGATTGGAACTCATGTCTGTGTGATTCGACTGAAGATGTGGAAGACATCTACCTGTTTTGGCTTCATGATCACAGGATTTTCTGCTGATTGGCTCTGGAATTTTCCTGGTGTATCGGAAATTAACTAGAAGAGCTAATCAAAATGCGGCCCGGCGTAGCTGCTTCTTTAATAATTCGACCAGCTGCGGATAGCACTGATAGCGGCAAAGACTGTGGAAGAGGAAACATCTGGAGTCGCTTGGTGCTCTCCAAGGAATGATTTTAAAGTCTATGTAATTGTGTGATGCTCAGAATCGCATGAGAGAGGAAATTCTGCTCTTAGTGAACTGTGCTCATTTGGCCTTGATTCGACGACCTTGCACTCATTCCTCCAGGAGAGAGAGATAAGGCAGTAGAGAGTTGGCTAACCCAAACAATTAACATCAATTGCTGTTGTTCAGCAGACTGGACTCTTCAAGGACAGCACTATCATGTGTCTAATACAGAACTTTGCCATCTGGCATGCACGAAGAGAGAGAGACTCTGGACATGCTTATCTGTGTTTTGAAAACATGATCATAACAACTATCCGTTGCCAGGAGGCGCCCCCCTCTGTTGTACATCAACAAATGATACATTCAACACTGCACTCACACTGATTATATATGCTGATTATACACACACTGGTCTCTCATCGCTCTTTGTCAACGTGTGTATTGTTTGTCTGCTAAATGTGCATTGAGGTTTTTTTTTTTCTTGTAATCATAATCTCGCTCACTGAGCGCTATTCTGATAACTATGTTTTTTTCTCTCGCCTACTGTGTCATCCCCTACCCCTTCCCTCTTTACCCCCACTGTATGACTGGCGCCTCAAGGCTGCCGCGGTGCTGGGATGCGCTTATAGAGCGCGCCCAATGTCAAGTCAAATTTCAATTCTCCTGTATGTCTTGCACGTACGGTAGTATTGACAATAAACCTTTTGAATCTTGAATCACACCTTCCTACGCTGATCGGCTGGCGCCTTCCAGTGGCCCTGTGGCGTCAGCAGTGAACGGCTCAGCGATTAAGACCTTCGGGAAGAAGACCCTGTCTCTGTCTTTACATGGCCGTACAGTCGAGTGGACTTTCGTCATAGCGGCAGTCAATTCCAACATGTTAGGTGCTGATTTTTTGTGCTCACATGGTTTGTTGGTCAATCTTGCTAACAGACGCCTGGTTAATGCACTTTCTTTTTCTTCTATTCCCTGTACAGCGCGAGTGACTCCGCCAACAGCACAAGCCAACGTCACAGCTGCAGGTGGTAAGTTCCACACACTCCTCACTCAGTTTCCAGCACTCACGGTGCCAACGTTTTCGGCGACCGTGGCTAAACACGGGGTGGAGCATTTTATTACTACCACCGGACCGCCCGTTTTTGCAAAAGCTCGGCGCTTGGATTCAGCTAAACTGGCCATAACGCGCGAGGAATTCGCCAACCTGGAAAAATTGGGCATCATCAGACGTTCAAATAGCCCTTGGGCTTCACCGCTTCACATGGTCCCTAAAACTGATGGCTCGTGGCGGCCGTGTGGTGATTTTCACAGGCTGAACAATGCTACAGCACACGACCGCTACCCAATCCCACATATCCAGGATTTTTCAGTTCATTTGGCGGGGACGCGCGTTTTTTCTAAGATAGACTTGGTACGCGGTTATCATCAGGTCCCAGTACACGCTGAGGACATACCCAAAACAGCGGTAATAACTCCTTTCGGGCTTTTTGAGTTTTTGCGCATGCCGTTTGGGCTTAAAGGCGCAGCGCAGACTTTCCAACACATGATGGACGTGGTGTTGCGCGATCCCCCTTTCGTGTTAGTCTACCTGGACGACATTTTAGTAGCCAGTGCGTCCGAAGACGAACACGAAAACCACCTCACGGCAGTTTTCCAGAGGTTGGCAGAGCACGGGCTAATAATCAACCCAGCGAAGTGTCAATTCGGGGTGGCACAGATCGATTTTTTGGGGCATCGCGTCTCTCCCGAAGGAGCAGTTCCTCTGCCTGACAAGGTGCGCGCGGTGGCAAATTTTCCCCAGCCACAAACGGTCAAAGCGTTACAGGAGTTTTTGGGAATGGTGAATTTTTATAACCGTTTCCTCCCCCGCGCGGCGCACCTCATGCAACCATTGTACGCCGCGCTTAAAAAACAAAAACCCGCAAATAAAATCGAATGGTCTCCCGAGCGGGAGCGTGCATTCTCTGAAGTCAAAACAGCCTTGGCAAACGCTGCGTTGTTAGCACACCCAGTCCCAACGGCCCGCATGGCGCTCACTACTGACGCATCAGAGGTGGCCATAGGGGCGGTTGTAGAACAGTATGTGGCTGGAGCCTGGCAGCCGCTCGCGTTTTTCAGCAGGACTTTGCGCGATAGTGAGCGAAAATACAGTGCATTCGACAGGGAGTTGTTGGCTCTCTATTTGGCTATTCGTCACTTCCAGTTTTGGCTGGAGGGACGCCGTTTCACCGCGTTCGTTGACCACAAGCCGCTGACTTTTGTGATGGCCAAGATTTCAGAACCTTGGTCGGGCCGGCAGCAGAGACAGCTGGCCGCAATTTCGGAGTTCACTACCGATATCCAGCATGTAGCGGGCAAACTTAATGTAGTGGCAGACTGCCTCTCGTGTGCCGTGGCTGCTCCAGCCCGCGTAGAGGTAGATTTTGCAGCTGTTGCCGCGGACCAGGGTAGCGACGCAGAAGCGCGCGCGGCCCCAGTCTGCGTAGGGATAGATTATGCAGCCGTGGCCGAGGAGCAGGGCGGCGACGCGGACGTGTGCGCGCTCCAGTCTGGACCAACAGGGTTAAGGCTGGAGAATAGGGTGCTGCAAGACGGTATGCCCCCCCTAATCTGCGATGTTTCCACCGGGCGACCCCGTCTGGTGGTTCCAGCCTCGTGGCACCGCCGCATTTTTGACTTGGCCCATTCTCTGGCGCACCTGGGGGTGCGCGCTTCGGTCAAAATGGTGGGGGAGAAATTTGTATGGCCAGGCCTGTGCAAGCAAGTTAGAGAGTGGGCGGCAGCCTGCATGGCTTGTCAGTGGTCCAAAGTGCATAGACACACGACAGCTCCTTTGGAGCCGTTTCATATTCCAGCTAAAAGGTTTGATCATGTCCACGTGGACCTCGTAGGTCCCCTACCGCCCTCGCAGGGCTGCACACATCTTCTGACAATGGTCGACCGCACCACGTGCTGGCCGGAAGTGGTTCGCCTGTCGTCAACCACAGCCGAGGAGGTGGCGCGCGCTTTTATAACTGCATGGGTAGCGCGTTTTGGAGTTCCGTCGGATATTACGTCTGACAGAGGCCCACAATTTGTTTCCGAACTTTGGTCAGCGATGGCCCGCAGCCTGGGGGCAACGATCCACCGCACGACCACGTATCACCCGCAGGCTAATGGGTTATGCGAACGTTTTCACAGGTCGCTGAAGGCGGCTCTCAGAGCGTCGCTTACGGATGCAAATTGGGTTGACAAACTACCATGGGTTTTATTGGGGTTGCGTTCTGCACCTAAAGAGGATTTAGACGCCTCCCCAGCGGAACTAGTGTTCGCACAGCCACTTCGGCTGCCCGGAGAATTTCTCCCTGACAACCCAGCGCCTGAGTTCTCCTCGGCTCAGCGGTTGCAGAATAGCATGGGCCCGAGTGTCCTACCAGGCCCCGTTCACCACAGTTTTCCGTGTGTTTTTGTGCCTAAAGCTTTAAAAAATGCGGAGTTTGTTTTTGTCAGACATGATGCCCACCGCACAGCATTGCGACCGCCTTACGATGGACCATTTAGAGTGCTAGAAACAGGTGATAAGCATTTTTTGCTAGATTTGGGGGGCAGAAAGGAAATGATGGGCATAAACAGACTCAAACCTGCTTTTGTGATGGCTGACGAAACTGTGCAGTTGGCGAGGGCCCCGCGACGGGGTAGATCCCCTAGGGAGCATTCCCCAGTACACCCACAGAGATTGACTAACAGTTTTAATCCCCAGACAGCAGCTCCACAGCAGGAGGGCGCCGCGGAAGAGGTTAAGCCCGCCTGCAGCAGATACGGCAGAAGGTTGAGACCAAGACAGCATGTGGACTGATGTGTGACGATTTTATTATGACATGCAATCTGTGTTAGGTTGTTCCGTCTTAGACGTTTGGGGGGGTTATATGTGGTGCACATATGTAGTTTCACGGGCTCACATGTATATGACTGTTCATATGCTCTCATGTATATTCCTGTGTGCTTATTTTGGCTTCACGTCTGAAGAGGAACAAAAGGTCTGGACCTCCTAGGGATAAGAGGAGGATGTGAGAGTTGGCCTTTTGATATGCAAAGAGATGGACATGAATGATTTCCTGACCACCGAGGTTTGGGTGGAAGCGAGAAGAACTGCAGGGTGGATGCATCGTGTTTGGGATTTAAAGACAATGGGATTTTGTACTTTGATGTCAGGGGTATAAGACTGGCAGATGTTGGGGGTTTTTCCTTCTTCTGTATTTGAATGTTGGAGAGTGTGTTGTGAATAAAATGGAACCTGAGAAATAACTCAGCCTCATCCTTTCCACACAATCTCCACACTTTGATTTTTTTTTTTTGATTTTGTATACTTTATTGATCCCCAGAGGGGAAATTGAGGGCATCTGTTACACCCAGGAGGGGTGAAGGGGAGGAAGGATGATTGAGCCAAGCTGTTAGACTTTGCAGCAACCGTTTATTGACTTCTCAGCACACACGGCACGGCCCACAATTACACAGCACATCGCTAAACACCATCTTGTTCATAACACTCTCTCGAATATCCTCTGGAACACTCACACTAGAACACATACTACTCTTCTTCTATGGTGTTCTAACACTATACAGTGTTTCATCACTACTGAGCGCCACCTATGGCGTAGAAACGCTACTGCTTTCACTGATAGTTCATACTTAACAGTGCATATTCAGTCCTTTAATACATTCCCTATAAATGCTCCCATTTACTATTAATCATTAAATTATAGTCTCTTGACTTCCGGTTATGGCTGCCACGTGAGAAGGACACGTCTCACTCTGCTCTGCTTCTGGAGAAAAAAAAAATCGGCAAATAACTCTCTCATTTGGGACAGAACGTATCCCAGCGTTTGGGCGAGGATATGTCAGTGAAGCCTAAGGCTGGAAAATCAGGTAGAGGAAAAAGCGAGCCGCCGAAACAGTCCAAATTAACGGACTTTCAGGTCTGTGACGCAGCAGAGAATGCACCAAATATGGCGGAGGAAGCTAACAGCGGTGCGGTATCTGCGGGAAGCGACACAGCTGCGTTGCTGGCGGCCATGAGTTCAATGAGAGCGGAATTTTCCTCTAGATTTGATGGGATTATGGCAGCGTTGGAAGGAATGAGAAAGGAATTGGGTGACTGTGTAGAACGAATGGTGCAGGTGGAGCTTCGTGTCTCCAGTGCTGAAGATGACGTCACTCGTTTCCAATTAAAGGTGCGCACTTTGGAAAAAAAAAAAATGTCTGGAAGATAATATCCTGGATTTGGAATCCCGGTCGAGACGGAACAACTTGAGGCTGGTGGGTCTACCGGAGGAATCCGAAGGTCGGGACTCGTGTTCCTTTCTGGAAAAGTGGATTCCGGAGGTGCTGGGCAGCGCGGAGCTGCGGTCGGCGGTGGTTCTGGAGGGCGCGCACCGTATTGGCCCACGGAGAGATAAGGGACCACCGAGGACCTTAATTATGAAGTTTCTCAGCAACAGAGACAGGATGAAGATCTTCAACGCTGCACGAGCTAAAGGAGAGATTAAACACCAGGACCAGCAGGTGCGGTTCTACCCAGATTTGGCCACAGGAATCCAACAATTGAGGAAGCAGTTTGATCCCGTACGTAAGGAGCTGCGCAACCTTGGGATTCGTCATGGTGTAATCTATCCTGCGAGACTGTTGATCACGTATGGGGGCAGAACCCACATCTTCAAGACCCCAGAGGAGGCGCAGGAGTTCATCAAGAAGATAGAAGAAGAGACTGGTGGGAGCTAAGCATGATCAAAATATAAGGTAGAATATTTAAGCATTTGCACAGGCATCTGACTGACTTGAAGCAAATAGCAAGTTTACAAAATATAGATTGTATTATATATTAAAAAAAAATATGATGTACAAAGTTGCTAAAAATTTTGGAGTTAAGTTGGAAAACTACAGAGGAGAGTTAATGTTACGTCATTAAAAGCAGTAGAGTTAGGGTGATTGGGAGGATGAAGAAGGAGTGGCTTTGGCTGTTCCCCGTGGGTGTGGAGCGGTCGATGGCTATATCGGGAGACGGAATTTTTCTTTTGATTTTGGGGGGTTCGCCACAAATGTGGGAAGGGGGAATTTGTTTGTGTGTAGTTTGTAGGATGAATGTTCAACCACTCATTTTTTTGCCTCTCTGTTTGAGCATGTTTACACTGCAAGGTAATCCCAAACTCCCTATTGATCATAAACCAAAGCGTTAATCTTAATTTAACTTCATGGAATTGCAGAGGTCTACAAAATTTAAAAAAACTTAAACAAGTTATGAATAAAATAAAAGACATGGGTTCAAAAATTGTGTTTTTACAAGAAACTCATCTAATAGAGGAGGATGTAAAAAGAATTAGGAGTAGATGGCAAGGAAGTGTTTTCACCTCATCATTTTCATCCCGAGCCAGGGGAGTTATGACTCTCATACATAAATCAGTTCCTTTTCAAGTGAAAAATGTAATTGGAGACAAATTTGGAAGATATGTAATCATTCAAGGATCTTTGCTATTAGAAAATATAAATTTGGTGAACTTATATGGTCCCAATATAGATGATCAAAAGTTCTTTGCTAATTTATTTCTTATCTTATCATCACTTACAGGGCAACATATAATAGCAGGGGATTTTAATTGTACATTGAATCCCGGTATAGATAGATCAACAGGACTGGACTGTACGCACAATGGATGTAGGATGACCATTAATCATTTTATGAAAGAATTGAGATTGCTAGATATATGGAGAGAAATGAAACCACAAGTTAAAGCCTATTCTTGTTATTCCAGTACCTACAAGACATTCTCACGTATTGATTATTTTTTGATTTCCACAGAATTAAGGTCCAAGATTCAAAACTGCTTTTATGATAACATCGTGATTTCGGATCATGCACCCTGCTGTCTAATATATGTAGATAAGAAATTGACAAAGGAATCAGGTAGATGGCAATTTCAGCATAAATGGCTTCAGGATGAGGAATTTGTCAAGTACATAGAAAAACAGATAGATGAGTTCTTTGACATCAATACTACACAAACATCAGCATGTGTAAAGTGGGAGGCTTTCAAAGCTTTTATTAGGGGACATATTATTAGTTATACAGGTTCAAAATCTAAGAAGACTCGAGAGGAGAGAGCCCAATTGGAACATAAAATAAAAAGTCTTCAGGAAAAAGTGTATGCAGGAAGTGATCCAAGGTTGGAGAATGAATTACTGATTTTGAGAGCTGAATATGACAAAAAATCAGCGAATAGAGCTGCCTCGAGTCTTCTAAGATTGAAACAATCTTTTTATGAACAAGGTGAAAAATCAGGAAAATTATTGGCATGGCAGATTAAACAATTAGAATTTAAAACACCAATTACCAGTATTATAAGTAACGGACAGGTAGTTATAGATCCTTTAGAAATTAACAGAGCCTTTAGAGATTACTATGAAAAATTATATGATACCAAAAATGAATCTGATTTAACAAAACTAAATGGGTTTTTGAACGAACTATCTATACCGTGTATTCCAAATGAAAACAGGGAGATATTGGAGTCTAAAATTAGTCAAGAAGAAGTTGGGCTAGCCATTGATAATATGAAATCAGGAAAAAGTGCAGGACCAGATGGTCTTCCAGTCGACCTTTATAAAAAATTTAAGAATAAATTAATAAAACCTTTTTTGGAAATGGTTTTAGAAGCATTTCAAAATAGTAATTTACCATCATACATGAATAATGCCTTAATTATACTGTTGCCAAAACCAGGTAAGCCCTCTAATAAATGTGAAAATATGAGACCAATAAGCCTATTAAATGCCGACCTTAAGATAATCTGTAAAATTTTAGCAAGACGAATACAAGAAATTTTACCAAATATTATTAATCGAGATCAGAATGGCTTTATAAAGGGAAGACAAGGCTTCCATAATGTAAGAAGACTATTTAAAATTATTTATTCTAATAAAGAAGCACCGGATACAGCTCTCTTATCACTGGACGCCGAAAAGGCCTTTGATAGAGTCGAATGGCCCTTTCTTTTTGAAGTCTTACAAAGGTTTGGACTTGGAAATAATTTTATAAAATGGGCTCAGATAATATACAATAATGCTACAGCAGAAATCCTAACAAATAACAATATTTCAAAATCAATAAAAATCAATAGAGGATGTCGACAAGGCTGTCCACTTTCACCTTTACTGTTTACTATGGCAATTGAACCTTTAGCGATAGCGATACGTTTACATTCACAAATATATGGAATTAAAGTTGGACCAACAGAACATAAAATCTCCCTGTACGCCGATGACATAATTTTGTTTATGTCGAATCTAAAAAAATCAATTCCGACCTTGTTGAATTTAATAAAGAATTTTGGGGAAATATCAGGATATAAAATAAATAAAACTAAATCTTCAATATTAATGCTAAATGAGACCCAGAGAAATTACCCAGACCCTGAGGTAAATCAATTCAACGTTGTAAATCAGTTTAAATATTTAGGAATCCAAATTGTGCCTAAGCTAGAATCAGTCGCCAGTGTCAACTATGAAGCCTTAATGACAGATATCAATGAGTTAATTCAGAGATGGATGTCACTACCAATGTCGATGATCGGGAGAATCAATATACTTAAAAGTAATATTTTACCTAAAATACTTTATTTATTTCAATACATTCCCTTACCACCACCTTTAGATTTATTCTCAAGAATTAAAAAAAAGTTAGTGGAATTTATATGGAACAACAGGAGGGCTAGATTACGTCTGTCTTTATTATATTTACCATTTGATCGTGGAGGTCTGAAATGTCCAAATTTTATGTTGTATTATTGGTCGGCACAACTGAGGTCTATGACATATTATTTTTCATTAAATGATCTCCCTCACTGGACTGAAATGGAATCATACAATTTACCTTTACCTCTTCCCATATTCATATACTCAGATTCGGCAAAAAAATTACAAAAACAAGTTAAAAATCCATTTGTAAAGCATATGATCAAAATATGGTGTGAAGCTAAAAACTATTTAAAAGAACCACAGTTATTGTCACAATTTAGCCCAATATGGGGTAATCAATATTTTAAACCAGGGAGAGCGGACGCTGTATTTAAAGTATGGAATTTAAAAGGGATTCAAAAGATTCAAGATTTATATTTGCCATGTGCAGATAACATAATGTCTTTTGAAGAGCTGAGGATCAAATTTAATCTTAATAGAACACATTTTTTTAAATATCTTCAACTTAGAAACTTTATTCGATCAAATCAAAATAAAGCTCTCACTGGACCTATTTATTCATCCTTGGAAAAAATGTTGACGAAAGATAGTAAAAGAAAGGGTATTATTTCAGAGTTTTATAACTCACTGACACTATCCTCAAGCGAAAACTCACAGAAAAGATTAAACTACTGGAAAGAAGATCTGCAAACTGAAATTTCAGAGGAGCAATGGGAATTGGCTTGTACAGAAGCTCAAACCAAATCAATAAATGTACGTCTTAAATTGATATATTTCAAATGGTTAATGCGGATGTATGTTACACCGGAGGAGTTAAATAGATATAACAAAAATATACCAGATACGTGCACAAAATGCATGGAAAGTAAAGGAACCCTATTTCATTGTGTATGGGAATGTAGAATAATAAGAATGTTTTGGGAAGAGGTGAGGGTAACAATTGAAAAAATAATCTCAAAACAAATCATATTGAATCCTAAACTGTTTTTGTTGGGTCTGTACCCAGAAAAGCATAACTTTAATAAAAGTGAAAGAACATTCGTAGACCTCAGTTTGCTTAATGCCAAAAAATGTATTGCACTACTGTGGAAAAAGACTCATAGACCAGATGTGACTCAGTGGTTAAGACAGATGTTAACAAACCTTCCATTAGAAAGAATAACATATATACTGAAATCAAAGGAAATTGTGTTTGAGAATATATGGAGACCTTTTATTGATTATGTAAAAAATTTAAACATAACTCTTGAAGAAGAAGGTGAATGATGTGTGTGGACCTTGTAAATTCCAAACTGGTGAACATAATATGTATACTTATGTAATGGATTGTCTAGACTAAACAGAGGAGCATTGTTGAAGACTTGATTTTGTTGGTGGTTGTGGGTGTTTTTAGTGCAATTTTTTTTTTTTTTTGTAGTACTTTAGTGTTAGTGTTTGATTGTTTGTGTCATGTTTGTTAAAAAAAAAGGTTCAATAAAGATATTGTGGAAAAAAAATTATAGTCTCTTAGGTACATTTATTAAGAATATTTATATTTGCCATTAGCATCTAATCCACACTGTTTTCTGAGGGTTTACTAAAGATTGTCCAAAATTGACGTTTTCCTACACTCACCCCTCAAAAAGTTAATGTCGTCCCAACATTACACCTTTCTTAAAAAAACAGTAGTTTTTTTTTTTCCTTTTCTTCTGTCCGTTCACATTTGGTAATCATGTATTACATGTAAGTAGGGTATTACTACACAGGAGTCAGAGTTCATTAAAGTCTATAAAGATGCAACTGGTAATTATCCATAGTACAGCATGTATCTCCTATTCCATGCAATACATTTGCAGAAGAGGTCTTTGTGCACGATAACCTTCAACCGCTCCATCCATCATGGTGGGTATCTGCATCTTTCCTGAGAGTAAGGGTACTCAATCTAGTCATAGCCTACCAAATAAACCTTGGTGTGATGCCTGTGCCTTAGTAACACACTGCAAGTCTCTTTTTGTGTTTTTAAATTTTTTTGTTCTTTTTCAATTTTTAATCAACCATCACAGTAACTACCAAGTTACTTTTCAAAACATTCATGTCTGAACAATGGTTATCTTTAGCTTCTACACCTTTGTTCTAGACAGATGAAATGCAATGAAGTAAAAGGTTGGCCTAACTTATCATAAGTCAATCTCAATGGCTGTTTTCTTATTCTTGAAGGATACGTTTTAGCAGGAATCTCGTCAGGTCCTTCCTGGTCACTGGAACAGGACTCCGACACCTCATCACTCTGGTCCTGGTCTGCCTCAGCTGGATCTGGAACCACCGGATTGTCAACCTCTGGTGCCAGCTGCACCTGCGTGACGTCATCTGGGTCCTGGTCCTCATCCTCCGGAGTAGTGTCACCATGCGGGTAGAACTCCGGTGCATCGGCTCTCAGTGGACGCTGCTCTTGATCCTTCCCAGCTCGTAATCCGATTATGGCATTCCAACCCTCTTCATCGTCATCATCCGTGTCGTTTTGTCTGTCCACATGCCTTTGTCTTTTAGAGTCTCTTTCTCTCATTTTCTTAGAGGCATGCTTCACTGTTTCCATGGGAAGAAAGTCACAAGGTAGCAAAAGGTTTCTGTGCATGACCCGAGTGCGTCCCTTGCCATTTTCAGGTCTGATTTCATATACTGGACTGTCTGGGTACTTCTTTTGGGTCACGACATACACCTTGTCTTCCCAGTATGATCTTAATTTTCCTGGCCCACCTTTTTCGGTCAAGTTTCGAACCAATACTCTGGATCCAGGGAGTAACTCAGCACCGTGAACCTTTTTATCATAAAGTGCCTTACTTCTCATCCCTTCTTTGTTTGCTGTTTTAGAAGCGAGTTTGTAAGCTTCAGTCATTGTAGCTCTCCACTTTTCAGCATAGTCTTGCTGAGAAACACTCTGCTCTCTTGTTGTGAGGCCAAACATCAGATCAGTAGGCAACTTTGGACTACGGCCAAACAACTGAAAATATGGTGCGTACCCCGTAGCTTCACTACGCGTACAATTATAGGCATGAATCACTTTTGCCAGAGAGGACTTCCAGTCTTCCTTAGCTGCTTCAGGCAAACTTCGGAGCATTGCCAACAGTGTACGATTGAATCGTTCCACCTGCCCATTCCCTTGGGGATGGTAGGGCGTTGTTCGGGACCCCTGCACACCACTGTACTCTTGGAGTTTTGCAAAAAGTTTATTTTGGAACTCTCTTCCCTGATCATGATGGAGTCGTGTGGGGAAACCAAACTTGAGGGCAAAATCTCCAAAGATCTTCTCAGCAGCAGTGTGGGCAGCTTTGTTACGACATGGGTAAGCCTGGGCAAAACGAGTGAAGTGGTCCATTACAACCAGGATATACTCATATCCTCGTTTGCACTTCTCCAAATGCAGGAAATCCACTGACACTAATTCAAATGGGTACGTGGTGACAATGTTAGTCAGTGGTGCCCTTGTTATCTTATTGGGACGTTTGTTCTTTAAACAACTGCAAACTCTCGTGATGTAGTGCTCCACATCTCTTTGCATGTGAGCCCAATAAAAACGCTCTCTTACCAAGTTCATCACTCTCTCTACCCCTAAATGGCCCATGTTTTCATGGAGCTCTTTGAACACGAGTTTGTGAAACTTCTGGGGTAGGAGTAGCTGGTCATGTGTTGCCGTTCTCCTGTAAAGCAGTCCATCATCTTCCAAGTACAGCTTGTGTTTTTGTCTGACTAAAGCTGCAGTTTTACTGTTCTGCTGCTTTACACTTCTTGGCCATTGTTTTGACAACACATAGCGCAACACCTCTCCAATCACGGAGTCTTCCTCTTGAGCTCTTTTTAGATCAGTCTTTGATATTTCAGCTATAGAGCTGGCTTCTTGGTCTGCTTCACTAATGAGAGTAGAAATGGTGACTGGGCAGAGCCATGGTTCACTTTCTTGTGACTTTACCTTGACTGCCTGTGTCACACAATTCATCACATCAGGATCAACATTCTGGGTGCATTTGTTCATGTACTGCTCCATATCTAGAGGCATACGTGAAAGTCCGTCTGCATCTCTGTTTGCTTTTCCAGGGCGATACTTAATCACAAACTGGAAATCAGCTAGTTCTGCTACCCACCTCTGTGTGGTTGCATTTAACTTTGCGGTGGTGAGCACATACGTTAGGGGATTATTGTCCGTATAGACAGTGAATGGTGGAGAGTAGTACAGATAATCCCGAAACTTCTCACAGATGGCCCACTTCATGGCAAGAAACTCCAGCTTCCCTGAATGAAGGTAGTAGTTCTTTTCTGGATTTGACAGTGTCCTAGAGCCATATGCTATCACCACCAGTTTGTCTTGTTGTCGCTGGTATAACACCGCCCCAAGCCCCTCCTGTGAAGCGTCACAGTGCACAATGAAGGGTTCTTCAAAGTTCGGGTAACCTAACACTGGGGGTTGGGTAAGAAGGTCAACAAGCTGACAAACTACTGCTTGATGCTCTGGGCGCCACCTGATCACATGAGATGAGGGTAAGTGGCCACCATCGTTCTTTTTGACATGTTTCTTTGAGTTTTTCTTTGCTTTGTCTGTGTGATCGTTAGCCAGAAGGTCGTAAAGAGGCTTTGCTATACGAGAGAAGTTTGGAATATAGCTATGGTAATATGAAATAAAACCTAGCAATTTCCTTAGCTCTCCAACAGTGGAAGGTTGCTGCTGTTTGAGTGTCTGCACTGGGGCAATGTCCGCAGGGTCCATGGTGTAACCCTGTCCTGTTACCATTTTACCAAGAAAACGTACCTGCTGCTTGAATAACTCACATTTCCGGGGAGTCAACTTCACCCCATGGCTTTGATAGCGGTGCAGGACGCTTCTCAGGTCTCGCAAGTGATCTTCAAAAGTCTGTGAATGAACAAGGTTATCATCGAGGTAAGGCAGACAAACATCTCTAACCCCACAAGCACTCCTCCATAGATCTTTGGAATGCTGCTGGTGCTGAGGACAAACCAAATGGAATTCTTACCCACTCGAACAAACCCCAGGGAGTGATAAATGCAGTGAGGGGCCTACTCGACTCTTCCAGGAAACCCTGATGATACGCCTTCCCTTGGTCGAGGACTGAAAACCACACACTCCCCTTTAGACTGTTCAGCATATCTTGTATGCGGGGAATTGGGTGTCTGTCAGGGATGGACTTCTTGTTCAATTCTCTAAAGTCGCAACACAAACGCAGACCTCCATCTTTCTTTCGCACACAGACGATTGGGACTGGAATACGATGACTTGGATTTGGTGATCCAGCCCCTGTTAAGCAGGTCTTCTATATACTCCTTTACTTCTTTATGAAGTGGTTTGGGAACAGAAACATAAGTCTTTTTGACAGGATCGTGATCCTTGAGTCGGATCTTCAACTGTAAAGAGGGAATTGTCCCTACATCATACTCATCACGGGAAAATGCTTGCCGTTCCTCCCATACATGTACTTTTTGTCTTGGATCTTGCAGAAGGTGAGAAGTGTTCAAGGAGAGAGTTTGGAATATAGCTATGGTAATATGAAATAAAACCTAGCAATTTCCTTAACTCTCCCACAGTGGAAGGTTGCTGCTGTTTGAATGTCTGCACTGGGGCAATGTCCGCAGGGTCCATGGTGTAACCCTGTCCTGTTACCATTTTACCAAGAAAACGTACCTGCTGCTTGAATAACTCACATTTCCGGGGAGTCAACTTCACCCCATGGCTTTGATAGCGGTGCAGGACGCTTCTCAGGTCTCGCAAGTGATCTTCAAAAGTCTGTGAATGAACAAGGTTATCATCGAGGTAAGGCAGACAAACATCTCTAACCCCACAAGCACTCCTCCATAGATCTTTGGAATGCTGCTGGTGCTGAGGACAAACCAAATGGAATTCTTACCCACTCGAACAAACCCCAGGGAGTGATAAATGCAGTGAGGGGCCTACTCGACTCTTCCAGGAAACCCTGATGATACGCCTTCCCTTGGTCGAGGACTGAAAACCACACACTCCCCTTTAGACTGTTCAGCATATCTTGTATGCGGGGAATTGGGTGTCTGTCAGGGATGGACTTCTTGTTCAATTCTCTAAAGTCGCAACACAAACGCAGACCTCCATCTTTCTTTCGCACACAGACGATTGGACTGGAATACGATGACTTGGATTTGGTGATCCAGCCCCTGTTAAGCAGGTCTTCTATATACTCCTTTACTTCTTTATGAAGTGGTTTGGGAACAGAAACATAAGTCTTTTTGACAGGATCGTGATCCTTGAGTCGGATCTTCAACTGTAAAGAGGGAATTGTCCCTACATCATACTCATCACGGGAAAATGCTTGCCGTTCCTCCCATAATAGCTGTTTTACTTGCTCTTGCTGTATGGGTGAGAGATGATCAAGGGGAACTGGAGGGTCCCACATGTCCATAGTCTCTTTGACAGCACAGTTCATCTCGGTCTCTTTGTTTCTTCCTGTTTCACTGGTCGTCGGGTCGACGATCGCTTGGTTTACAGCAGGGGGTCTAATATCTGCCGGATAAGCAGTTTTAACTCTCTGCGTTTCCCCCAAAATGGTCTTAGCGGGCAGCTGGATATCACGGGACGTACTGTTTGTTATAGGTATTTTGAACATAGATCGCTTCCCTTTCCATAACTGCACCAACCCACTTTGCATCTGCAAACCCTCTGGTAATTGGGTGTACTGACTCGGCTCAAATAAGACGTCTTGTGTGTCTGGAAGTGAGCCTGCTCTGACACAACCTTTGACTGTTTTGGTTTGGCCAGCAGGGATGGTAACCAACTCACTGCCAACTTTTACCATTCCTTCCCCCAGCCTATCCTCCTCACTTTGCATCACTTTCAAAAACACCTCTGTTTTCTTACAGTCAAATGAGAAGGCTGCACTAACAGCTTCACTGATGGCGCAAGGGGATTTAATGCCCATCTTCAGGACATGGTCAATCACGTTGAACCCAATGATAGGCGGCTCTGCCACTCCATCCTCCTTCACCACTAGCACAGGAACTAAGAGTTCCACCGGTGGGCGACTAACTGTCGGCAGCTTAAATGTGACTTCAACCCACCCTGAGAATGGAATCGGTGTCTGGTTCACTGCCCTCCCACTCAGAATATTTGGACCCACCAACTTGGCTAAGTCTCTGACGGTGGTGTGTGGCAGGTGCTCCTGTCTCCAGGCGTCATTCATTAAACAAACCTGTGACCCTGTGTCCCACAATGCTTGCGTCTCCTTGTCATCGAGGAAGCAGGTGATGACATATTTTTTTCCAACCAAATTGAGTAACTGTAATTGGCGATTAGGGGACAGTAGATTAACACGGATCGTTTCTACAGGAGGTGTCTCGGCCCTAGCTACCAGCCTTGCTTCCAACCTCTGAATACTGTCAGTAACGAGCTCATACAGGTCTTGTGTGTTAGCTTGTTCTGATGTGGTTGCGACAGTATTGGCCGCCGTGTCTACTTGCCCTGTTCCTCTTCCGAGTCTCCTCCCTATTCGACATTCCCTTGACATGTGGCCGCAGACTCCACACCTGAAGCAGTGGTTGCATTGATCGCCATTGCTGGTGGACTGACATCTCTTGCAGCCACGTGTCCTCCTGGCTCTTTGAGCATGAGGTGCTCTGGGAGACTCACTTATGGCCTTTTTGATCTCCTCCATGTCACTCTTCAGCTGCGTGACTATGTCCAGGAGCTCAGATTCCGTACGGGTCACTGTGCTTTGGGATTTAAGGATTTTTCCTTTTGTCGATGGTAGGGGGTGCTCTTGGCCATCCACTTCTCTCTCGGTTGCATACTGACCCGTCAGATTTTCCACTCGGCATTCTCGAACTTTTGGTTCTTTTGTGTGCCTTTTAAATTTTTGGTGCCGTTCCCATTCAAGACTGGCTGCTGCATTCATCTTTGAAATCAGTAGCTCGTCGGTGACGGCAGGATCCTCCAAATAACACTTCAGTTGATATTTCACATCAACACTGATCAGTCCTGTTTCCACCGCCCTCAGAAACTTCCTCTGAATAAGATCAGAACTAAACTGCTCTTCAGTGCCAGGCTCTCTGGATGCTGCTAAAAGTCTTTCCTTTAGCTCAATGGCGCGAAACAGGAAGTTCTGAGGTGACTCATTACTGTCTTGTGTGAGATTTATCAGACGATGAAACAAGTCAGTGGAACTATCTTCTTTATAATGTCCTCGCAGGATTATGCGCAGCTGTGGCAGTGTGAGATCTGACTTAATCTCCAACATAGCGCGCAAACTCAATCCAGGACTCACTGCTCTGACAACAGCCTCAATTATCTCAGCCTCACTGTGCTTTTTCTTTAAGCCCATATCAATCTGGTGAGTGAGATTGGAATAAGACAACTTGTCTTTTTGGCCCCTCTCCCCTATCTGCCCATTTATCTTAAACTCCCGTTTAATGATCACTTCTGGCGGTAGGGGCGCTGTGGGGACCGCGGGCTGTATCACAAAATGGCGGCTCTGTGGCGGCGCGGCATCGGGCTGTGTCACAAAATGGCGGCCTGGTAGCGGCGCGGTCTCATCCTCCGTCAGCCTTATTATTTCCTCTTCAACCCTTTTAGCTGAATCAAGGATACTTTCATGCAGAGCGGCATACTGGCTCTGTAAACTGGCGAGTGCCTCCGCCTCGCGGCTCGTGCCGGCCGCTATCGCTGCCTGCGTCAACGGTTCACTTAGCTTAGCTTCATTAGCACATGCTATTAGCTTTAGCACAAACTCGCGGGCTACATCCTCCTCTTCGCGTTCAATGGCTTTCTCCACCTCCTCGATTAACAGTCGTATCAGCGTGTACTTCTTAGACGGTTCGGCTGGGCTTATATTTGCAAATAAACAGACCTCATTTAGCTGTTCGGCCCGTAACGGCACCAAGGCCTCGGTTAGCTTAGCTTGTAGCTGCTCCAGCTCCATTGTTACGGCCTCTCTTTTTTTTTTTTTTATTTGCACTGACTCACCATCTCAGACACGACTGAACCATCCTCTGCTACCAAGTTTTGTTACACCCAGGAGGGGCGAAGGGGAGGAAGGATGATTGAGCCAAGCTGTTAGACTTTGCAGCGACCGTTTATTGACTTCTCAGCACACACGGCACGGCCCACAATTACACAGCACATTGCTAAACACCATCTTGTTCATAACACTCTCTCGAATAACCTCTGGAACACTCACACTAGAACACATACTACTCTTCTTCTATGGTGTTCTAACACTATACAGTGTTTCATCACTACTGAGCGCCACCTATGGCGTAGAAACGCTACTGCTTTCACTGACAGTTCATACTTAACAGTGCATATTCAGTCCTTTAATACATTCCCTATAAATGCTCCCATTTACTATTAATCATTAAATTATAGTCTCTTATGTACATTTATTAAGAATATTTATATTTGCCATTAGCATCTAATCCACACTGTTTTCTGAGGGTTTACTAAAGATTGTCCAAAATTGACATTTTCCTACACATCCACCTGGATGGATCAAGCAGCCACGGTACGGCACTATCCCTTAACCATTCACACACACATTCACACCTAGGGCCACTTTAGAGTCTCCAATTAACCTAACCTGCATGTTTTTGGCCTGTGGGAGAAAACCGGAGAAATCCCGGAGTAAACCCACGCAGATACGGGGAGAACATGCAAACTCCACACAGATCACTGTTGGTCAGGGGCTGGGATCGAACCAGGGATCCCATTGCCAAGGGTGAGTTGCTGTGCAGGCGCAGTGCTAACCACTGCGCCACTGCACCGCCCAATACTTCAAAAATACTATATAGATTTGGATGAAATTTTTTACCACAGGTGGTCCTTGGGCTAGAGAGGAACCCAGAACATTTTGGTGACAATCTGAGAATGCAAGGCTCTGGCACCAAGGCATCAGCACCTTGGTGCTTTCATTATCCACAGTGAAATGAGTCCTGTACTGACATGGGCTAACAGGTCACTCAGCAAGGAAGAAGCCATTACTCCAAAAGGTACTTAAAAAAAAAAGCCTGATTACAATTTTTAAAAATGCAGACAGGGCCAAAAACCTCAATTTTTGGAGACCTGTCCTGTTGATTTGACTGGCCATAATGACCACCATTACATTTGGAGGAAAAGGGGGCACTTGCATGCCCGAGAACACCATCCTAACTGTGACGTACGGGGGTGACAGCATCATGTTGTGGGGGTGTTTTGCTGCAGGAGGGACTGGTGCACTAAACAAAATACATGGCATCATGAACATTACGTGGAAATATTGGAGCAACATCTGAAGACAGCCAGGAAGTTAAAGCTTGGGTGAAAATGGGTCTTCCAAATGGACCATGACACCAAGCATACCGCTGTGAAGGATGTGA
The DNA here is from genome assembly GCA_020510985.1 of Pholidichthys leucotaenia. Taxonomy (NCBI): domain Eukaryota; kingdom Metazoa; phylum Chordata; class Actinopteri; order Cichliformes; family Pholidichthyidae; genus Pholidichthys; species Pholidichthys leucotaenia. The sequence goes on from CM035849.1 coordinate 241,591,186, forward strand.
AAATGACGAGGCAGTGTTCTTTCTCAGAGTCAGGTTTATTTACATCTCCATCATTTAAAAGCAAAGAAGAGAATGAATCAGTAAACTCTCGTCCTTAAATATCAGGGACTTCACACCTCATAGATCACGTCACACAGACCACCTTGCATAATAAAGACAGTCACAATGCATTTCACCACCTTGCATAATAAAGACAGTCACAATGCATTTCATTCCATTATATCACTTCCACTGTCTCCCATGCATCCTTTAATCCACCCCCCACAGTCTCCAGTCTTGCATAACAAGGCTAAGATTCCTGCCTTTGTTCTGCCCTAAAATGCGAGTCACAGAACCGGTCCAACAAGTCCATTGAGTGTTCACCACACAAGCCCCCCCAGCATTTTAGAAACACAGAACAACCAGAAGATCACCACATGCATGCCGTGATAGCATCAATACACATCAGTCCACATGCTGGATAGGCTTCAGCCTCCTGCCGAATCTGCTGTAGCTGGGGTTCACCGTCTCTGCGGCACCATCACGCTGGGGATTTGCAGTCTGGGGGCGGAAACCCTTTGTCAGTCTCTGCAGGTGCTCTGGGGAAACATTACTTTGGAAACCATTACTGTGTGAAACCCTCCGTGGTGGTCTACCTCGCCGCGGGGCCTCTGCCAACAGCACTTCCTCATCTGCCACCACAAAAGTGGGTTTAAGTCTGTCTATGCCAATTTTCTCTTTCCTACCCCCGAAATCTAGCAAAAACTGCTTGTCCCCTGTTTCTAGCACTCTGAATGGTCCGTCATAAGGCGGTCGCAGCGGGGTTCGATGCGCATCGTGTCTAACAAAAACAAACTCTGCATTCTTCAAAGTTTTAGGCACAAAAACGCACGGAAAACTGTGGTGCGCGGGGCCGGGCAGCGTGCTTGATTCTATGTTACTCCGCAACAGCTGAGATGGGGGGGCATTTGGCGCGGGGTTATCTGGGAGAAACTCCCCAGGCAGCCGGAGTGGCTGCGCAAACACGAGCTCCGCTGGTGAGGCTTATAGATCCTCTTTAGGTGCAGAACGCAACCCCAATAACACCCATGGTAACTTGTCAACCCAATTTGTATCCGTCAGTGACGCTCTGAGAGCCGCTTTCAATGACCTATGAAAATGTTCACATAACCCGTTAGCCTGCGGATTGTACGCGGTTGTGCAGTGAATTGTGACACCCAGGCTGCGGGCCATTGTCGACCAAAGCTTGGAAACAAATTGAGGGCCTCTGTCGGACGTAATGTCCGACGGAACGCTGAAGCGCGCCACCCAAGCTGTTAAAAACGCGCGCGCCACTTCCTCGGCTGTGGTTGATGCCAGCGGGACCACTTCAGGCCAGTGCGTGGTGTGGTCCACCATTGTCAGAAGATGTGTGCACCCCTGTGACAGCGGTAGGGGTCCAACGAGGTCCACATGAACGTGATCAAACTTCTTGGCCGGAATGTGAAACTGTTCCAAAGGAGCCCTCGTGTGCCTGTGTACTTTGGCTCGTTGACACGCAGTGCAGGCTGCTGCCCACTCTTTGACCTGTTTGCGGAGGCTCGGCCACACAAATTTCTCTCCCACCATTTTGACTGACGTGCGCACTCCAGGGTGCACCAAAGCATGAACAGATTCAAAAACGCGGCGGCGCCACGTGGCCGATACTACTGGACGCGGCCGTCCAGTGGAGACATCGCAGATTAGGGGGGCATACCGTCTTGCAGCACCCTGCTCTCCAGCCTTAACCCTGTTGGTCCAGACTGGAGCGCGCGCACGTCCGCGTCATTAACCTGCTCCGCGGCCATGGCTGCATAATCTAACCCTACGCTGACTGGGGCCGCCACAGCGCGCCAGAGGCAATCTGCCACTACATTGAGTTCGCCCGCCACATGCTGAATATCAGTGGTAAACTCTGATATCGTGGCCAGCTGTCTCTGCTGCTGGCCTGACCACGGTTCCGAGACCTTGGCCATTGCGAATGTTAGCGGTTTGTGATCAACGAACGCGGTGAAAGCGCGTCCTTCCAGCCAGAACTGAAAGTGGCGGATGGCCAAATGGAGAGCGAGCAGCTCCCTGTCGAACGTGCTGTATTTACGTTCGCTATCGCACAAAGACCTGCTGAAAAATGCGAGTGGCTGCCAAACCCCGGCTACATGTTGCTCCACGATCGCCCCTATGGCCACATCTGACGTGTCCGTGGTGAGCGCAATGCGGGCCGTTGGGTCTGGGTGTGTCAGCAATGCAGCGTTTGCCAAGGCTGCTTTCACCTCCGAGAATGCTTGGTCCCGCTCCGGGGACCACTCGATCTTATCCGCGAGTTTCTTTTTTTTGCGCGCGGCATACAGCGGCTGCATGAGCTGCACCGCGCGGGGGAGAAAACGGTTATAAAAATTCACCATTCCCAAAAACTCCTGCAACGCCCTGACTGTCTGCGGCCGGGGAAAATCTGCCACAGGGCGTACTTTGTCAGGCAGCGGAACTGTTCCTTCGGGGGAGACGCTCTGTCCTAAAAAAATCGATCTGCGCCACCCCGAACTGACACTTCGCTGGGTTGATTATTAACCCGTGATCTCCCAACCTTCGGAAAACTGTGGCCAGGTGTTTTTCGTGTTCGTCTTCGGACGCGCTGGCTACTAAAATATCGTCCAGGTAGACGAACACGAAAGGGAGATCGCGAAGCACCGCGTCCATCATGCGTTGGAACGTCTGAGCAGCCTCTTTAAGTCCGAATGGCATGCGTAAAAACTCGAATAACCCAAACGGAGTTATTACCGCTGTTTTGGGTATGTCCTCAGCGCGCACTGGGACTTGGTGGTAACCGCGGACCAAGTCTATTTTAGAAAAAATGCGCGCTCCTGCCAAATGAACCGAAAAATCTTGGATATGTGGGATTGGGTAGCGGTCATGCGCTGTAGCGTTGTTTAACCTGCGAAAATCCTCGCAAGGGCGCCATGATCCGTCAGCTTTCGGGACCATATGTGGGGGGGAAGCCCACGGACTGTTTGAACGTCAGATAATGCCCAACCTCTCCAGGTTGGCGAACTCCTCACGCGCTATGGCCAGTTTAACTGAGTCCAAGCGCCGAGCTTTTGCAAAAACGGGTGGTCCGGTAGTGGTAATAAAATGCTCCACCCCGTGCTTAGTGACTGTTGCCAAAAATGTGGGGACCGTGAGTGTTGGGAACTGAGTGAGCAGTGTGTGGAACTTACCGCCTGCTGTTGTGACATTGGCTTGTGCTGTAGGCGGGGCCACTCGCGTTGTACAGGGGATAGAATCAAAAGAAAGTGCATTAACCAGGCGCCTGTTAGCGAGATCAACCAACAACCCATGTGAGCACAAAAAATCAGCCCCCAGCATATTGAAATTTACTCGTTGCTACAACAAAAGTCCACTCATATGCACGGCCGTGTAGAGACAGAAGCAGAGTCTTCTCACCAAAGGTCTTAATCTCCGAGCCGTTCGCTGCTGTCACCCGGGGACCTCCAGAACCAGCCAGTCTGTCCGCGTAGGAAAGAGTGATGAAACTCAACTGGGAGCCTGTGTCGACGAGGAACTGCCTCCCGGAGCGTGCGTCCGACAAGTAGAGCAGCTTGTTCTCTTCCCCAAGGGCCGCAGCTGCTACCGACCCCGGGTCTTGGCGTTTCCCGAACGCCTGAACTGGCACGGCGGTATACACTTGTGTGCCCTCTCTGCGAAGCGGCGATGGTAGAAACAGAAGACGTCCGGTCCATGCTCCCTGGCCCTTGCCGCCGCCGGTGAGTTTGGCACCGCTGCCTCTGGCCTCCTGTCGTCTCTAGTCGTCGCGCCGAGTTCCGCTGCAGCGGCCGTGGCTGTGCGCCGCTTGGTGGTGTTGACAATCCACTGCACCTCTCGGCCCAGTGTGCGGTAGTCCCGTTGGGCCAACAGTGGCGAACTGGCCAGAGCCGCTCTCGCTGCTGACGGTAGAGTCCTGAGGAAGAGGTGGGTGAAAATGAAGTGATCATCGTCAGAGTCTTTCAACCTTAATAACTTCTCCATCAGGCTCGCGGGCATGTCGTTTTCCCCCTCCGTCAGCGCTAGGAGCCTCTCTGCTCGCTCCTCCGCCGAGGGGGGTGAATTGCTGGATGAGTGCAGCCTTCAATGCGCCGTATTTGTCGCTCTCCGGCGGCTGGTTGATCAGGCTCTCCACATGCTGGGCCGTGTTGTTGTCCAGCTTTGCGACTACGTGGTAGAATTTCGTGGCATCTACCGATATCCCCCGGAGGTTGAACTGCGCCTCAACCGCGTTGAACCAGGAGCGCGGATTGTTCTGCCCGAAGTCCGGTAGTTGAACTGTAGCGGCATTCACTTGGCTGGGGGCTCCTGACGCGGCTGACCCGGGGGAATTTCCTTCTTCCATGATACGTCTTAGGGTCACCAGTGTGGAGGATGTGAAAATGACGAGGCAGTGTTCTTTCTCAGAGTCAGGTTTATTCACATCTCAGAATCAGAATCAGAATGAGCTTTATTGCCAAGCATGTTAAAAACATACGAGAAATTTGACTTGACATTAGGCGCGCTCGATAAGCGCTTCCTAATGACACGGCAGCCAGGCAAAGCGCCTCATCAAAACAGTGGGGGGTAAAGAGGGGAGGGTGGGGGGATGACACATTGGGCAGAGAGAAAAAACATAGTTTATCAAAATAAAGCTCGTATGAGCAAGATTGTGATCACATAGAAAAAAACCCTCTAATGCACAATTAGCAGACAATACAGATCACATATTAAAGCACGCAAGTTGAGAGAGACCGTGTATGTGTGTGAGTGTCAGTATATGTGTATCAGTCATGTAGAGTTGTATGCAGTGTGTGTATCAGTTACTGGTGAACAGCCAAAATCCTCCCTCAGCAAGGTTTAGATGTTATGTCTTTAGTGTCCTAAACATAGATAGCATGTCCTCAAGAGTTCAACTCTCAGTGCATGTCCAATGGTAAATTCCATTCCAGTCACATGACGCTGTCCTTGAGAGTTCAGATTACTGCACACCAGTTGTTTATGTTAGGGAGAAGCCAAGCCAAAACTCCCTTCTGCCTTATCTTCCTCCAGGAGGAATGAAATCTTCAGGGCACCGAATCAAGGTCTAATAGACACAGTTCACTCAGAGCATAGAATTTTCACCTCTCATGCGATTCTGTGCTTCATAATTTCCATATACATTTCCAGGCTTTAAAATCATTTCCTGGAGAGCTCCTAGCGACTCCGAGATGTAACCAATCTTCCTGTTCAGTTCGCCATTAGCCGCTATCAGAGCTCTCCCCAGCTGGTCAAATTGATGAAGGAGCTTCGCTGGGTCAGCATTTTGATTAGCTCTTTCCATCTTCTTTAGTTTTCGATACACCAGGACCACTCCAAAGCCAATCAGCAGAAATCCTGAGATCATGATGCCAAACAAATAGATGTCTTCCACATCTTCGATCGAAAGGTCACACAGACACATAAGTTTCCAATTGTATGCGTCTCTCACATAACCCGCAGCTGTAGTGCCTGCAGGACAGTTGGGCTCCCCCGGCCCCGATTTCTATTTGAGAAGACCGTGTCAATTGTGTTTAAAGCCCAGCTTACCAAATCCATAATTTTCCGTTTGGATCAAGATTCAGCCAGAAGAAGAGCGACACACAGACAGGACAAAGCAAGCTGGGATCAGTCAAGGGAGGAGGAGGAGAGGAGAGAAGGAGAAATGTGTCTGCTCTCTCTGAAAGCCGGAAGAAGAAAATCCATCATTTAAAAGCAAAGAAGAGAATGAATCAGTAAACTCTCGTCCTTAAATATCAGGGACTTCACACCTCATAGATCACATGTCACACAGACCACCTTGCATAATAAAGACAGTCACAATGCATTTCACCACCTTGCATAATAAAGACAGTCACAATGCATTTCATTCCATTATATCACTTCCACTGTCTCCCATGCATCCTTTAATCCACCCCCCACAGTCTCCAGTCTTGCATAACAAGGCTAAGATTCCTGCCTTTGTTCTGCCCTAAAATGCGAGTCACAGAACCGGTCCAACAAGTCCATTGAGTGTTCACCACACCACTATATTAGTTACAAAGTGGCTTAATGACAACAAAGTTTTGGAGTGGCCATCACAAAGCCCTGATCTCAATCCCATAGAAAATTTGTGGGCGAACTAGGCAGCCTACAATCCCGACTCAGTTACACCAGTTTCATCAGGAGGAATGGGGGGAAATTCCAGCAAACCATTGAGAGAAGCTTGTGGAAGGATATCCAAAACGTTTGACCCAAGTCATATAGTTTCACTCTAGAACACCAACGTTGGGTGATTTTCACTCATGCGATTGTGGTCACGATTTTGATTGTGTCGCTGTTGTCCAAATTGCATGGGTCCTTGGGTAGCTTAGTCAACTGTTCATCCCCACCACCCCCAAATCTCAAAAAATGCCATTTTTTCCTCTGTCTCGCTCCCCCACAGTTGTCAGTGATGCAGGGAGACTATGGCTTCATCAGACAAGGCTCACATGTCCCAGGAATGGCTGAACCAAAGAGCAAGTTCTCAGCTGTATTTTTTTTTTCGTAATTCTTTAACAATTTCCTAATTTGAGAACCTTTTTATAGGTCCCCCCTTGATAGCTTTTTTGTCATTTTATGAGACGTATCGGTGAAAATAGAAGAGTTTAATTTCCCATGTATTGCTTGTATTTTGATAAGTATTTTTTGGGGTATATTGTACCCAAAGTTAGTGATGGTGTTACAAAATTAATGTGCCTGTACTCGGGTTAAAGGAAATGTTACAAAAAAATTAAGGAAATGCATGTCAACTTCTGATTTTGAAGAAAAATTCTTTAAAAATTATTTTGCAAATACAAAAAATTTGGTAATCCTAACTGACCAAACACAGGAAAAAGTTTAGTCTGATTTAATGTCAGACAGTGAGAGGAGAAAATAAAAGGCTTGTGTAACCCAGTGCTAAAAACGTAAATAAAATTATAAATATCGAAACCGCTTTAAAAAAAAAAGGGACACTCATTTCACAATGGGAATGGATATTTTGAAGATAAATATACAGTGGGGTAAAAAAGTATTTAGTCAGCCACCAATTGTGCAAGTTCTCCCACTTAAAAGATGAGAGAGGTCTCCAATTTTCATCATAGGTATACCTCAACTATGAGAGACAAAATGAGGAAAAAAAAAATCCAGAAAATCACATTGAAGGATTTTTAATGAATTAATTGGTAAATTCCTTGGTAAAATAAGTATTTGGTCACCTACAAACAAGCAAGATTTCTGGCTCTCACAGACCTGTAACTTCTTCTTTAAGAGGCTCCTCTGTCCTCCACTCGTTACCTGTATTAATGGCACCTGTTTGAACTTGTTATCAGTATAAAAGACACCTGTCCACAACCTCAAACAGTCAGACTCCAAACTCCACTATGGCTAAGACCAAAGAGCTGTCAAAGGACACCAGAAACAAAATTGTAGACCTGCACCAGGCTGGGTAGACTGAATCTGCAATAGGTAAGCAGCTTGGTGCGAAGAAATCAACTGTGGGAGCAATTATTAGAAAACGGAAGACATACAAGACCACTGATAATCTCCCTCGATCTAGGGCTCCACACAAGATCTCACCCCGTGAGGTCAAAATGATCACGAGAACGGTGAGCAAAAATCCCAGAACCACACAGGGGGACCTAGTGAATGACCTGCAGAGAGCTGGGACCAAAGTAACAAAGGCTACATCAGTAACACACTACGCTGCCAGGGACTCAAATCCTGCAGTGCCAGACGTGTCCCCCTGCTTAAGCCAGTCTTATGTCCAGGCCCATCTGAAGCTTGCTAGAGAGCATTTGGATGATCCAGAAGAGGATTGGGAGAATGTCATATGGTCAGATGAAACCAAAATAGAACTTTTTGGTAAAAACTCAACTTGTCGTGTTTGGAGGAGAAGGAACACCATACCTACTGTGAAGCATCGGGGTGGAAACATTATACTTTGGGGCTGTTTTTCTGCAAAGGGACCAGGACGACTGATCCATGTAAAGGAAAGAATGAATGGGGCCATGTATCGTGAGATTTTGAGTGAAAACCTCCTTCCATCAGCAAGGGCATTGAAGATGAAACGTGGCTGGGTCTTTCAGCATGACAATGATCCCAAACACATCGCCCGGGCAACAAAGGAGTGGCTTCGTAAGAAGTATTTCAAGGTCCTGGAGTGGCCTAGCCAGTCTCCAGATCTCAACCCCATAGAAAATCTTTGGAGGGAGTTGAAAGTCCGTGTTGCCCAGCGACAGCCCCAAAACATCACTGCTCTAGAGGAGCTCTGCATGGAGGAATCGGCCAAAATACTAGCAACAGTGTGTGAAAACCTTGTGAAGACTTACAGAAAACGTTTTACCTTTGTCATTGCCAACAAAGGGTATACAACAAAGTATTGACATGAACTTTTGTTATTGACCAAATGCTTATTTTACCGAGGAATTTACCAATTAATTCATTAAAAATCCTTCAATGTGATTTTCTGGATTTTTTTTCCCCTCATTTTGTCTCTCATAGTTGAGGTATACCTATGATGAAAATTGGAGACCTCTCTCATCTTTTAAGTGGGAGAACTTGCACAATTGGTGGCTGACTAAATACTTTTTCCCCCCACTGTATAAATAAATATAAGTTCATAAAATATACCCATAACTAGTTAAAAACATTTCTAAGGGGCTCTGATGGGGTTCCTAGTGTTTTTATTTGGTATATTGAGATTGAGATTGAGATTCAACTTTATTGTCATTACACATGTATGAATACAAGGTAACGAAACGTGACTTGGCATTTGGGCACGCTCTGCAGAGCGCATCCAAGGCCGGGGCAGCCGCTAGGCGCCAGTCATAAAGAAGAAAAGAAAAAAGAAAAGAAATGATATGACACAATAGGCGAGAGAAAAAAACATGTTTTATCAAATTGACGCTTAATGGGTAAGCGAAATTTTGATTGCAGGCAAAAAAACCCTCAATGCATATTTAGCAGACATTTAGTGGACAATCACACAGCAGAGGGAGGGAGAGCAGTGTGTGTATATTTGCATGTCATTGTGTAGTGTAAATGTAACAGTTGTTAGTGAGCAGCAGAGGGCGCCTCCTGGCAGTGGATAGATGTTGTAATCATGTGACTTATAAACAAGTCCAGAGTTCAGAGTCTATCTCTCTCTCTCTCTCTTGCTTGCAGAAGGCACATGGGCATTGTCCTTGAGAGTCCAATCCGCTGACAACAACAACTGATTGTTGATTGTATGGGTAGACATAAGAGCCGGTTCTTCCGCTAATCTCAGTCAGGAGGAATGTAAACACGGGGCAAACAAGGTCAAATCAAATCAAATCAGCACAGTGCACTCAGAGAGTAGAATTTTGTCCTCACCCGTGTAATTCTGTGCTTCCATTATATATGCAGGCTTAAACTGTTTTTCCATAGAGAGCACAGGGCTTCAGATGTATTCCTTCACTGAATCACTGTCATTCAGTTCACCGTTTGCCGCTACTCGTGCCCTCCCCAACTGGTCGAATTTGATGAAGGAGCTGGCTGGGTCCGCTTGATCCACTCTCTCACCTTCCTTCAATTTCTGATGCATCAGGGAACTCCACAGCCAAAAATAGAAGTCCTGAGATCATAGCCAATAATATTTCCATAGACGCATGGATTCCAATGTCCATGAGTCTCTCGTAGGTTCCAATTCTTGGGCTCCCCCTTGGCCCAATTCTTGTTGAAAAATAGTGACAATAGCACATTTAAGCCGCTTCCAAATCCATAATTTCCGTTTAGATTAAGATTCAGCAGAAGAAGAGCGACTAAACACAGACAAAAACGCAACATTGCAAAAGCTGGGAATAGATCAGGAAGGCAGGGGAGGAGGGAAGAAAAATGCGACTGCTCTCTCTCAAGGCAAGAAGGAAAAACTATTGAGCAACCAATGGCTGTGTCGTTTGTTTGGCAGCATCAGCCAATGGGGTAACGCCAGCCAGCGGGGTCACGCGCTCCCTCGCTCGGTCTTGGTGTAACTTGCAGATCGCTTTCAGTCGTAGCAGAGACATCGACCGAGAGAGCGCGATCCCTTACTGAGACGGTGAGCTAACGTGCTAGTAGCAGCCTTTGCCCGGATAAAACTCTTGAGATTAATTTGAACCCAAAGGCTGTGAACTCACGTGAGCGCGGGAATCCTGTGAAGCACGTGTTGCTTAGCATGGTCAGGTTTCTTATTTTTGCTGGATTCAGAAGAATGTGGATCTCCAGATCTGGATGGCGAGCCGAAGCTCGAACCCTATTAACTGGTAGAGGTGATCCAACTGGTCACCTGGAACTGATACAAAAGGACTGAACACACTGTAAATATATTTGGGGTATTTTATTTTATTTTTTTTTTATTATTGTATTCACGAGCGATCTGTTTGTTTAAGTGTACACAATTTTAAAAAAATACACATATTTGCAAGTTCCCATACTTCTCTATGTGTCATCTGTTGTTACACCCTCCAGGCTCCTACGAACCTAGAGTCTATCTGACCTGGCCCAATTGCCCCTTCTGTCTAGGTGGTAAGGTTAAAGGTAACTACACTGCCATACCCAGTACTGCCAAAAGGGTACAAGACTGCACCTAAAGTTGGTGTTGTTGGTACACACAGGTGTTACAAAAAAAAATCTGGCGAGTCAGCCAGGAGCCTGGAGCGTTGCGACAACAGATGTGGATTCTGTTTTGACCCCTGACCAAACAGTTCATATACTATCAAAATGGATTTTGTTGCAAAATATGGTGTCTAAGTTCCAAATGCAGTCATTGTCAGTGGTGTTGTCGACAAAGAAAAAGACAAAGACGTTTTTAACTTCCTAGAGCAACATGGCACTATTCATAGGGTACTTAGCATTGATGATAACTCATCTGAATTTGAAAAAAAGTTGCATTGTAGAGTTTGAGTCGGGGTTAGCTGTTGAAACATTAGTACCTGCGTTGCCGTATTGCTTTCCATCCACTGACAATCCTGATGTTAAGTACTACATTCAAGCCTTAACTGATGTGTACACTAAAACTGTAGGGGGGAGTGTTACTGAGGCTTATCTTAGCACCCTGAGGGGTTTAGCTAAGTTAAGTGGAAAAGGTTTTGAAGAGGTGTTGCGGGAGGTTATGTCTACAATAGGGAAGTCTATTGAAGCTGCTGAGACAGCTAAAACGGTCTCTGCTGATGTTGATCCTGCTTCCCCTACTGTAGAACCCACACAAAGTGGAGTCTCTCTTCCACTCCAAGTTGAAGTGCCTCGCACCTCTAAAACCACACAAGCACTTTTCCAAAGCCCTCTTAGACCAAACTTGACACCTCAAATGTTGAGTCCAGCTGATTTTAACCCACCCGAGGTTCAGAAAATCGTAGTTGAGCATGTCATTAAAAATGCAGAGGAGCCATCAAACGCCCATTCCTCTTTGAGAATCAGAGCTTTCTCTGGCAAAACGCCAAGACCGTATACTGAAGCTGATTATGAAACATGGCGTTCACATGTTGACTTGATGATGGAAGATACTTCTTTGTCTGACTTGGAAAAATCTCGCAAGATCCTTGAAAGTCTTCTTGCTCCTGCGTCTGATGTTATTCGCCCTCTTGGGCCTGAAGCCACCTCTACCGACTATCTTAAGCTTTTGGATTCAGCTTTTGGGACTGTTGAAGACGGTGAGGAACTGCTTGTGCGATTCATGAACACTTTCCAAGATTATGGAGAAAAACCCTCTGCATATCTGCATCGTTTGCAAGTGGCACTCAATCTCACAGTGCGTAGAGGCGGTCTAGAGCCACAGGAAGTGGACAAACAGCTTCTCAAGCAATTTAACAGAGGCTGTTGGGATGATAATCTGCTAAAGGAGCTACAGCTGGAACTAAAAGATAAACATCCACCTGCGTATGCAGAGTTATTGCTTCACCTTCTCACTGCTGAAAACAGACAAGAAGTTAAAAACACCCGCATGAAAAAACACTTGGGCACCACAAAACCAAAAGCAGCCTCCTATGAACAGTCACCGAAACAAGTACAAATAGTGAAGTAGAGTCTGACAGTCTGAAAGAACTGAAAAAGCAAGTCGCTGATTTAAAAAGCCAATTAGCTGCTGTCGTAAAACAAAAGAAACAAGCACCACCGAAGGAAGACCCAACTAAGAAATCTGAAATTAAAAAACCTGACCATGACAAACCTGAAAACTTATCTTCGTCCAGCCGTCCCAGTATTAGGCCCAAACCATGGTATTGCTTCCGCTGTGGCGAAGATGGGCATATTGTAGCCACTTGTGAGTCAGAGCCAAACCCTGCACTTGTAGCTGCAAAATGCAAAGAACTAAGAGTAAAAAGACAGATTTGGGACAGTCAGAACCCCCAATCTTCTTTAAAACTGAAGGCTACCCCTCTTGCGGGACAAACAGAGGCTAGTTCAGAGATGACCTGTCCCAAACCAAAAGCTCCATTCAAGACACGTGCTAAACTAAAGTCACACTCCAAAACAGACCCCTATAACTTTCCTAATGGTCTAACTGGTACAAAAAGTACAGCACAAGTGAAAGTGAATGGCTGTACTGTGAGCTGTTTGTTAGATACAGGATCCCAGGTGACTACTGTCCCTGAGTCCTATTATTCTGCCTTTATAAATTAAAGTTGAGCAGTTCTCATTACAGCATTTCATGTAAGTGAGTTTGGTTCCCTCTAGTGGTGTAGTGAAAGCATCGTTTTGAACTGATACACAAAGTGTTGCACATGCGCAGTAATGATATAACAGGAGACCGGTCAGAGCTTCACCCAATGTATGAACGCTGTGAATGTTGTTTAACTATCGGCGCCTTGGACATCATTAGTCCGTGAGTATCCCACATGGTTTGACAGTGTTAACAGCTACAATGAGAACCGCACGGTTGCATTGGTGTATTTTAAGCGACTGTCTAGTCCGTTGCCAACATTGTTACCAAGCTAAGTTAGAGCTAATGCTAACATGTGCCAAGCTAGACACGGTGACCATATCATTGACGGCGTGTATATGTCTACTTTGTTGCAGTTTTACACGGATGTAGGAACGGATGTAGGAATGAATGTAAACGGATGTAAGACCAGAAAAAGACGAGTGTACATCATGTTGAGTTCCTTGTGGAGTAGCATCAATAAACGAGATAAAAGGAAACATCTTGTCATCATTGAGACCTGCACCACACGTGTTAGCTTGGTGTCTACCAGTTGATAATTAGGAAACTTGATGGGAGGGCAGTAAACCTATTACAGACAGTACTTATCCAACCATGAGATTAAGCCACTTTTTGAGCTGTTAGAATTGGAGGGAGCTAACGGTCAGAGTGTACCTTACTTAGGCTACATTGAAATGCATGTCACTTTCCCAAAAGACTTTCTCGGTATTGAAGCCGAAGTGCCAACACTTGCCTCAGTAGTTCCCGATGTACGTGCAGCTGATCAGTCCTTAGTGTTAATAGGGACAAACACATTAGATGTACTTTACGAGCTGTACTCTGATGCATGTTCTGAACTGCAGCCAACCATGTCACTTGGTTATAAGGCAGTGTTAAAAGTCCTTGAGCTACGGCACAGACAGTCCCAAGACACTAGCCTTGGTTTAGTGACCATGCACAACAAAGAGCCGCAGTTAGTTCCTGCAGGTCAAACAGTTGCTCTAGATGGCGCTGTAGCTGCGTCAGCCGGCAACAGTGAAATTTCTGTTTTGTTAGAACACCCGTTAATGTCAGCCTTACCTGGTGGTATCCTAGTAAAACCATGTCTCATAGACTTACCTGAAAGAGCACCTTACCTTGTTCCAGTTATACTCACCAATGAATCGGAACATGACGTGACAATCCCTCAGAAGTGTGTCATTGGAGAAATTTGTGCATATCAACGAGTCCTATCGCAAGAACACTCCGTGAAAGTTAAAAAGTCCAAAACTGAACAAAAGTCCACTCTGAAGTTCAACTTTGACTCTTCCCCCATTAGCGCTGAATAGAAAGAGCGCCTAACAGAAAAACTCAGTCAAATGCCCGAAGTATTTGCACAAAAAGATCTTGACTTTGGCAAAACAGATCAAGTGAAACACACAATCAAATTATCAGATGAAACCTTCTTCTACATGGCGGCCGGGATGGTCACTTTTTCAGTGCTGAGACAAAGTTGCTGATTTTGCCACTAAAATAACTAACCAACAGCGAATATCTGATCGGCATTTGTGACGCACACGCACGGGCTGAATTTCCACCTTGGTTGAAATACCCCTTTATTCGCCTTTCCCCGGACTCTGTGAGTAAACTGATTAGCATTTCTTTTCGTGGTTTGCTGCTACGCTTTACCCGAAGTGTTTGCTAAGCTAACGCTAGTCGTAGCACCTAACACCGACACGAAGTGACTCTGTCCCTGGTGATTGGGGCTCGCCGGAGGAACTAACCGAGGCAATAGTTGGACGGGAGCCGGATCGGAGTTCGGGTGCAGCAGTGGTGGGAGACGGGGACCAGTGGAGGACCACCGGGACACGAGCCAGACAAGAGCCTGAGTCGGAGCCCAGTTACAGCGGCGGGGCTCAGCGGAGGATCTACTGAGGAAGTCGGCGGTAGGTGGCGGGGCTCAGCGGAGGAACTACCGGGACCCCAGCTGGACAGGAGCAGGATCGGAGCTCAACTACAGCGGCGGCGGGACTCGGTGGAGAAGCGGCCGGTACCCCGGCTGGACAGGAGCTCAATTGCAACGGGACTAGCAGCGGAGGGGGCTAGCTGAGGCCCAGCTGGATTCGAGGTTGGTCGGATCGGATACTGGTGACACCAGCAGAGATTGTTTTTACTATCCACAGGTCAGTAAAAATGACACCAAAGAAGGAGGAAATGGAAGAGATCAAAAAATCTCTGAACTTCTTGTCAGAAGAACTGACCAAAGTGGCTAGTCAGCAGACTAAAATAATAGGGCTAGTGAAAGAAGTCCGAGAATTAAAATGAACAATTAAGGAAAAAGACAAAAAAATTGCGGACTTGGAGCAACGCGTCGAGGATCTTGAACAATGTTCTCGTATGGATGATCTAATTATAAGTGGACTAGACATTAAATACCAATCATATGCTCATGCTACAGCAGGATTGAGAGGTGAGGATGCTCCCGCAAGTGAATCAGTTTCCCTGGAAAACCAGGTGCTTCAGTTCCTTGATAGTAGAAATATAAAGGTCGAAGCAAATGCAATTTCAGCCTGTCATGCTTTACCCAGAAAGGATAATAAAACAAAGAAATCAATTGTGATGCGCTTTGTGAACAGAAGGGTAAAGAATGACATACTGAGGCAGGCCAGAAAGCTACAGGGACAAAAGTTTACCTAAATGAACATCTAACAAAAACTAATGCTGAAATAGCACGGCAAGCACAGATGCTGAAAAGACAAAATAAGATACAGGCAACATGGACAAGAAATTGTAGAGTTTGGATCAAACTAAATGGAACACCTGAGGAAGCAAAGAGTATAATAATCAGAGAGATCACTGACTTAAATAAATATAGATGAACACTGATTAAGAAAATTAAGAGACTGAAGCAGATGATAAAATAAAGCCAGCGATGAGAGGTTTTAAGCAGGTTTATTAAATCATACCGCCATCACGGAGATCGCCCCGGCGCTGTGCATGCGCGCCAGGAGCGAGCCCGGAGGCTCTCAGCAGCAGTAGTCAGATGAGCAGTGGCAAAGAGAGAATGAGTTACAGAATATGTGCGGTATTTATACCAGTTACAGACAATGCATGAAAGGCATTCACAGCAGTTGGTATGGGCATTTGCATATGAGAGACATACATAACAATAGGGAGATTGCTGGCCTCTGCTCCAGCTGCAGGACAAAGAGGTTACAAGGCACATCTACATATTGATATCAGTCCCTAGGTCACAGTAAGGACAGGACGCATGAACACAATGTATGAATGGCACATTAACATCACAGTAGTGAGCCAGAAGAAGCGGGGCTGCCTGTAGACATTAATACACACATTTCACTGTTCTGTTAATTGCTCTAGCCGAGCGCCGTGTCTGTCCAGTCTGTTGTGGGGGTTACCCCACACGCTCCCCCCCAGAGGGCTTGGCAGGGGGCCGAGACCTCGATAGTGCAGCTTGGCAGCGAGCAGGGAAAGCTCTGTGCAGGCGAAGGCGAAGGTGGATGGGGGGTAGTAAAGGCCGGCCGGGGACGGTGAAATCGTCCGGGCCGCGCAAAAATTGCTTGTTGTTCCGCGATGTCGAGGGGCTGTCCCGTTGAACGTGCGGAGATCACAAGAAGAAAAATTAATCACTGGCTCCTCCCGCGATTAAGTCCTGCAAGGATTAATAGCGGCTGTGAAGAAAAGACGAGGCTGCGTGGCGGCTGTAATGACAGCAGAGGGACTGGCGTGTTGACTTTAGGTGCGGGCACAACCTTAAAGCTCTCGGGAACCGCAAACTGCTGAATTCCCGTTGTGTGCCGTGGTTGAGACCATTAGCAAATCCTTCGTGCATGCTGCGTGCGTGCTTCAGGTGTGGGAGCAGCCCTGAAGGCTCTGTGTGCAGCAGCAAAGGAGGATGGGGGTCTGTAGAGCCGTATGTGTCCCGTGCGTGGTGCCCCGTCCTCGTAACTCCCCGGTGCGTGTGCCGGGGCTCCGTGCGTGGGTGGGCCAGCTGGAGAGGAGACAGGGTCAGGGAGCTTAATCATCCCTGTTCAATGTGTTGGAGCGGTGAAAGGAAGTAGACGATCTTTGTCCCTCGAGCTCGTGCAGATGCGTTGGAGTGGTGAGAGGGAGGAGACGATCTTTGTCACTCGCTCGGCCATGGTGCGTTCAGGTCCACGCGCTGCATTCTCCGTCGGCCATGGAGGTCGCCGTCGTGGAGAGGGGACGAGGTGCATGCGCTCTCGTGTGGAGGAGCTGTGAGTGCGGCCGGTCCAGCGTGGATGGGCCGATCTAGGCGTGCAGATCCCACCATGAAGTTTGCTGCGGCTTTCCCGGTTGTGGGTGATGTCCGGAGAGTTCACTGAAGCAGAAGGGAGCTGCTGCGTTCGCTTGTCGTCGGAGCATCAGCGCCAGGTGCTGCGTTCGCCGGCAGCGTGGCTGTCTAAGCCAGAAGGTTGCGATGCACAAAGCGTGTGCATCCTCGGGGTCACCAGTGAAGCGGATGATAAAATAAAGGCAGCGATGAGAGGTTTTAAGTAGGTTTATTAAATCATACCGCCATCACGAAGCTCGCCCCGGCGCCGTGCATGCGCGCCGGAAGCGAGCCCGGAGGCTCTCAGCAGCAGTAGTCAGATGAGCAGTGGCAAAGAGAGAATGAGTTACAGAATATGTGCGGTATTTATACCAGTTACAGACGATGCATGAAAGGCATTCACAGCAGTTGGTATGGGCATTTGCATATGAGAGACATACATAACAATAGGGAGATTGCTGGCCTCTGCTCCAGCTGCAGGACAAAGAGGTTACAAGGCACATCTACATATTGATATCAGTCCCTAGGTCACAGTAAGGACAGGACTCATGAACACAATGCATGAATGGCACATTAACATCACAGTAGTGAGCCAGAAGAAGCGGGGCTGCCTGTAGACATTAATACACACATTTCACTGTTCTGTTAATTGCTCTAGCCGAGCGCTGTGTCTGTCCAGTCTGTTGTGGGGGTTACCCCACAGAGACAATGATAATCCATATCCACACACACACTCTTCTGTGACACCATGTCAATGTACTTAAAAAACAAAAACTAAAAACAAACAAAACTTATGACTAACTTGAGTAGACATCAATTATCCCCAGTTGGAGGAAGTCATTTGACACAGAGTGAGGAAATTCAAACTCTGAAAATATGCCATTATGCTGAACATAAACTACAAGAGATGGAGAATGATATTGATCCTGATAACCACTTTTTCAATAATATTCATAATCATTGTGAATATTACACTGAAAAGCAATTCATAAGTCAAGTGCAACTAGATGGTAAACTATCAATAATACACTTCAACAGCAGAAGTCTTAACAAAAACTTTCCACAGATTCAGGACTATTTAAAACAGCTGGACAGAAAATTTACAGCTATCGCAGTCTCTGAAACTTGTCTTAATGAAGAGCAGGCTCCTCTGATGGCAATAGAGGGATATCAGATGTTTCATATTAACAGATCTCAAAAAAAGGGTGGTGGTGTTGCACTGTATATTGATGACCTGTATAGGTGTAAGCTTATAAATGGAATGTCCTTTGCACTACCAGGGATTTTGGAATGTGTTACAGTTGAGATTGACCAAAATAAAACAAAAAATCTAATTATAAGTTGTATATATAGAACGCCGGGAACTTGCATTGAGACATTCAGAGATAAATTAGTCGAGCTGTACAATAATATTACTAGTAAGAAAATGGTAGTAATTTGTGGAGATTTCAATATTGATTTACTAAATCCATATCAACAAAATGTAATTACAGAGTTCATGAATTCTATGTACAGCATGAGTCTATATCCCACAATAACACATCCCAGTAGAATCACAGTTCACACTGCTACACTTATTGACAACCTGTTTGTTAATATTATTGATAAGAAAATAGAAAGTGGATTATTGATAAATGATATAAGTGACCATTTGCCAACCTTTGCATTTATCCATGGCCACACGGGGGCCAATACAGAAATTTTTTTTAAATTGTTCAGATACAAATCACAAAATGCAATCAGTTCTTTTAAAGAGGACTTGCTGAAGCCAGACTGGACAAAAGTCTATGTATCAGATGTAAATGAAGCCTATGACACATTTATAAACATTGCAACCACTCTTTATGAAAAAAAATTGTCCATTAGTAAAGAAAAAGCCTAAACATAATTTTGCCGATAAGCCATGGCTAACCAAAGGATTACAAAAGGCGTGTAAAAAGAAAAATTTATTATATAAAGGTTTCCTAAAGAAAAGGACAAAAGAAGCAGAGCAGCGGTATAAAACATACAAAAATAAGTTGACATATATAATAAGATGTAGTAAAAGAGACTATTACAGTAAAGAACTGGAGAAAAACAGAGACAATATTAAAAATACATGGACAATACTTAACAATATTCTTGGAAATAAAAACAGAAATACAAGCTACCTAACCGATTTTTCAAAAAATAAAATGACTCAGAGTGTGAATGCAGTTTCACCTGCAGATGAATTTAATAACTTTTTTGTTAACATTGGTCCTAATTTGGCTTGAGAAATACCCATTACGGCACCTACAGGCGAAACAATAAGCAAAAACACTGCTATAAAAGACTCCATTTTCATAAAGAACACAGACGAGAGAGAGGTCATTGAAATTGTTAAATCATTTAAAAGTAAAACATCTACGGACTGTGATGGTATTGACATGCTCTTAGTCAAAACTATTATTGAATGCTTCGTGAAACCACTGACGTATATCTGTAACCTGTCTCTCCAAACAGGTATATTTCTCAATGCAATGAAAATAGCTAAAGTAATTCCGATATACAAGACGGGTGACAGAGGGGAATTCTCAAACTATAGACCAATTTCACTACTGCCGCAATTTTCCAAGATACTTGAAAAAATATTCTATGAGAGAGTTGACAACTTCATACTGAAGAATAATTTATTGTGTGAGCAGCAATATGGGTTCAGACACAAGAGGACAACTGCATTTGCTCTAATGGAATTTATAGAAAAAATATCAACTGCCGTTGAAAATAAAGAGTATTCAGTTGGGGTATTCCTGGATCTTAAAAAAGCATTTGATACAGTGGATCATAATTTATTATTAAAGAAACTACAAAATTGTGGTATTAGGGGGGTAGCACTGTCCTGGTTATGTAGTTACTTAAAGAATAGATATCAGTATGTACAGTGGGGTAAAAAAGTATTTAGTCAGCCACCAATTGTGCAAGTTCTCCCGCTTAAAAGATGAGAGAGGTCTCCAGTTTTCAACATAGGTATACCTCAACTATGAGAGACAAAATGAGAAAAAAAAAATCCAGAAAATCACATTGTCTGATTTTTAAAGAATTTATTTGCAAATTATGGTGGAAAATAAGTATTTGGTCAATCAAAGTTCATCTCAATACTTTGTTATATACCCTTTGTTGGCAATGACAGAGGTCAAATGTTTTCTGTAAGTCTTCACAAGGTTTTCACACACTGTTGCTGGTATTTTGGCCCATTCCTCCATGCAGATCTCCTCTAGAGCAGTGATGTTTTGGGGCTGTCGCTGGGCAACACGGACTTTCAACTCCCTCCAGAGATTTTCTATGCGGTTGAGATCTGGAGACTGGCTAGGCCACTCCAGGACCTTGAAATGCTTCTTACGAAGCCACTCCTTCATTGCCCGGGCGGTGTGTTTGGGATCATTGTCATGCTGAAAGACCCAGCCATGTTTCATCTTCAATGCCCTTGTTGATGGAAGGAGGTTTCTACTCAAAATCTCACGATACATGGCCCCATTCATTCTTTCCTTTACACGGATCAGTCGTGCTGGTCCCTTTGCAGAAAAACAGCCCCAAAGTATTGTAGCGAACTCAATATGAGCACCCTACTTGGCTTGTCAAGTGGGTTGACCCTATTGGCGACACAGGTAGGGTGCGGGACTCCGGAGCGGGAGGCGTGAGTTCGAATCTCCCGGTGGGACGTCGCCATGTCGAGCAGCACGTTACACTGGTGTCAGAAGTGGGATCTCCTGTCCAAAGCAGTAATGGGGCGCTGACATCGGGACGATGTCGAGAACCAGAGGGGAGTAGTGTAGCGAACTCAATATGAGCACCCTACTTGGCTTGCCAAGTGGGTTGACCCTATTGGCGACACAGGTAGGGTGCGGGACTCCGGAGCGGGAGGCGTGAGTTCGAATCTCCCGGTGGGACGTCACCATGTCGAGCAGCACGTTACACTGGGACTCCGGAGCGGGAGGCGTGAGTTCGAATCTCCCGGTGGGACGTCACCATGTCGAGCAGCACGTTACAGTATAATGTTTTCACCCTCATGCTTCACAGTAGGTATGGTGTTCTTTCTCCTCCAAACACGACAAGTTGAGTTTTTACCAAAAAGTTCTATTTTGGTTTCATCTGACCATATGACATTCTCTCAATCCTCTTCTGGATCATCCAAATGCTCTCTAGCAAACTTCAGACGGGCCTGGACATGCACTGGCTTAAGCAGGGGGACACGTCTGGCACTGCAGGATTTGAGTCCCTGGCGGCGTAGTGTGTTACTGATGGTAGCCTTTGTTACTTTGGTCCCAGCTCTCTGCAGGTCATTCCTAGGTCCCTCCATGTGGTTCTGGGATTTTTGTTCACCGTTCTCGGGATCATTTTGACCTCACGGGGTGAGATCTTGCGTGGATCCCCAGATCGAGGGAGATTATCAGTGGTCTTGTATGTCTTCCATTTTCTAATAATTGCTCCCACAGTTGATTTCTTCACACCAAGCTGCTTACCTATTGCAGATTCAGTCTTCCCAGCCTGGTGCAGGTCTACAATTTTGTTTCTCGTGTCCTTTGACAGCTCTTTGGTCTTGGCCATAGTGGAGTTTGGAGTCTGACTGTTTGAGGTTGTGGACAGGTGTCTTTTATACTGATAAAGAGTTCAAACAGGTGCCATTAATACAGGTAACGAGTGGAGGACAGAGGAGGCTCTTAAAGAAGAAGTTCCAGGTCTGTGAGAGCCAGAAATCTTGCTTGTTTGTAGGTGACCAAATACTTATTTTACCAAGGAATTTACCAATTAATTCATTAAAAATCCTTCAATGTGATTTTCTGGATTTTTTTTTTTCTCATTTTGTCTCTCATAGTTGAGGTATACCTATGATGAAAATTGGAGACCTCTCTCATCTTTTAAGTGGGAGAACTTGCACAATTGGTGGCTGACTAAATACTTTTTTGCCCCACTGTATGTGTTGGTAACAAAAACTCAGTTACTGAAGGTTACTTGTGGAGTCCCACAGGGTTCAGTTTTGGGGCCATTGTTATTCAACATGTATATAAATGATATATGTAAAGTTTCAGAAAAAATGGATTTAATATTGTTTGCTGATGACACTTACTTATTATGTAGTGGAAGCAATTTGGAACAACTTTTGCATACACTCGGAAAGGAATTAGGAAAGCTCAAACTGTGGTTTGATTCAAACAAATTAACGCTCAAATTAAGTAAGACAAAATTTATAGTTTTTAACAACCATCACAACAACTTAGTATCTAAACTCAGTGTAAATGGTGTAGAGATTGAAATGGTATCCGAAACTAAATTTCTTGGCGTAATAATTGATACATTTTAAATGGTTAATGCGAATGTATGTTACACCGGTGGAGTTAAATAGATATAACAAAAACATACCAGATACGTGCACAAAATGTATGGAAAGTAAAGGAACCCTATTTCATTGTTTATGGGAATGTAGAAAAATTAGAATGTTTTGGGAAGAGGTGAGGGTAACAGTTGAAAAAATAATTTCAAAACAATTCATATTGAACCCTAAACTGTTTTTGTTGGGTCTGTATCCAGAAAAGCATAACTTTAATAAGAGTGAAAGAGCATTCATAGACCTCAGTTTGCGTAATGCCAAAAAATGTATTGCACTACTGTGGAAAAAGACTCGTAGACCAGATGTGACTCAGTGGTTAAGACAGATGTTACAAACCTTCCACTAGAAAGAATAACATACATACTGAAATCAAAGGAAAATGTGTTTGAGAATATATGGAGACCTTTCATTGATTATGTAAAGAAATTAAACATAACTTCTGAAGAAGAAGGTGAATGATGTGTGTGGACCTTGTAAATTCCAAATTGGTGAATGTATAATATGTATACTTATGTAATGGATTACTTAAACTAAACAGAGGAGCATTGTTGATGACTTGCTTTTGTTAGTGGTTGTTGGTGTTTTTAGTACATTATTTATTTATTTATTTATTTTTAAATTACTTTAGTGTTAGTGTTTGATTGTTTGTGTCATGTTTGTTAAAAGGTTCAATAAAAAAATATTGTGGAAAAAAAATAATTGATAATAAACTGTGTTGGAAGTCACATAATTATATTAAAGGTAAAATATCCAAATCAATTGCAATACTACACAGTGAAATATTTGCTGAATCAACCCACACTATATACACTACTGTTCAAAAGTTTGGGGTCACCCAGACAATTATTTTGTGTTTTCCATGAAAAGTCACACTTATTTACCACCATGAGTTGTAAATTGAATAGAAAATATAGTCAAGACATTGACGATGTTAGAAATAATGATTTGTATTTGAAATAATAATTTTTTCCTTCAAACTTTGCTTTCGTCAAAGAATCCCCCATTTGCAGCAATTACAGCATTGCAGACCTAACATGATTGCACAAGGGTTTTCTAATCATCCATTAGCCTTCTGACACAATGAGCAAACACATTGTACAATTAGAACACTGGAATGATAGTTGCTGGAAATGGGCCTCTATACACCTATGTAGATATTGCACCAAAAACCAGACATTTGCAGCTAGAATTGTCATTTACCACATTAGCAATGTATAGAGTGTATTTGTGATTAGTTTAAAGTTATCTTCATTGAAAAAAAGTGATTTTCTTTCAAAAATAAGGAAATTTCTAAGTGACCCCAAACTTTTGAACGGTAGTGTACCTTGTGTCATTCATTAATACTCCCATACATGACATATTGTACTGAAGTAAGGGGAAATACATATAAAACAAACATATATCCAGTCTTTATGCTTCAGAAGAGAGCTATTAGAATAATAAACAAAGCTGCTTACAGGGAGCCTACAAACCCACTTTTTCTTAAATTAAAAGCTCTCAAGTTGAAAGATCTGGTTGACTTTAAAACTGCAGTAATAATGTTTAAAGTGAAGAATCTATCACTGCCCACAAATATCCAAAAGTTGTTCCAAATAAGGGAGAAACAATATCATTTCAGAGGAACATGTATATTTCAAAAACCTTCAGTGAGAACTACCACCAAGCAACATTGTGTTTCAGTGCAAGGAGTCAGATTATGGAACGATTTTGGACCTGAATTAAAATCATGTACAACACTTGGACAATTTAAACAAAAACTAAAGGAAGAAATACCCCAAACATATATACAAGATGACATGTAAAATCACATAAGGATTGTCATATCCAGTCTGCGTTGTGTTGTAGCTTAGTTTTTTTGTCACATTTTGTCTTAGCTTTGTTCTGAATTGTAATCGCTCTTGTTTTGTTTTTCTTTTGAATTCTTGGATGGAATATGGGTGGGCAATATAAGCTGCGGCTTCAGCCATCACCCATTTCGGATAACTTGTGTTGAACTGTATAATCAGAGGAGTTATTGGTTCCAAGGTTGTCATAGCCAGGAGCGGCACTGGGGTTAAGCTCCCAGTGCTCATAAAATGCTCCTTATGGCGTGCGTCTCGAAAAGCCTCTGACAACTAAGTCCAACTCCTAGCCTGCCCGTGTGGTTTAGTCTCTAAGCCCGGCGGAACTGCTTTTACTAATAGGAGAAGGGGCGAGGGCGGATCTCTGGCGCCTTAAAACCAGATGCTTCGGGCAGATGGTGGCTCGTCAACCTGGGAAGGTAGCCAATCTAGGGGAAGGTAAACCCTGATTTCAAACCTCTGCTGCCTTGCGGCATACCCGGTCACGGGAAAGGCTTCGGGAGTCAACCCTGAGGAAAAATCCGGAGTCGGAGCCCCTAAGGCAGTTCTATGTTGTGCTCAACATCATTCTGGCAGCTCCTGCAACGGCGCTGGTGCCAAACTGTAGCAGCCCTGCTGTTCCTTTGGATTCATCAGTGACGTGGAGAGGGGGGACATGCTGCATGGGCCACATCTTGTCCTCCATATCTTCCTGCCCAGGCTTGAATCCTACCAACGCCCAACGCTGGAAGGTAGAACACCGGATCACTGGAGAGGACACTCCAGCTTCGCCTTTGGCGTAGACAAAACACGGGGAATGACAGTTACCGGTTATAAGCCACTGCTCAATTGGCGTAGAGCGTGGCGCCAGGGGTTGTTCCCGACGGTGGGAGGGATCATCAGATCTCACTGGACAGCTACCGCCTGCCTCAAGCTGGGCAGCCCCCAGCCAATAAGGTGTTGTCCCGCCACAGCTTGCTTTCCTCATTGGGTGCATGGGGATAAGGAGAAATCCAAACAGCAGGCTGAGAACCTTCGCACCAGGCAAGACAATAAAACAAAAGAGACCAACTCTAAAACTGGGAACTTGGAACGTCCGCACTATGATGACAGGACTCGCTGCTAACCTCAAGGACATCAACGACACCAGGAAGACTGCCATCATCAATAATGAGCTGAAGAGACTGGGAGTGGATATCGCCACTCTCCAGGAAGCACGGTTAGCTGATGCAGGCACACTGAGAGAGAAGGACTACACGTTCTACTGGCAGGGAAAGGGCAGTGACGAACACAGGGAACACGGAGTGGGCTTCGCAGTGAAGAACACTTTGCTGAAGATGGTGGAACCGGGCAGCACTGGTTCTGCACGACTCCTCACCCTCCACCTGAACACCACTCAAGGCCCAGTCACCCTCGTCAGTGTGTATGCCCCAACACAGACAGCCACACCAGAGGCAAAAGACGAGTTCTACGAGAATCTCGCAACAACTGTCAGGATCATCCCCAACTCTGAACAACTCATTCTCCTTGGAGACTTCAATGCCAGAGTGGGTGCTGACCACGACTCCTGGCCCTCCTGTCTTGGACCTTTTGGCGTGGGCAGAATGAACGACAACGGACAGCGGCTGCTCGAGTTCTGCACATATCACGATCTGTGCATCACAAACTCGTTCTTCAAGACCAAGCCCCAACACAAGGTTTCCTGGCAACATCCGCGCTCAAAGCACTGGCACCAGCTAGACTTGATCCTGACCAGGCGCACCTCACTGAAGAACGTGCTAATCACCCGTTCGTTCCAGAGTGCAGATTGCGACACAGACCATTCATTGGTGTGTTGCAAGGTCAAGCTGCAGCTGAAGAAATTCCATCATGCTAGACAACCTGGAAAGGCACGGATTGACATCAGCAAGATGGCCCAACCAGAACTTGTTGAGCAGTTTGCCTCCACCTTTGAGAAGGAACTTGGTGTACCACAAGGAGGAGAATCTGCAAAGCAGAAGTGGGAAGAGCTGCGAAACACCATCTACCGCACAGCCTTGGCTACCTTTGGGAGGAAGACCTCGAAGTCACAGGACTGGTTTGATGCCAAGTTGACCGAGATGACCCCCGTCATTGAAGCCAAGCGCTCAGCACTTGCTGAGTACAAGAAGTACCCAAACGAGAAGAATCTCCAGATTCTCAGGGCTGCGAGAAGCAAAGTTCAGCAGACTGCTCGGCGCTGTGCCAACGAGTACTGGACTCAGCTCAGCCAAGACATTCAAACCGCTGCCATAACAGGGAACATCCGTGGTATGTACGATGGCATCAAGAAAGCACTTGGTCCGGCTCAGAGCAAGACGGCCCCCCTCAAATCTTCCACTGGGGAGATGATCACAGAGCAGAACAAGCAGATGGAGAGATGGGCGGAACACTACTCCGACCTCTACTCTAGACAGAACACCGTGACACCGTCAGCCCTTGATGCCATCGACTGCCTGCCATCCATGGATGAACTTGACGCCGAGCCAACCATCGACGAACTCAGTAAGGCCATTGATAGCTTGGCCGCTGGCAAGGCACCCGGCAACGACGGCATACCCCCTGACCTGATCAAGCACTGCAAGACCGCCCTACTGCTGCCATTGCATGACGTCCTCTGCCAGTGCTGGAAGGAAGGTGCCGTACCACAGGACATGAGGGACGCCAAGATCATCACCCTCTACAAAAACAAAGGGGAGAGAAGCGACTGCAACAACTACAGGGGCATTTCCCTCCTCAGCGTTGTTGGCAAAGTCTACGCACGAGTTGTTCTCGTTCGTCTACAGAAGCTTGCCGAACGTGTCTACCCCGAGTCTCAGTGTGGCTTCCGCGCTGAGCGATTGACGGTAGACATGATATTCTCCATCCGCCAACTCCAGGAGAAATGCAGAGAACAGAACATGCCTCTGTACGTCGCCTTCATCGACCTCACCAAAGCGTTTGATCTGGTCAGCAGAGAGGGCCTTTTCAAGATCCTGCCAAAGATAGGATGCCCACCAAAGTTGCAAAGCCTCATCGAATCATTTCACACCAACATGCAGGGGATAGTGCAGCACGATGGCAACGTCTCAGAGCCATTCAACTTACGCAGCGGAGTGAAACAGGGCTGTGTACTTGCGCCAACCCTCTTTGGGATTTTCTTTGCTATGCTCCTGAGGCATGCCTTCAGCACAGCAACAGAGGGAATCTACCTGCACACAAGATCTGACGGCAGGCTTTTCAACCTCGCCCGCCTGAAAGCCAGAACCAAAGTACGCCAGGCTCTTATCAGAGACATGCTGTTCGCAGACGACGCTGCAGTCGCAACCCACACACAGCAGGAGCTTCAGACCCTGATGGACCGCTTCTCCCAGGCATGCAAGGACTTCGGGCTTACCATCAGCCTGAAGAAGACTAACGTCTTGGCGCAAGGCACGGAAGCACCACCAACCATCACCATTGATGACTACAAGCTGGAGGTCGTGAATCAGTTCACGTACCTGGGGTCCACGATCAGCAACAACCTCTCCCTTGATACAGAGATCAACAAGAGGATTGGAAAATCAGCCTTCACACTCGCTTGCCTCACCACACGAGTGTGGGAGAATCCCAAACTCTCTGTCAAGACGAAAATGGCAGTGTACAACGCCTGCGTCATCAGCACACTGCTCTATGGGAGTGAGACGTGGACAACATACGCCCGGCAGGAAAAGAGACTGAACTCCTTCCACTTGCGCTGCATTCGCCACATCCTGGACATATCCTGGCAGGACAAAGTGCCCAACACAGAAGTTCTGTCCCGCGCCGGCCTTCCCTCCATGTTCACTCTACTCAGGCAGCGCAGGCTCCGCTGGCTAGGCCACGTTCACCGTATGGAGGATGGCAGAATCCCCAAAGACGTCCTCTACGGAGAACTGGCGACTGGCAGGAGAGACGTTGGCCGCCCACAGCTGCGCTTTAGAGACGTCTGCAAGAGAGACATGAAGGCCCTGGAGATCAACACAGAGCGCTGGGAGGACCTTGCAACAGACCGCTCCAAATGGAGAGGCACCCTGACCAGACAGCTCAAGGCGGGTGAAGAGAGACTGACTGCTGCAGCAGATGAAAAAAGGACCCGCAGGAAGAACCGCCACAGACCCAGCAGCATGGAGACCACCCACAAGTGTGACCTGTGTGACAGGGACTGTCATTCGCGCATCGGCCTGTTCAGCCACAGGCGGTGCTGTTCCAGCAGAGTAGACGTTTAGGATTCTCTTCCATGGTCATCATAGACCAACGGAGGCCGACGAAATATTGTCTAATTTGACCTTGTTGGATTTTCTTCCCCCTTTGTTATATTATTCTGTTTCTTTTAATCTGTACTTTTATCTATCCGAAATAAAGATTCATTCATTCATTCATTCATTCAAACACCGTTCAAACACAGAGCACGTCCCATACATCCAAATGACCTGGAAGCGGTCCGGAAGCATATCAACAAACTCCAACAAGCAGGCATGATAAGAGAGTCCACTTCCCCATTTTCTTTGCCTATTGTAGTGGTGCGAAAGAAGAATGGCGATGTCTGCCTTTGTATCGATTACAGGAAGCTTAACATGCAGACTGTAAAAGATGCTTACGCCCTCCCCAACTTGGAGAAAATGCTTTCCACCTTGACTGGTTCGCAGTGGTTCTGCGTCCTCGATTTAAAGTCGGGGTACTACCAAATTGAGGTAGAGGAGCTGGACAAACCAAAGACAGCATTTGTATGTCCCATGGGCTTTTGGGAATTCAATAGAATGCCCCAAGGCATTACAAACGCCCCCAGCACGTTCCAGCGCCTCATCGAGAAATGTATGGGCGACATGAATCTGCATGAGGTGATTGTGCTCCTCGATGACATCATTGTATTCTCCAAGACGCCCGAAGAACATGAGGCTCGCTTAATGAAAGTTCTTAATCGAAAGTTCTTAGTTCTTAATCACTAAAAGAGTACGGGCTTAAACTCTCCCCTGAGAAATGGAGATTTTTTCAAACTTCTGTCAGATACCTCGGTCACATTGTGTCCAGTAAAGGAGTTGAGACCGACCCCGAAAAAGTGAAAGCCCTAAGTACCTGGCCTGTGCCCCGTGATCTTAAACAGCTCCGCTCGTTCTTAGGCTTTTCAGGGTACTATAGGCGGTTCATTAAGAACTATTCCAGCATCGTTAAGCCCCTCACTGACTTAACAGCAGGCTACCCTCTTTTGCGCAAAAGCACAAAGCCCAAAGCTAAGCCTGCCCAGTACCACGACCCAAAGACACCGTTTGGCGAGCGATGGACTTCTTCCTGTGATCTTGCATTCAAAACCCTCATTGAAAAGCTCAGTACTGCGCCTGTCCTGGGTTTCGCTGACCCTCAGTTGCCATATACACTCCATACTGACGCCAGCACTACAGGGCTTGGCGCCGCCCTCTATCAAGAGCAGGGGGGCCAGACTAGGGTCATAGCTTATGCAAGCCGGGGGTTGTCTAGAAGTGAGTCCCGTTACCCCACCCATAAATTAGAATTTTTAGCTCTAAAGTGGGCAGTAACGGAGAAGTTCGCAGACTATTTATATGGCAATCATTTTACTGTCGTGACAGATAGTAACCCCCTGACGTATATTTTAACTACTGCTAAGATGGATGTCATGAGTTATAGGTGGCTAGCTGCTCTGTTGACATTTAACTTTAAGCTCCAATACAGAGCAGACAAGCTTAACTCAGATGCAGACGGCCTCTCTAGAGACGGCCACATGGCGAGTTACTTAATGACGCAGTGTCCCAAAAGGAGCTTGACCGCATACAGCAGTTCACTCAAACTCACTTGTCTCTTCCTGAAAGCAGTTTAAGTTCCGAGGTAGTGTCTGCTATATGTGAAAAACACCTTGTCTGTAGCTCTCCAGATAAGACCTTCCCTTTGGGTCACTCGTTAGCCCTCTCTGTAGCCGCCATTCCAGATGGCTATGCCGATGAAGATGACTGTGGTGGTCTTCCAGTTGTACCCCACATGACTCCTGAACAGATCAAAAACGAACAAAGAACTGACCTCTGTTTAAGAGAAGTGATTGCACAAATTGAAACCGGGCTAAAAGTTCCACCAACTGTACGAACTGAACTTCCTGGCATCAACTTGTTACTCTGAGAGCTCAGTCGACTTGAAATGTGCAATAATATCCTCTACCGCACTCGCCAAGAAGGAGGAAATGTTACTTAACAGCTCGTCTTACCTGAACAGCTCCGCGATTCAGTCTTTCAAAGCCTCCACTGTGACATGGGCCATTTAGGCACAGAGCGTACTTTGGATCTCGCCAGAACAAGGCTCTATTGGCCTTGCATGGCGGCAGATATTGAAAAGAAGATCAAGACATGTAATCACTGCATAAGACGTAAAACCGCTCCAGAACGAGCTGCTCTGCTTGTCAATATCAAGTCCACCCGACTGCTCGAACTTGTATGGATTTCCTGTCCATTGAGCCCGATCAAAGTAACACAAAAGATGTGCTCGTGTTAACTGATCATTTCACGAAATACGCTATAGCCATCTCTACCAGCAATCAGAAAGCTCAGACCATTGCAAAGGTACTTTGGGACAACTTTATAGTCCACTACGGGATACCCGAACGGTTAACAGGTGCTTTTCCATTTGGCACACTTTGGCCTTGTTTCGCACGGTTCGGCCTCCTTTGTCCGCTTTTCCTTTCGGCACCCAATGGCCTAACTTCCGTTATTTCGGAACTGTTCCACTTTTATTGGCACCGATAAAAGTAGGTCCGAAGGGTACCGGCACGGTTTCGTCACGCCACTGCTGGCCATTCATTGGTCTGGGCGTAGCGTCATGAGAGTGGGCGTTACGCTGACTTTCGAGAATCGCTTGCTGGTCGCCATTTGCAATTTTTCGTCAGTGAGCCCGCGAACAAGTGATATTATAAACCACAACGATAGAATGGCTTAACAAAAATCAGCAGAAATCTAACACCGCGGTCCAGCAGAGTTTCCTGTGCGTTTCGGCTGATGAGAGAATGCAGAGGGAAGCAGACTGAGCTTGCAGTGGGGCGCACAAGCAGACCCACCACAAAATAGACGGAGACTCACCGGGAATTAGACCTAGCCACCCGAATTGAATTGAATGTACAGCCGCGACGCACCCAACTTCAGCAGTTGAAGCCGTGATATTGTGATATACAGAACGGTGAGTGATGTGATATTCATGCTTTATGTTATTTTTTCCAACAGTGGAAAGTTCACTTAGGACAGACGAAAACATGTCTGTCCTTGTATGTTGCTTTTTTGTGTTGACAATATCTGATGAAATAAGCTAGTTGTAATCCTGGTAAAAAAAAAAAAAAAAAAGTTTATTTTATTCATTTATTTTTTTTTTTTTTACATGTTGCGCTTTTGTGCTGTGCATGTACTTAATTTGTGTGTATTTCATTGTAGATTCCAAACAGGATCTGCTCAGAATGGTGACGTTTTGACACCAATGTATTTTGACAGGTAAACAACACATCATATTTATAGTCAAATCTTTTGCTTTTTAAAGCGAGGTAGTTGGATACGCAAAAGCCGATGGTGTATAGAACACGTATATTAGGATGTGAAATGTCAGCATCGAAACTGCTCCCATTTAGCTGTAATTAATATTCAAAAATGATATTTTCGGGAGGAAAGAATTCAATTTAAACAGCCAAGGACCAAAAAAACGTACATTTGCTCATGGAACAGGTCATTCACACTTGCAGACAATCGCGCTATATGTGTCTATAGGATTTTCTTTCCATGCACGCAAAAAAAGCATTTTTTTCCCGGATCCGACTACCTCACTTTAAGTTAAAGTTTAGGTAAAGTGCCAAATTTAAAGTAGCACAATTTCCACTTAATATGAAAGGGACTGAATTGAGATTTATTTGTGTGAATATTAATTACAGAGTAATTGAAAATGAATGGCACATCCAATAGTAGCCACCATAAAATAAACCGCTGGTTTATTTATTTTTTTATCAGATCATTTCTGTGATCCTTTATGAGTTATAGTCATAATAGTGTATCTTGCACCTTGGGGAATGGGAGATGTTCAGTCACCATTAGAATTTAGTTTATATGTGTAGTCTATAGTATTTCATCTTTAAACTCATTCAGTAATAGAACACATTACAAATATTTGAGACCCACTGTAGTGCTTCCTTTTATATTTTAGCAATAGAAGCACAAAACACCACCCACACTTGAAACCAGGGCGACACAGCGGTGGCTAAATTTTATTGATAACGTTATTTCACACCATCACAACAACTCAGTATTTAAACTCAGTATAAATGGTGTAGAGATTGAAAGGGTATCCAAAATTAAAATCCTTGGTGTAATAATTGATAATAAACTGTGTTGGAAGTCACATATTAATTATATTAAAGCTAAAATATGCAAATCAGTCACAATACTGCGCAGAGTGAAATATTTGCTGAATCAACCCACACTATAGACTTTGTATCATTAATTAATGCTCCCATTCATGACATCCATCCATCCATCTTCTACCACTTTTCCAGAGGTCCAGGTCGCAGAGGCAGCAGTTCAAGCAGAGAAGCCCAGACTTCCCTCTCCTCAGCCACCTGCTCCAGATCTTCAGAGAGGATACCAAGGTGTTCCCAGACCAACTGGGAGATGTTGTCTCTCCAGTGAGTTCTGGGTCTGCCCTGGGGTCTGAGAACTACCACCAAGCAACACTGTGTTTCAGTGCAAGGAGTCAGACTGTGGAAGGCTTTTGGACCTGAATTAAAATCATGTACAAAGCTTGGACAATTTAAACAAAAACTAAAGGAATAAATACTCCAAACATACACATGTGGACAAAATTGTTGGTACCCCTCTGTTAATGAAAGAAAAACCCACAATGGTCACAGCACAGTGACTACTTGTCACCCTTTAAATAGGCCGATTGATTACAAGTTTGTAGACACCTGTGATGTTAATTAGAGGACACATCTTGGTTGAACATGTCCCTATGGTCATGTTCATGTCTCTATGGCCTATTTTCAATCTTTTCTAGGAGTACCATCATTTTTGTCCGGGTCTGTTTCATGAGTTTGTTTTTTAAAATAATTCTGTTGAACCACAATTCAAAAGCATTGTCTGGTTTTCATTGGTTAATTTTCATAGAATTTTTATTTATCACTTTTGTCAGATTCAAGTTATTTCTGTGACCATTGTGGGTTTTTCTTCGATTAACAGAGGGGTACCAACAATTTTATCCACAGCTGTATATACAAAAACGACATGTAAAATCACACAAGGATTATCATATCCAGTCTGTGTTGTGCTGTTGCTTATTTTTTGTCACATTTTGTCTTGGCTTTGTTCTGATTTGTAATCAATCTTATTTTATTTTTGAATTCTTAGCTGGAACATGGGTGGGCAATATAAGCTGCGGCTTCACCCATCACCCATTTCTGATAAGTTATGTTGAACTGTATAATCCAAGGAGTTCCTGTTTAATTTGACCTTATTGGATTTTTTCCCCCTTTGTTCTATTATTC
Source organism: Pholidichthys leucotaenia (assembly GCA_020510985.1). Lineage (NCBI taxonomy): Eukaryota > Metazoa > Chordata > Actinopteri > Cichliformes > Pholidichthyidae > Pholidichthys > Pholidichthys leucotaenia. The sequence continues at coordinate 241,624,840 of CM035849.1, forward strand.
TGTTCCTTTCTTTTAATCTAATTATCCAAAATAAAGATTCATTCATTTCTCAAATATGTTTTAAACTTTCTTTAATTATCCACCTGTAGCGACATGGAATAATAAGCGGCGAACTGAGGAGTTTAAAGTGCCTTTATTAAATCACATCGCCAACACGAGCTCACTCCAGTGCTGTGCAGAGCGGCCCAGAGTGAGCCCTGAAGGGCTCTCAGTAGCGTGGAGACAAATGCAGTCAGTTGAGCAGTAGCAGAGCGGATGAGTTACAGGATATGTGCGGTATTTATACCAGTTACAGACAATGCATGAAAGAGCATGGGCATTTGCATATGAGAGAGACATACATATCAAATAGGCAGATTGCCAGCCCCTGCTCCAGCTTGCAGGACAAAGAGGTGACAAGTCACATCTACATATTTATGTCTCTAGGTCACAGTGAGGACAGGACGTGTGAACATAAAGCATGAATGGCACATTAACATCACACTAGTGCTGCGGAAAATAACCAGGAGTAGTGAGCTGTCTGTCCTTAGTCTGTGGGGGTTGTCCCACACACCACCCATTTCTGTCTTTCATCTAGGCAAGGGGAAAACGATCCACCCAAACCGGACCGTGCCTCACTATTTACAGAGATGCAGGCTGAAGATCTGCTGAACCGGGACCAGTACGAGGGGCCAACCAGTTGCTTCTCAGTGAGGCAGCGTGGCGGGTGTGTTACCCATTCCAGTTTCTTTTTTTTTTTTACAGTTTGAATTTTGCACATTCTAAATAATCTGTAATTTGCTGCTGATTGGAATAAACAATTTAGTGATGATGTGTTTGCATCATGATTTTCTATTTTGTCTGTTAAGACACTGGTGGGAAAAGAGTCAACAGTACGAACCATTTATCAGTGACTTTGAAAATAATCACTCATTTTTAAGAAAAGTAACCAAAACAATCATTTGCTGAAGACTGTAAAACAAAATAGAGACCTCTTCAAAAGTACAAAGGTTTATTGTCAAAATTCCCAGGGCAATACTACATGAATACATGTATAGTTCACTGTTGATGCAGAGAATATATATTTATACAGTATCTACATGTAGTCAGCAATACTCAATACGATATATTTCCAGTTAATCCACGTATTTCTCCATGTAACCTTGGGACTGCTTTATTTTAATTACTTCTAATCCTAGATCCATTAACTCAGTACTGTTTACCTGTTGAAATATATATTTAACGGCTCACATGCTACTATATGGCACCTGATCCATGTTTTGTCACAACACCACTGGCTGGAGCAGGTAAATCCCATGACGTCTCAACAGTCTCTCCGTGATTTTGACATAGATCAGATCAATTTATTTCACAGGAAGCTAAACATTTCTACAGACATTATAGCCACTTCACGTTCGTGAACTTGGGGTCACATCACTGTGATGAACATTAACGCCGACCGTTTGAAGTGATATTTTTGCCAGAAGAGAGCCATCTGAAACACACACAGAATACAGATTTTAGGACCTAGTATCGATAACTTGCCGACATTACAATGTTGTACGGTGGACTTAAAAGCAAAGTAGCATTAGCAATGATTAGCTTACCGTCATACGTAATGTAGTTCGCATCCTCATGGCTTCTAAATGCTCCAGTACCTTTCCAGAGTTTGTCGTATTGCGGGTTTGCCTTCTGTTCTCCGTTTTTGCCTTTATTCTGGCAAAAACAGCCAGAGAACGCAGACACCTCGTATCCTGCCAACTTGCGTTTTGCGTAACGTTACGCTTGATTTACGCCAGTTACGTTTGTTTTACGTAGCGGGAGGGAGAGGGTTGCGCTGCCTCCCTTTTAACTATTTCCCACCCACTTCAAATGACACCTAGTGCAGTAGAAAAACATGCGAGACGAAATGTACCGTGCGAAACGAAGCGCGCACACCTGGGTGTGCAAGGGAGTGAATTGAGTCGAAAATACGGCGGCGCCATGCAGCTGGGACTACCGGGCGAGGTCGGCCAGTTGAGATGTCGCATATTAGGGGGGGTACACCGTCGCGTAAACCCCTTTCCTCCAGCCTTAACCCTATTGGTCCAGACAGGAGTGCGCACATGTCCGCGTCACTACTTTGCTCCTCCGCCATGGCTGCATAATCTATCCCTACGTGGATTGGGGCTGCGTATGTGTCGGCGTTGGCGAATAGTTCTGCGGCTGAGGTAGTATAATCTGTCTCCTCGCGCTCTGGCGATGTCACAGCGCGAGAGAGGCAGTCTGTTACCACGTTAAGTTTGCCTGCCACATGTTGAATGTCTGTGGTGAACTCTGAAATCGCAGCTAGCTGTCTTTGTTGCCTGCCTGACCACAGTTCAAAAATTTTAGCCATCGCAAAGGAGAGCGGTTTGTGGTCTACGAAAGCCGTGAAACGCCGCCCCTCCAACCAGAACTGGAAGTGGCGGATGGATAAATGAAGCGCTAGCAGCTCCCTGTCAAAGGTGCTGTATTTACGCTCAGTTTGGTTTAGCGATTTGCTGAAAAATGCCAAAGGTTGCCAGGTTCCGCCAACGTGTTGTTCTACAAACGCCCCTATGGCCAGGTCTGAAGCGTTTGTGGTTAGCGCAATGCGGGCCGAGGGATCAGGGTAAACCAACAATGTGGCATTAGCTAGGGCACTTTTTACTTCCGCGAAGGCGCGTTCGCGCTCCGGGGTCCATTTGACCGCATTGGAAGGTTTTTGTTTTCTGAGCGCGTCATATAGGGGCTGCATGAGCTGAGCTGCGCAGGGGAGGAAACGGTTGTAAAAATTAACCATTCCCAAAAGTTCTTGCAGCGATTTGACCGTTTGTGGCCGTGGGAAACTTTTTACTGCGTGAACTTTGTCTGGCAGTGGGACTGCCCCCTTCGGTGAAACTCTGTGTCCCAAAAAATCAATTTGTGACACGCTGAATTTGCATTTGGCTGGATTGATTATTAACCCGTGCTCTTCTAGTCTCTGAAAAACCATAGTGAGATGCTGTTCGTGTTCTTCCTCAGACGAGCTGGCTACCAGCATATCGTCGGTAGACGAACACGAAAGGGAGGCCGCGTAATACTGCGTCCATCATCCGCTGAAAGGTTTGAGCAGCGCCTTTGAGGCCAAAAGGCATCCGCAAAAATTCAAAAAGACCGAAGGGGGTTATTACAGCTGTTTTAGGAATGTCTTCCGCTCTAACGGGGACTTGATGATAGCCGCGGACCAGGTCTTATTTGGATGATATTTTGGTAGCCAGTGCATCCGAAGCCGAGCACGAATGCCACCTCACAGCCGTTTTTCAGAGGCTGGCAGAGCACGGGCTGATCATTAACCCAACGAAATGCCAATTCGAGGTAGCGCAAATCGATTTTTTGGGACACCACGTGTCTCCAGAGGGCGCGGTCCCGCTGCCGGATAAAGTGCGCGCGATAACGGATTTCCCCCAACCGCAGACAGTTAAGGCACTGCAAGAATTTTTGGGGATGGTCAATTTTTATAACCGTTTCCTCCCCAACGCGGCACGGCTCATGCACCCATTGTACGCGGCATTAAAGAAACAAAAACCTACAGCTAAGGTCGAGTGGTCCCCGGACCGGGAGCGCGCTCTCACACAGGTCAAATCGGCCCTCGCGAACGCTGCGTTATTGGCACACCCGGTGCCAGCAGCTCGCATGGCGCTAACCACGGACGCTTCCGACGTGGCAGTGGGAGCGGTTGTCGAGCAACTGGTAGCAGGGAGCTGGCAACCACTTGCGTTTTTCAGCAAAACATTGCGCGATAACGAGCGTAAATACAGCGCGTTTGATAGGGAGCTTTTAGCCCTGCATTTGGCCATCCGCCACTTCCAGTTCTGGCTGGAAGGGCGCCGTTTCACCGCGTTTGTAGACCATAAACCATTAACTTTTGCAATGGCTAAAATTTCAGAGCCTTGGTTGGGCCGTCAACAGAGACAGCTGGCCGCAATTTCGGAGTTTACCACCGACATTCAACACGTGGCGGGTAAACACAATGTAGTAGCAGATTGTCTCTCGCGCGCAGTTGCACTGCCAGGCCCCCAGGGGGCAGGCTCGGCGGCTGTAGACTCGGGCCAGGCTTGCGGTGCGGAAGCGCTCACAGCCCCGGTCTGCGTTGGGTTACATTATGCAGCCATGGCCGCCGAGCAGGTTAACGATGCGGACGTGCGCGCGCTCCAGTCTGGGCCAACAGGGCTAAGGCTGGAGCACAGGGTGCATCAAAGAGGTATGCCCCCCCAATCTGCGATATCTCCACGGGGCGCCCCCGCCCCGTGGTCCCGGCTGCGTGGCATCGCCGTGTTTTTGACTTAATACATTCGCTGGCACACCCGGGCGTTTGCATGTCGATCAAAATGGTGGGAGAGAAGTTTGTTTGGCCGGGGCTGCGTAAACAGGTCAAAGAATGGGCCGCAGCCTGCCCAGCGTGTCAAAGAGCAAAGGTACACAAGCACACGCGGGCCCCTCTAGAGCCTTTTCACATCCCAGCCAAACACTTCGACCACGTGCATGTCGACTTGGTGGGACCCCTCCCGCTGTCACAGGGGTTCACACACCTTCTAACTATGGTGGACCGCACTACGCGCTGGCCAGAGGCGATTCCCCTGGCGTCAACCACAGCAGCAGACGTTGCACGCGCTTTTTTAACGGCTTGGGTTGCGCGCTTTGGAGTCCCGTCAGACATAACGTCTGACAGAGGACCCCAATTTGTTTCCGAGCTCTGGTCGTCCATGGCACTCAGCCTGGGAGTGAAAATTCATCGCACAACTGCGTATAACCCCCAGGCCAACGGTTTGTGCGAACGCTTTCACCGGTCATTGAAAGCAGCCTTCAGAGCGGCTCTCACGGACACAAATTGGGTTGATAAGCTTCCATGGGTTTTATTAGGGTTGCGTTCAGCACCTAAAGAAGATTTGCAGGCCTCTCCGGCCGAACTTGTCTTTGCCCAACCTCTCCGGTTACCGGGAGAATTCCTTCCTGAGAACCCCGCACCAGATCGCCCCCCCGCTCAGCTGCTGCAGAGCGACGCGGGATCAAACACCCTCCCCGGTCCAGTTCGTCACAGTTTCCCACGCGTTTTTGTGCCTAAAGCCTTAAAGAATGCAGAATTCGTCTTTGTTAGACACGACGCACAGAGGTTAGGTTTAAGACCACCTTACAATGGACCGTTCAGAGTGTTAGAAACCGGGGAAAAGCATTTTTTGCTCGATTTGGGAGACAGGAGGGAATTAGTCTGCATTAACAGACTCAAACCTGCTTTTGTGTTAGCTGATGAACAGGTACAGTTGGCCAGGGCCCCCCGCCGCGGAGACATTCTGCTAAGCTTTCACAACGATGTGCTAATGACTCTGATCCACAGATGCAAGAGACAGCCACAGGCAGAGCGAGACCAGTTCACAGCAGATATGGCAGGAAGTTGCAGCCCAGGCAGTTGGATGTATGATCTGTTGTGCCAATTTTTTTTCTCGTTCTGTGTGATATGTCATGATTCTATGCATTTGAGGTGTAACTTGTCCTTATTTAGACGTTTGGGGGGGTTATATGGCGCACATTTAGGGCGCATATATGGCATGCTTGTATGGTTTCTCTCACATGTATTTAGTAGGCATGACGGTGCATACTCTAGAGACTTCAAACGTCCAAAAGGACCTGACCCGGCAGAGACCTCGGGAGGTGCGAAGTGGTTTCTGGAGAGACGGGAAGTCAGAGAGAATGTCCCAGCAGGAACCCCCGAGGCGGAAGAGACAATAGAGAAGCCAACGAGCCTCGGAGGCTATATGTTTACTGAAGGACTGTGGGTTGAAGGTGTGATATTTGATGTTGGGGGTTTTGTGTCTCTGGGGGTATAAGAGCTGTGAGGAAAGATTGTTCTGCCTCTTTTTGTTGAGATACACTTCTTGTTAGAGGATGTAAACTCTGAATAAACCTCGCCTGAGAAATAAACTCAGTCTCGTCTGTGAAGGCATCCTCTACACTAGTCCTGATTTAATACACTGATTGGTCTGTAGTTGGAGCATTCTAGTTTATCCTTTTCAGGTTTAGGTATAACTGCAATGACCCCTTCTCTCCAGGAGGGGGGGATTTCCCCTGTGTGGAGGACATAGTTAAATGTTTTCAGGAGGAGAGGAGATAGTTGCTGTTTAAAGGTTTTGTACCATTCTGCTGTATAGCCGTCTGCTCCTGGGGATTTGTTAGCTTTAAGTTTCATAATTGCTTTTTCCAATTCTTTAGGTTGTATTTCTGACAGTAGTGTTTTATTTTGTGATTCTGTAAGTTGGGGAAGGTTTAATGTGTTTAGGAATGTCTTGGATGCGTTTTTATGTTTTTTGTGGGAGTATAAGTTCTTATAGTAATTCTCGAAGCTTTTAAGAATATCCTGAATTCTGAATTTTATTTCCTTTGATACTGGGTCTCTGATTTTGTAGACTGCTCTCTCCGTTTGTTGTTTCCTCAATTTATAGGCTAGTAATTTTGCCGATTTACTGCCTGCTTAATAGTGTTTTTGTTTCAGAAATGTTAAGTTTCTTGTGGTTTTCTATTGTGTAGATCTCATTATTTGATTTTTAATTTCTTTAATCTTGAGCAAGCCATTAGAATGAGTGTTGTCTTTGTGTTCTTTTTTTAGGTTCTTGAGTTCTGACTCTAGTGTGATTAGTTTTTCTTGTCTCAGTTTCTTTTGGGTTGCCAGTTTTGCAATAATTTTTCCCCTTATTACAGCTTTGCACGCATCCCACAGTATTAAAGGGGATACTTCTCCATTATTGTTTTCTTCCAAATATCTGATTCCAATTCATCTTTCAGTGGCCCTTTCAGGACATTTGAATTCAACCTCCAGGAAAATGTATTATTTGTGTATTTTTGGATATTTAAGTCCATATAGATCGGACTGTGGTCAGAGAGATCCATCAGTCCTATTTTACATGTTTTTACTCTTCCAATGTCTCTATTAAACATAAAGTAATCAATCCTTGAGTAAGATGAATGTGGCGTTGAATAAAAAGTATAATCTTTTACATTGGGGTTGAATTCCCTCCATACGTCACAGATTCCCATTTCTTTTAATAGCATCCGAGTTTTCCTACTTTGAGTGTTATTTTGATGTGAAGAATTACCTGTTGCATCCCAGTATGGATTCAGTCTTAGATTGAAGTCTCCACCACATATCACTAAACCTTGGGCTTTAGTCATCATTAGGTCGAATACATTTTTATAAAATTTCCATTTAGCCCCTGGTGGTGCATATACATTCAGCAGGGTGATATCTTCTCCCTCTAGCCGCCCAATTACCAAACTGTACCTCCCTTCTTTATCTTTGTGTTCTGATTTTTTTTCAAATGTAATTTTGGTTGATATCAATGTCGCTACTCCCCTCCTCCTCCCTGACTTATATGAAGATGAAGAGATCATTTTAAACCCTTGTCTATTGAGTTTAGTGTGTTCCACGTCTGTTAGGTGGGTTTCTTGTAAAAGTATTATTTCCGCTTTGTCTTTTTTTCATTTTGCGTAGAATCTTGGATCTTTTAACTGGATTCAGGATCCCTTTTACATTATATGAGGCTATTTTGGTTACACCCTGTTTCTCCATTGTATTTTCTTATTTAGTATAACAGTGTGGTGGCCCTCTTTTTTGCTACTCAGAAACTGAAAGAACATTAAGAACATAAAAAACATTAAGAACATAGTATACGAAACTTTAAAACAAAAAACTGTCAAAAAAACTTCCTGAGCGGGGTCTCTTTAAAGACCCTGTAAGAGCCCTGATGGAGTGTAGGCTCTGAGGGAAATTCCTCAAACTCTGTTACGTGTTGAGGGCCCTCTCTTACCCCTGTAAGTTGTCCCATGTTTTTAACGTGAATTTCAGATCCCAATCCGAATTTGTAATGTTTTTTTTTTTTTTTAATGCCTATACCCTATGAGATTGTGTGCACCCTCCCACCCCCATCAAAGCAAACATTCACTCTAATACAGTATTTGTTAGTGTGGGGAGAACATGTGGGTCATTGTTACATTGCTATTTTAACAAGATTTTTTTTTTCCTTTAAATTAAGAAGACATTTGTTTCTAATGCTATAACTGCTCCATGAAAGGTTTTACCACATGCTGATTCTGCATCTCCTTTAATGTTTGTTACCTTGTAGGAGGGGGGATGGAAGTGCAGAATGACTGAAAAGAAAAAAAACAAAAAGGTCGCTATTCCTTCCTGGAACTGGAAAGCTTATCTTTGTAGCTCTGGGGCTGGGTTTCCCGCTGCTGGCCCGTGGATTTTGAAGGTCTCTGAGTGGACCACGTTTGAGCCCTGATCCTCTCGCTCAGGTCCTCTGCGGGTTTTAACACAGATACCGGGAGCCCTCTTCTTGCCATGTCAATTGTTGCTTCTTCCGCCGAATTATAGAGACATGACTCTTCACCGTAAAAGACCCTTAACTTCGCAGGAAATGGCGTCTGAAAGCGTAGATTCTGTTCCCGTAGAACCTTTTTGGCGTCGTTATATTCCCGTCGCTTTTTAAGAACCTCCGGGGCGTAATCGTGCTCCACGAAGACTTTTCTCTGTTGATGCATAAATCCTTTTTTCTGCCAAGCCCGTCTTACAACCTCTTGTTTTATTTTGAAATTAGAGAATCTTACCACCACCGAACGTGGGGGCGCTTCTGCCGCTGGCTTTGCGGCTAATGTACGATGGGCCTTTTCTATCTTCAAATCGGTGGTTTGTGGAATATCCAACTTCTCTCTCAATAAGGATTCCACGCATTCCGCCATTGTGTTGAAACTATCTTCAGCTCCTTCTTTCAGACCGTGAATTCTGATGTTGTCTCGTCTCTGTCTTCCTTCTTGGTCAGTTAGCTTAGCCTCCAGCCTTGACTGTTTTTTGTGTAAATCCAGCATAGAATCTTCAAGCACTTTTATTCTTTCTTCAGCTTCCAAGATTCGATTTTCGGCCTGGTCCATTCTGCTGTTCCATCCATCCATCCATCCATCTTCTACCGCTTTTCCGGAGGTCCGGGTCGCGGAGGCAGCAGTTCAAGCAGAGAAGCCCAGGCTTCCCTCTCCCCAGCCACCTGCTCCAGCTCTTCAGAGGGGATACCAAGGCGTTCCCAGACTAGCTGGGAGACATAGTCTCTCCACCGAGTCCTGGGTCTGCCCCGGGGTCTCCTCCCAGTGGGACGTGCCTGAAACACCTCAAGTGGGAGGCGTCCAGGAGGCATCCTAATCAGATGCCCATACCACCTCAACTGACTCCTTTCAATGTGGAGGAGCAGCGGTTCTACTCTGAGCCTCTCCCGGATGACTGAGCTCCTCACCCTATCTCTGAGGGTGAGTCCAGCAATCCTACGGAGAAAGCTCATTTCAGCCGCTTGTATCCGCGATCTCGTTCTTTCGGTCATTACCCAAAGCTCGTGACCATAGGTGAGAGTAGGAACGTAGATTGACTGGTAAATCGACAGCTTTGCCTTAGAACTAAGCTCCCTCTTCACCACAACAGACCGGTACAACGTCCGCATCACTGCAGATGCTGCTCCAATCCGTCTGTCGATCTCTCGCTCCATTTTCCCCTCACTCGTGAACAAGACCCCAAGATACTTAAACTCCTCCACTTGGGGCAGGAGCCTGTCCCCAACCCGGAGAGGACAATCCACCTTTTTCCGGCTGAGGACCATGGACTCGGACTTGGAGGTGCTGATTCTCATCCCAGCCGCTTCACACTCAGCGGCAAACCGTCCCAGCAAGAGCTGTAGGTCATTGCTGGATGAAGCCAACAGGACAACATCATCTGCAAACAACAGAGATGAGATCCTGTGGTCACCAAGCATGACACCCTCCATTCCCTGGCTGCGCCTAGAAATCCTGTCCATAAAAATTATGAACAGGACCGGTGACAAAGGGCAGCCCTGGCGGAGTCCAACTCTCACTGGGAATGACTCCGACCGAGTGTTGGCAATGCGAACTAAACTCTCACAACGGTCGTACAGAGACCGAATAGCTCGTAACAACAAGCCCGATACCCCATACTCGGGCTTGTTGTATGGGGGTATCGGGCATTCTGCTGTTCGTCCTTTTTAATTCCTCTCTGAATTCATGAAATTCGGCCCGAAATCGTCGTAATTCATCAAATAGCGATTTCAAGCTAACCTTCTTGTTAGCTAGGTTCAGCTCCTCGTCTTCTGAACGGAGGTTCTTCGGTTCAGATTCTGCGGCCGCTGCGCGTCCTGGCCTGGGGAATGTCAGTTTCTTCTGTTTTTGGTTAGGCATGGTGTTTTTGTCTTTTGATTTTTATTCTTCCAAAAATCCGTTAAGTCTGATTTTGAAGATGTTTTCCTTGGATTGGGTCTGGGAGCTTCAGCGTTAAGTTGCTATCACCATGGCGTCCAGACCGGAAGTCCGCCCGGATAAAAGTTTTGAGATTGATTTGAACCCAAAGGCTGTGAACTCACGTGAGCGCAAGAATCCTGTGAAGCACGTGTTGCTTAGCATGGTCAGGTTTCTTGTTTTTGCTGGATTCAGAAGAACGTGGATCTCCAGATCTGGATGGCGAGCCAAAGCCCGAACCCTATTAACTGGTAGAGGTGATCCAACTGGTCACCTGGAACTGATACAAAAGGACTGAACACACTGTAAATATATTTGGGGTATTTTTATTATTGTATTCACGAGCGCTCTGTGTTTGTTTAAGTGTACACAACTTTAAAAAATACACATATTTGCAAGTTCCCATACTTCTCTATGTGTCATCTGTTGTTACGCCCTCCAGGCTCCTACGAGTCTATCTGACCTGGCCCAATTGCCCCTTCTGTCTAGGTGGTAAGGTTAAAGGTAACTACACTGCCATACCCAGTACTACCAAAAGGGTACAAGGCTGCACCTAAAGTTGGTGTTGGTGGTACACACAGTAGGTGTTACACTTGTCTTTTTATAGTATACAGTGGGGCAAAAAAATATTTAGTCAGCCACCAATTGTGCAAGTTCTCCCACTTAAAAGATGAGCGAGGTCTCCAATTTTCATCATAGGGATACCTCAACTATGAGAGACAAAATGAGAAAAAAAATCCAGAAAATCACATTGTCTGATTTTTAAAGAATTTATTTGCAAATTATGGTGGAAAATAAGTATTTGGTCACCTACAAACAAGCACGATTTCTGGCTCTCACAGACCTGTAACTTCTTCTTTAAGGCTACCATCAGTAACACACTACGCCACCAGGGACTCAAATCCTGCAGTGCCAGACGTGTCCCCTTGCTTAAGCCAGTACATGTCCAGGCCCGTCTGAAGTTTGCTAGAGAGCATTTGGATGATCCAGAAGAGGATTGGGAGAATGTCATATGGTCAGATGAAACCAAAATAGAACTTTTTGGTAAAAACTCAACTTGTCGTGTTTGGAGGAGAAAGAACACCATACCTACTGTGAAGCATGGAGGTGGAAACATCATGCTTTGGGGCTGTTTTTCTGCAAAGGGACCAGGACGACTGATCCGTGCAAAGGAAAGAATGAATGGGGCCATGTATCGTGTGGGGTATGATTAAAGGATTAATGAGGGGATGCATTGTAGACAGTGGGGTGATATCATGCAGAGAGGATGCATTGTTGCTGTCTTTATAATGCAGTGTGTTTTGTGAGACATGTGGCCTGTTAACTGTAAGAGTCCTGGTATTTAAGGACGAGAGTTCCCTTTTTTTGCCCTCTTTATTCTGCTGTGATGTTGGAGATGTGAATAAAACTGACTCGAGAGAAAACTCTGTCTCGTCATTCTCACATTTCCACACTGATGACCCTAAGACGTATCATGAAAGAGGAGAATTCCCCCGGGCCAGCCTCGTCAGAAGCCCCCAGCCAAGCGAATGCCACTACAGTCCAGCTACCGGACTTCTGGCAGAACAATCCACGCTCCTGGTTCAACGCGGTTGAGGCGCAAGTCAACCTCCGGGGGATATCGGTAGATGCCACAAGATTCTACCACGTAGTTGCAAAGCTGGACAATAACACGGCCCAGCATGTGGAGAGCCTGATCGACCAGCCGCCGGACAACGACAAATACGGCACGTTGAAGGCTGCACTCATCCAGCAATTCACCCCCTCGGTGGAGGAGCGAGCAGAGAGGCTCCTGGGGCTGACGGAGTAAGAAAATGACATGCCTGCGAACCTGATGGAGAAGTTGTTGAGGTTGACAGACTCTGACGACAATCACTTCATTTTCACCCACCTCTTCCTCAGGACTATACCGTCAGCAGCGAGAGCGACCCTGGCCCTTTCGCCACTGTTGGCCCAACAGGACTACCGCGCGCTGGGTTGAGAAGCGCAGCGGATTGTCAACGCCACCAAGCGGCGCGCAGCCGCGGCCGCTGCAGCGGAACTCGACAGGAGACGACAGGAGGCCAGAGGCAGCGGTACCAGACGCACCGACGACGGCGGCGGCAGGGGCCAGGGAACGCGGATCGCACGTCCTTTGTTTCTACCATCGCCATTTCGCAGAGAGGGCACGCAAATGTGTACCACTGTGCCAGTTTGGGTGTTCGGGAAACGCCAAGACCGGGGGTCGGTAGCAGCCGCGGCCCTCGGGGAGGAGAACAAGCTGCTCTACTTGTCGGACGCACGCTCGGGGAGCAGTTCCTCGTCGACACAGGCTCACAGTTGAGTTTCATCACACCTTCCTACGCGGACAGACTAGCTGGTTCCCAAGGTCCCTGGGTGTCAGCAGCGAACGGCTCGGAGATTAAGACCTTCGGTGAGAAGACTTCTGTCTCTACACGGCCGTACATTTGAGTGGACTTTTGTTGTAGCAGCAGTACATTTCAATATGTTGGGGGCTGATTTTCTGTGCTCACATGGTTTGTTGGTTGATCTCGCTAACAGGCGCCTGGTTAATGCACTTTCTTTTGATTCTATCCCCTGCACAGCGCGAGTGGCCCCGCCTACAGCACAAGCCAACGTCACAGCTGCAAGCGTTAAGTTCCACACACTGCTCACTCAGTTCCCAGCACTCACGGTCCCCACATTTTCGGCAACAGTCGCCAAGCACGGGGTGGAGCATTTTATTACCACTACCGGACCGCCCGTTTTTGCAAAAGCTCGGTGCTTGGACGCAGCTAAACTAGCCATAGTGCGCGAGGAATTCGCCAACCTGGAGAGATTGGGCATTATCAGATGTTTAAACAGTCCGTGGGCTTCCCTGCTGCACATGGTCCCGAAAGCCGACGGATCATGGCAACCTTGCGGGGATTTCCGCAAGTTAAACAACGCTACAGCGCATGACCGCTACCCAATCCCGCATATCCAAGATTTTTCCGTTCATTTGGCAGGGGCGTGCGTTTTTTCTAAAATAGACTTGGTCCGCGGTTACCACCAAGTCCCAATGCGCGCTGAGGACATACCCAAAACAGCAGTAATAACTCCGTTTGGCCTCTTCGAGTTTTTACGCATGCCATTCGGACTTAAAAGGGGTGGCTCAGACGTTCCAACGCATGATGGACACGGTGCTTCGCGATCTCCCTTTCGTGTTCGTCTACTTGGACGATATTTTAGTAGCCAGCGCGTCCGAAGACGAACACGAAAAACACCTGGCCACAGTTTTCCGAAGGTTGGGAGATCACGGGTTAATAATCAACCCAGCCTGGTGTCAGTTCGGGGTGGCGCAGATCGATTTTTTAGGACACCGCGTCTCCGCCGAAGGAGCAGTTCCGCTTCCTGATAAAGTGCGCGCGGTGGCAGATTTTCCCCGGCCACAGACGGTCAGGGCATTGCAGGAGTTTTTTTGGAATGGTGAATTTTTATAACTGTTTTCTCCCCCGCGCGGCGCAACTCATGCAGCCGCTGTATGCCGCGCTCAAAAAAAAGAAACCCGCGGATAAGGTCGAGTGGTCCCCGGAGCGGAACCAAGCGTTCTCGGAGGTGAAAGCAGCCTTGGCAAGGGCTGCGTTGTTGGCACACCCAGATCCAACGGCCTGCATAGCGCTCACCACTGACGCTTCAGAGGTGGCCATGGGGCGGTCGTGGAGCAACATGTAGCCGGGGTTTGGCAGCCCCTATCACGCAGACCTTGCGTGATATCGAACGTAAATACAGCGCGTTCGACAGGGAGCTGCTCGCTCTCCATTTCGCCATTCGCCACTTTCAGTTCTGGCTGGAGGGACGCTCTTTCACCACGTTCGTTGACCACAAACCGCTCACATTCGCGATGGCCAAGGTTTCCGAACCGTGGTCAGGCCGGCAGCAGAGACAGCTGGCCGCGATATCAGAGTTTACCACTGATATCCAGCATGTGGCGGGCAAACTCAATGTAGTGGCAGATTGCCTCTCGCGCGCTGTAGCGGCCCCAGTCAGCGTAGGAGTAGATTACGCAGCCATGGCCGCGGAGCAGGGTAGTGACGCGGATGTGCGCGCGCTCCAGTCTGGACCAACAGGGTTAAGGCTGGAGAACAGGGTGCTGCAAGACGGTATGCCCCCCCTAATCTGCGATGTCTCCACGGGTCGGCCGCGTCCAATAGTACCAGCTGTGTGGCGCCGCCGCGTTTTTGAATCTGTTCATTCTTTGGCGCACCCGGGAGTGCGCGCGTCGGTCAAAATGGTAGGAGAAAAATTTGTGTGGCCGAGCCTCCGCAAACAAGTGAAAGAGTGGGCAGCAGCCTGCACGGCGTGTCAACGAGCCAAAGTACACAGGTACACGAGGGCTCCTTTGGAGCCGTTTCACATTCCGGCCAAGAGGTTCGACCACGTTCATGTGGACCTCGTGGGCCCCCTCCCGCTGTCACAAGGGTGCACACACCTTCTCACAATGGTAGACCGCACCACGCGCTGGCCTGAAGTGGTCCCGCTGTCATCAACCACGGCTGAGGAGGTTGTGCGCGCGTTTTTAACAGCTTGGGTGGCGCGCTTCGGCGTTCCATCAGATGTTACGTCCGACAGAGGCCCTCAATTTGTGTCCAAGCTTTGGTCGACAATGGCCCGCAGCTTGGGTGTCACAATTCACTGCACAACCGCGTACAATCCGCAGGCTAACGGGTTATGCGAACGTTTTCATAGGTCATTGAAAGCAGCTCTCAGAGTGTCACTGACGGGTGCAAATTGGGTAGACAAGTTACCGTGGGTGTTATTGGGGTTGCGTTCTGCGCCTAAAGAGGACTTAGAAGCCTCCCCAGTGGAGCTCGTGTTTGCGCAGCCACTCCGGCTCCCTGGGGAGTTTCTCCCAGATAACCCTGCGCCAGACACCTCCCCATCTCAGCTGTTGCGGGGTGACATAGAATCAAGCACGCTGCCTGGCCCCGCGCACCAGTTTTCCGCGCGTTTTTGTGCCTAAAACTTTTAAGAACGCAGTTTGTTTTTGTCAGACACGATGCGCACCGAACCCCGCTGCGACCACCTTATGACGGACCCTTCAGAGTGCTGGAAACAGGGGACAAGCAGTTTTTGCTACATTTGGGGGGTAGGGAAGAGAAAGTTGGCATAAACAGACTCAAACCCGCTTTTGTGGTGGCAGATGAGCAAGTGCTGTTGGCGAGGGCCCCGCGGCGAGGTAGACCCCCGCGGAGGGCTTCACACAGTAATGTTTCCCCAGAACTCCCACAGGTGCTGACAAAAGGTTTTCACCCCCAGACGGCAAACCCCCAGCGTGACAGCGCCGCGGAGACGTCCAACCCCAGCTACAGCAGATACGGCAGGAGACGGAAGCCCAGACAGCATGTGGACTAATGTGTATTGATACCATCACGGCATGCATGTTGTTTTTCCTTTGTTTGTTCTAAAATGCTGGGGGGGCTTTGTGTGGCGGACACACATACGTGACCTGCTTTTGGACTCGCATTTTAGACCAGAGCAAGGGCAGAGCTTTCTTGGTGATTACGGGAAGCTGCAAGAGTGTTAGGTTTGGTATGCAAAGCTTGAGACTGTGGGGTATGATTAAAGGATTAATGAGGGGATGCATTGTAGACAGTGGAGTGATATCATGCAGAGAGGATGCATTGTTACTTTCTTTATAATACAATGTGTTTTGTCAGACGTGACCTGTTAACTGTAAGAGTCCTGGTATTTAAGGACGAGAGTTCCCTTTTTTTGCCCTCTTTATTCTGCTTCGTGATGTTGGAGATGTGAATAAAACTGACTCGAGAGTAAACTCTGTCTCGTCATTCTCACATTTCCACAATATAACAAAGTATTGAGATGAACTTTTGTTATTGACCAAATACTTATTTTTCACCATAATTTGCAAATAAATTCTTTAAAAATCAGACAATGTGATTTTCTGGATTTTTTTTTTCTCATTTTGTCTCTCATAGTTGAGGTATACCTATGATGAAAATTGGAGACCTCTCTCATCTTTTAAGTGGGAGAACTTGCACAATTGGTGGCTGACTAAATACTTTTTTGCCCCACTGTATGTAAATCAGAACTATATGCAAAATCATCCTCGGTTGCGAACAGCTAACATCTTCACTGTAGAGCTGCACACTCTGTGTGGCCACATCACCATGGTAATGTGTTTAATTCAGCAGTTCCAAGGACATGTCTGATTAAAGCAGATCAGAGCTGCAACATAAGTCTTTGGTCCATGTTCAATTTAAAGAAACCTGTACATCAGCAATACCTGATGGAAGTCCATAAGCCATTAACTGGAATTATTTTCAAAAATTAATGCTTCTTCTGTAAAGAGCAGTGTGATATTGTACATATTGTTAGAGAATAATAACTCAGAGAAATTGTTTGATTATTTATTATCCAGTAGTCCAATACAAATCACCTTTCAGGGTGCTCCACTACCACCTTCTTGAACATGGCTGCTATTCTGAGCACCAACAAGTAAAATTACATAAAAGAGGAATGAATTCAAATTTATAATTTCAATTTATTTTTTTTTTTCGCAGAAATTTTCTTTATGATCAAGGTCCAGTCCAACCACTGCTAGACCTGGCAGATTCAATAGTTTTCCTTTTTTTAAGAAATAATGTATCATTTTTCAATGTTTTCAGAGTTTTGGGTTTTTTCCATGTTTAAGTTTTTTTCCCCCTCTTTTTCCATCAGTGAAGCAGGTTTCGAAATACTCAAATCTGTAAGGAAAAAAAGGGAGGACATCAATCAACATTTTATGTTTCTTGCAGGTGTCACAAACCCATTTCATCTGTTCCCTACCATCTCCTTTGTACCCACCTTCTACACTGGGCACATCAGCCGGAGTGGTGGATTTCTGAGCAGCTTCCTTGGCCTCGTGGGCCAGAACCTCGGCAACAGCCTCACGCACCTACAAGGACATCAACATTTACTGATCCATTGCAAATACATATTCAAATCAGCCACAATCACGTCAGCTTAATTTGATGCAGATATTATCATTGAAAATGTTTAACATGAAGAATGAGCAGTTCATGGAAGGTAAAATTCACTGACTTTTGAGCGCAGTAACTCCGGTGTCTCCAGCAAGCGAATCAGCTCAGAGGGGCCGATGTCTACAAGCAAACTCCTCATCTTGGCATTCAGGCTATGGTCCTCTGCTCCTCCCTCTTGGTCTGCAGGCTGAAGGAGGAAAAAAAAATAATCTGAATTAGGAGACAGACTAGCTGGCTCTTTAAGTTCCCCACTGAAAAAAACAAAACAAAACAAAAAACACTGCTGCATTTTTATCATAGCGCTATGTTGGGAAAAATGATATTTGAGCATGTTTTAAAAAAAAAATCAAATCCTGACCATCAGTGATGGCCAGAATGACCTAAAAATCATACTAGTACCAGGTTGGGGGCTCTGAAAATTCAGAATACAGAATGTTCAGAAATCCTAATATTCTGTACAGTCTTTCTTGTTTCACAGTGGACTACAGTGTCAATGATTTTCAAAAGGGTGGCTTTTCTCATAAATTTGTGACTGTCATAAATTTGCAGCTTTTCTTGTAAATGTTTGTTCCTCATCAATTTAGTTGTAAGATTATTGTATTAATGTATTTTTTAACTTATTTTTATTGTTTCATCAACGTGTGCAATCATATATCACCATAGCAAGCAGCAAATAATGATAAATATAGTGCATCCGGAAAGTATTCACAGGCACAGCGCTTCACTTTTTCCACATTTTGTTATGTTACAGCCTTATTCCAAAATGGATTAAATTCATTATTTTCCTCAAAATTCGACACACAATATCTCATAATGACAACGTGAAAAAAGGTTAAGAGTTTTGCAAATTTATTAAAAATAAAAAACTAAGAAATCACATGTACATAAGTATTAACAGCCTTTGCCATGAAGCTCAAAATTGAGCTCAGGTGCATCCTGTTTCCACTGATCATCAATGAGATGTTTCTACAGCTCAACTGGAATCCACCTGTGGTAAATTCAGTGGATAAAACATGATTTGGAAAGGCACACACCTGTCTATATAAGGTCCCAAAGTTGGCAGTGCATGTCAGAGCATAAACCAAGCATGAAGTCAAAGGAACTGTCTGTAGACCTCCAAGACAGGATTGTCTTGAGGCACAAATCTGGGGTAGGGTACAGAAACATTTCTGCTGCTTTGAAGGTTCCAATGAGCGCAGTGGCCTCCATCACCCATAAATGAAACAAGTTTGGAACCACCAAGACTCTTCCTAGAGCTGGCCGGCCGTCTAAACTGAGCAACTGGGGGAGAAGGGTCTTAGTCAGAGAGGTGACCAAGAACCCGATGGTCACTCTGTCAGAGCTCAAGTGTTCCTCTGTGGAGAGAGGAAAACCTTCCAGAAAGACAACCGTTTCTGCAGGAATGCACCAATCAGGCCTGTATGGTTAGAGTGGCCAGATGGAAGCCACTCAGTAAAAGGCACACGGCAACCCACCTGGAGTTTGCCAAAGGCACATGAAGGACTCTCAGACCATGAGAAACAAAATTCTCTGGTCTGATGAGACAAAGATTGAACTCTTTGGCGTGAATGCCAGGGATCATGTTTGGAGGAAACCAGGTACCGCTCATCACCAGGCCAATACTATCCCTACAGTGAAGCATGGTGGTGGCAGCATCATGCTGTGGGGATGTTTTCCAGTGGCAGGAACTGGCAGACTAGTCAGGATAGAGTGAAAGATGACTGCAGCAATGTACAGAGACAATCTGGATGAAAACCTGCTCCAGAGGGCTCAGACTGGGGTGAGCAATAAGTTTCAGCAATAAAACGACCCTAAGCACACAGCCAAGATATCGAAGGAGTGGCTTCAGGACAACTCTGTGAATGTCCTTGAGTGGCCCAACCAGCGGCCAGACTTGAATCCAATTGAACATCTCTGGAGAGATCTGAAAATGGCTGTGCACCGACATTTCCCATCCAACTTGATTAGAGCTTGAGAGGTGCTGCAAAGAGGAATGGGAAAAACTGTCCAAAGATAGGTGTGCCAAGCTTGTGACATCCTATTCAAAAAGACTTGAGGCTGTAATTGCTGCATCAACAAAGTATTGAGCCAAGGCTATGAATACTAACGTTCATGTGATTTCTTAGTGTGTTTTTTTTAAAATTTTTAATAAGTTTGCAAAAATCTCAAAAAACTTTTTTCACAATGTCATTACAGGGTATTGTGTGAAGAATTTTGAGGAAAAAATTAATTTAATCCAGTTTGGAATAAAGCTGTAACAAAACGTGGAAAAAGTGAAGTGCTGTGATAATCGAGTAGTCCATGACAAGTTCATATAACTATCCTCACGTCTGTCCATCCCTGCAATGTGTGTTTGTCTCTGCAACACCAAACAAGAGGGGAAAACAGGATAAAAGGGAATAGTAATCCAATAAACAAATGCACAACAGATCAGCAAATACAGTGGTGTGAAAAAGTGTTTGCCCCCTTCCTGATGTCTCATTTTTTTTTGTATGTCACACTTAAATGTTTCAGATCATCAAACAAATTTAAATATTAGACAAAGATAACACAAGTAAACACAAAATGCAGTTTTGAATGAAGGTGTTTATTATTAAGGGTAAAAATTAATCCAATCCTACATGGCCCTGTGTGAAAAAGTGATTGCCCCCTAAACCTAAAAACTGGTTGGGCCACCCTTCGCAGCAACAACTGCTATCAAGTGTGTGCGATAACTGGCAATGAATCTTTAACAGCGCTGTGAAGGAATTTTGGCCCACTCTTCTTTGCAGAACTGTTGTAATTCAGCCACATTTCAAGCCACATTTTGAGCATGAACCGCCTTTTTAAGGTCATGCCACAGCATCTCAATCGGATTCAGGTCAGGACTTTGACTAGGCCACTCCAAAGTCTTCATTTTGTTTTGTTTTTTAAGCCATTGGACATGCTGGTGTGCTTTGGATCATTGTCCTGCTGCAGAACCCAAATGCGCTTCAGCAGAGGTCACGAACAGATGGCTGTACATTCTCCTTCAGAATTTTTTGGTGGTCCCGAAGCAGCAAAACAGCCCCAGACCATCACACTACTACCATCATATTTTACTGGTGGTATGAGGTTCCTTTTCTGAAATGCTGTCTTACCTTTACGCCGGATATAATGAGACATACACCTTCCAAAAGACTCAACTTTTGTCTCATCAGTCCACAGAGTATTTTCCCAAAAGTGTTGGGGATCATAAAAATGTCTCCTGGCAAAACTGAGATGAGCCTTTATGCTCTTTTTGCTCAGCAGTGGTTTTCGTCTTGGAACTCTGCTATGAAGGCCATTTGATGCATTGTTACTTGGGATTAAATACAAATGTGACTGTGTGCTTTGAAGTTCCTGAGGTATTTAAAGGACGAATGTCTGGGTTTCTTCCTCTTTCTGTTTTTGATGATGTTGGAAGATGTGAATAAACCTGACTCGTGAGATAAACTCTGCCTCGTCACTTTCACATTTCCACAAGACAAGCCTTTATGTTCTTTTTGCTCAGCAGTGGTTTTCGTCTTGGAACACTGCCATGCAGGCCATTTTTGCCCAGTCTCTTTCTTATGAGGGAGTCATGAACACTGACCTTAACTGAGGCAAGTGAGACCTGCAGTTGTTTGGATGTTGTTGTGGGGTCTTTTATGACCTCTTGGATGAGTTGTTGCTGCGCTCTTGGGGTAATTTTGGTTGGCTGGCCACTCCTGGGAAGGTTCACCACTGTTCCATGTTTTTGCCATTTGTGGATAATGGCTCTCACTGTGGTTCGCTGGAGTCCCAAAGCTTTAGAAATGGTTTTATAACCTTCTCCAGACTGATAGATCTCAATTACTTTGTTTTTCATTTGTTCCTAAATTTTTTTGGATGGCAACGTGATGTCTAGCTTTTGAGGATCTTTTGGTCTACTTCACTTTGTCAGGCAGGTCTTATTTAAGTGATTTCTTGATTGAGAACAGGTGTGGCAGTAATTAGGCCTAGGTATAGCTAGAGAAATTTAATTCAGCTTTCAAAAGATATGATAAACCACAGTTAAATTGTTTTAACAAGGGGAGCAATTACTTTTGTCACACAGGGCCATGTAGGTTTGGATTTTTTTTTTTACCCTTAATAATAAACACCTTTATTTAAAAACTGGATTTTGTGTTTACTTGTGTTATCTTTGTCTAATATTTAAATTTGTTTGATGATCTGAAACATTTAAGAGTGACAAACGTACAAAAAAAAAAAAAAAAAAAGGAAATCAGGAAGGGGGCAAACACTTTCACACCACTGTACATATACAGTAAATAGTAAAACCAGATAAAGTGATAATTTTGCTGTGGTCTCTTAATTTTTTCTGGAGCTCTGTATGAAAAAAAAACATTCAAATGGCAAAAATTGCAAATTTATGAGACAAAATGCTAAATTTATAGCTGCAAATTTAAAGGTGAACTGAACTCACCTTTTTGCCAAAAAAGTAGAATAGCAGATTAATTCCTTATTACCTATTGTATTTTTCAACACATAAAAGAAATTTTTAGGCCGTGCGATGGCCAAGCTATAAGCCGATAAACTTTTGCCTCTGGCTGGCAGTGCCAAACAAACCGGAAGTAGTGCAGACGACGCTGCGTGACGTCACGAGTGTGACCCTTATCAAAACAACAATGGCAGATGATAGCAGTTCCAGCAGTCAAGAACACCAGAGTTTTCAGAGTGAAGAGGCATTCAGGATCGGTGACAAGACAGAGGAGGATGCAGGAGTGTCAAGTGAACAGGAAGACAGCGAGGGAGGCATCGAACCGTACAGATTAGAGCCAGAATTTTCGGTGGATTCCAGCACCGACTCAGACCGCAGCAGTGATGGGGAGGAGAGTCGCTTATTGAATACAGAATGGTGAGTCTTTACTTTGGCATGTTTGGGGTGTCAGGATAAGGAAAATTAACAATAAAAAAGAAAGGGAAAAAAAACATCAGCATTTTTCCAACTTATTACAGTTCTCCCTCACTTATCGCGTTTAATGCGGTCTTCCTTCGCTGGGTATAGGCGCTCGGCAGGGAGCGAAGCTGGGTAAAACGTCTCCGCCAGTCAGCTTGCGAGGTAAAACGTCTCGGCCAATCAGCTTGCGAGATTCCCGAGCGGGCTGGGGAGCCGGGGAGAGCGGGCTCTCCGTGTTGATACCTGATGTTCTAATGTAGTCTCCCTGCCTTCTCATTAGAACATCAGGTATCAACACGGAGAGCCCGCACAACTCAAAATCTACCTCTCTGACCACCGCTCCACTCCTCTCCGCCCACCTCTTCACCACTCGGGAATCTCGCAAGCCGATTGGCCGAGACGTTTCACCTCGCAAGCTGATTGGCCGAGACGTTTCACCTCGCAAGCTGATTGGCCGAGACGTTTTACCCAGCTTCTCTCCCTGCAGAGCGCCTTCTTTATCGCTCGTGTTGCTTAGTGGCACTTTTCGCTGTTCTCTTGTGCCTTTTTGTGCAAAATAGTGCTTGTGACGCCCTTGGGGGGGGGGGGGGGGTGACGCTACTTCGCGGTTTTTCACATTTCGCGGTCGGTTCTGGTTCCCATTAAACGCGATAAGTGATGGATCACTGTATATCTACAAACTCATCGCTTCCCGGTCGCTTTTCCTCCCCCTTTCTTTTCTTTCGTCGCCATGACAGCTTTCCTTGGCCACTGAACAGATCTTCCCAGGTGTTGGAAGTGTTTTGTAGTCGACTATCACGACAAAATGCACCAAAAACAACCAGTGTCGACGTGCTCGCAATGGTAAACATGAGGACTGGGTCACACTCGTGACGTCACGCGGAACTCCGGCTGCGCTTCGGCGGATTTGTCTGATTTTTCAGGGCGGGAAATTCTAAATCACGATTTTCTCCAAGATTCCGGGATTTGTGGAGGGGGTGCCAATGATAAATTATCTTTATAATTGTATGTACTATCACCCAATGCCGTTCAGTTCAGTTCTGCTTTAAGAAAATAAATATTTTTTTAAAATGCATATTTTACGAAAAATTTTAATTTATAAGAAAAAGTTCTAAAAATTTATCAGAAAACTGCAAATTAATGACAAGAAAGTCAAATTCAAAATGTATAAGAAAAGTCACACTTCTATAAAACATTGATGCTAATGCAGTTCATGAGGGAGAAAAAAAAAGACCATACAGCATAATCTTACTGTATACAGTGATCCCTCACTTATCGCGGGTAATGGGTTCCAGAACCGACCGCGAAAAGTGAAAAACCGCGAAGTAGCATCACCCCTAATGACGTCACCCATAAATAATACATACGTTCATTCTCTCACTCTCTCTCATGTGACACGTGTGTGTGTGTGTGTGTGTAAGTGTACATACATACGTAGATGTAAATAAAGTGTACATAAATATGTTTTTAGAACTCTTTTATTCTTATAACAAGATACGTAACTCAAGATGAAGATGATTTACTGCACAGGTTAATGAGAGTTTTACTGCTCCTCAGGTGACGCCTCATCATCAGGTGCTAGAGGCGCAGGATCGTCGAGGGCAGCTTCCGATAGAGCTGGAGAAGCTGCAGGAGGCGGCGTAGTGGCTCGACGGGAAGACTACTTCGCACAAAATGGCACAAGAGAACAGCAAAAAGTTCCACGCGGCGAGACTAAGCAACACGAGCGATAAAGAGCAATGAATGCGGTCTTCCTTCGCTGGGTATGGGCGCGGCAGGGAGAGAAGCTGGGTGAAACGTCTCGGCCAATCAGCTTGCGAGATTCCCGAGCCGAGCCAACACGAGAACAGCGAACAGAGAGGTGGATTTTGAGTTGTGCGGGCTCTCCGTGTTGATACTTGATGTTCTAATGTAGTCTCCCTGCCTTCTGCTAGCGCCCGCCCATTATTTCTCAATTTTGAATTTTTGATGAATATTTTTGAAAAATCCGCAATGCACTGAGGGTGCGAAAGGTCAAGCGCGAAGTAGCGAGGGATCACTGTATCACTTCTGGATTCTGTCTCAATATTTGGAGCTGGTATTCAGGTTCCTAAAATTCCCAATTTTTTTTTGTAAATTTGAGTCCTTTTCTCACAAATTTGTGAGGGTAAATTTTTTGTCCATAGAAACAAGGAGGGGAAAAAGCCACCTGTGGCTCCTGAAGATACAGGTTGGCAACTTCTGATTCTCCCCCCCCCCCCCATCCTGCAGTCTTGACAGTGACCCTTCCTCCTGACTGCAGGTTGAACGTGGGCTGGGGCGGAGCTGGGCCAGCTGGTTGGGAGAATAGTATGTGGCACGATTTTGGGCCTGGGAGGAGTAAAGTCCTGTCACTATGATTAAAGAAACTGAAACATCTTCCACTGACCCACAGCACTTATCACTTTTACAGAACCCTATAATGCTTTTCAACATGTCAACACAATTCTCAGAAAAGTTAATGAAAAGTCTGACATGTTAAAATGTATGCAGATGATGTAATCTTTACACCTTCAAAAAGCATTCAAGCAGCTTCTGCAACTCTAACA
This sequence comes from Pholidichthys leucotaenia, assembly GCA_020510985.1. Classification (NCBI taxonomy): domain Eukaryota; kingdom Metazoa; phylum Chordata; class Actinopteri; order Cichliformes; family Pholidichthyidae; genus Pholidichthys; species Pholidichthys leucotaenia. The sequence goes on from CM035849.1 coordinate 241,649,625, forward strand.
ATAAGAACCACGAGCCATGTTCAAGACTGGCTAATGAATTCTTGTTACTGAAAATGTTACTTAAAAACTACATGATGTTTACACACACACACACACACACACACACACACACACACACAACCCCCCCCCCCCCCCAATATCTCACTAACATATTCATCGTAGAGGAACTAGACATTGTGAATGAATTCAGGTGTCCTCGACTTATACTGGACCCCATGTTAACCTTTAAAAGTCATGTGAAAAAAGTGGCAAACACTCTCAAATTTCATTTACACAGTTTTAAACACATATGGCTATTCTTGAACATTTGTGCAGCCAAAATGTATTTACACACTATGATCCTGTCTCATATTGAATATGGCATCATTACATGATCTTTCTCAAGTAGAATAGTTCATAAGCCAATACCCACTATTCCAAAAAGCAATGAAAGTCTACAATAAAAAAGCCATTATTTTACCATTGTGGAATCTGAGAAAAAAACACAGAGTTTTGATAATTTATCAGTTTCAAGTATGCTTGTTTTATATGCAAGGTTTTAACTGAGTTTGTGCCACTGCCTTTAAAGGACTGTATTAAACAGAGGACTGAGAACCGGAGTGGTGGCTTAGAGGTAGAGCATCTGCCAAGAGGTTGTGGGTTCAAGTTCCAGCCGGGTCATACCAAAGACCATATAAAAATGGTACTTCCTGCCTTCTAGCTTGGTGCTCACAAAAATAGAACGGAGGAAAGAAAGTTGGCTACCCACCCACAGGTGGTGCACTCCCAGTACCAGTCCCAAGCCCAGATAAATGGGCAGGGTTGTGTTAGGAAGAGCATCCAGCGTCAAAATCCTTGCTAAATCAGACCATCAATATACAAGGTGATGAAATGCTGTGATGATCCCGAAAGGGAGCAGCCGAAAGACAAAAAACAAACAAAAACCCAGAGGACTGAGAATAGTGTTGGCACCTGGGCCTCCACCAGAGGACGCTGTGAGGTTCCATACAGGCGGACCACACTGGAAAAAACTGTGCTGTCAGAGGAAGCAAATGCTGGAATGGTTTACTAATCTCATTAAGGGAGTCGTCCTCACTATTTACAATCAAAGTATAATGGCTGAAAGAACATCAAATCTGCAATTATTTTAAAATTTTGTTCATTTATATTTAAACTGGATGTACCTCTTGTATGTTAGTTATGTTTTGTCTTCAACTGCTTGTTTTAGCTTTGTGCAAGTTGTGGTGTTGATTTTGTCCTGCCAAGGGACTCCAGATGGAAATTGGCAAATTTGCTACAATCTGACCCGTTTACTTCTGCAGCTTGATGAAAGTTCATTAATGGGTATAGTCCCTTTTAAATTAAAAAAAAAAAAAAAAAAAAAAAAGTTTAGGTCAAAACCACTGCAACTTTTACGAAAACTTTACACATCCCCCCTCCCCCTCAAAACAGGCCATTTTAAGGCTTCAAGAACTAATGAGCCCCAGCTCATCCCACCATCCCTCTTGTCCCAAAGACGTTTCTTTTGAGGGGATGCCATGTCATGTCTGAAGCCAACTATCAGCATTTAGCTTCAATTGTTGAATTAATGTACAAACAAATACTAACTGGTTGTGAGAATTCACAAGCTGAAATAAAGCATTATCAGAGACGGGGATGTGGGGACTTTAGGCTGTCTGACTTTACAGACCATATAATGTCACAAAAATTCCACATCATCTTTCTCTTTCAGCTGCTCCCTTTTGGGGTCACCACAGCACATCATCACCTGATACCACGATGATCCACATATCGATTTGACAAGGATTTTTTTTTAAACGGTGGATGCCCTTTTTGACGCAACGCTGCCAATTAATCTGGGCTTGGGACTGGCACAGGGATCAAGCCTGTGGCTGAGTAACCAACAAAAATGCTACATCGACCGCTAGAATAAAGGAAAAATCCCAAAATGTATAGAATGGGGTAAAAAAGTATTTAGTCAGCCACCAATTCTGCAAGTTCTCCCGCTTAAAAGATGAGGTCTCCAATTTTCATCATAGGTATACCTCAACTATAAGAGACAAAATAAGAAAAAAAAAAAATCCAGAAAATCACACTGAAGGATTTTTAATGAATTAATTGGTAAATTCCTCGGTAAAATAAGTATTTGGTCAATAACAAAAGTTCATCTCAATACTTTGTTATATACCCTTTGTTGGCAATGACAGAGGTCAAACATTTTCTGTAAGTTTTCACAAGGTTTTCACACACTGTTGCTGGTATTTTGGCCCATTCCTCCATGCAGATCTCCTCTAAAGCAGTGATGTTTTGGGGCTGTCGCTGGGCAACACAGACTTTCAACTCCCTCCAAAGATTTTCTATGGGGTTGAGATCTGGAGACTGGCTAGGCCACTCCAGGACCTTGAAATTCTTCTTACGAAGCCACTCCTTCGTTGCCCGGGCAGTGTGTTTGGGATCATTGTCATGCTGAAAGACCCAGCCACGTTTCATCTTCAATGCCCTTGCTGATGGAAGGAGGTTTTCACTCAAAATCTCACAATACATGGCCCCATTCATTCTTTCCTTTACACGGATCAGTCGTCCTGGTCCCTTTGCAGAAAAACAGCCCCAAAGTATGAGGTTTTCACTCCCATGCTTCGCAGTAAGTATGGTGTTCTTTCTCCTCCAAACACGACGTTTTTACCAAAAAGTTCTATTTTGGTCTTATCTGACCATATGACATTCTCCCAATCCTCTTCTGGATCATCCAAATGTTCTCTAGCAAACTTCAAACGGGCCTGGACATGTACTGGCTTAAGCAGGGGGACACGTCTGGCACTGAAGGATTTGAGTCCCTGGCGGCGTAGAGTGTGTTTCTGATGTAGCCTTTGTTACTTTGGTCCCAGCTCTCTGCAGGTCATTCACTAAGTCCCCCCATGTGGTTCTGGGATTTTTTTGCTCACCGTTCTCGTGATATTTTTGACCCCACAGGGTGAGATCTTGCGTGGAGCCCCAGATGGAGGGAGATTATCAGTGGTCTTGTATGTCTTCCATTTTCTAATAATTGCTCCCACAGTTGATTTCTTCACACCAAGCTGCTTACCTATTGCAGATTCAGTCTTCCCAGCCTGGTGCAGGTCTACAATTTTGTTTCTGGTGTCCTTTGACAGCTCTTTGGTCTTGGCCATAGTGGAGTTTGGAGTCTGACTGTTTGAGGTTGTGGACAGGTGTCTTTTATACTGATAACGAGTTCAAACAGGTGCCATTAATACAGATAACGAGTGGAGGACAGAGGAGCCTCTTAAAGAAGTTGTTACAGGTCTGTGAGAGCCAGAAATCTTGCTTGTTTGTAGGTGACCAAATACTTATTTTACTGAGGAATTTACCAATTAATTCATTAAAAATCCTTCAATGTGATTTTCTGGATTTTTTCCCCCTCATTTTGTCTCTCATAGTTGAGGTATACCCATGATGAAAATTGGAGACCTCTCTCATCTTTTAAGTGGGAGAACTTGCACAATTGGTTGCTGACTAAATACTTTTTTGCCCCACTGTAACAGGGCTCCCTTTCTGAAATTTGGCACCATCATCCAGACAGAAAGACACTTATTAATCCCCATGGGGAAATTTAGGTATCTCGTGGCTCACAATACATACAACAAAGACTCATTAAAAACTCATTTTATGCAAGCAGACTGGCAAGTTTGAAACGCACCTGTGGGATGGCTGCCATGAAATACCCTGAGCGAGGGGCAGGCTGGTATGGGTTCAATACAGGGTTTGGCACAGGACGGACAGTGGCCATCCTCTGCATATATTGATTTGTTAAATGTACCTGATGATTCCCCGTTCGCTGAGTCAGGGCCACGTACAGTGGCTTTGTAGACACTATACGACCGTTCATCTCAGCCACAGCTTTGGTGGCCTCCTCTAGAGATGAGAAGCTGACAAAGCCATAGCCTTTGCTGCGGCCATTGTCCGTCATTACCTAGGGGAGAAGAAGGCGAATAAGTAATTGTTCAGTAGGCCTGTAAACAATAACTTGATCAATCTTACAATGAAACACTGCCTTAATACAGTGCATATGGAAAGTATTCACAGCGCTTCACTTTTTCCACATTTTGTTATGTTACAGCCTTATTCCAAAATGGAATATTCATTTTTTCCCCCTCAAACTTCTACACACAATACCCCATAATGACAACATGAAAAGAGTTTTTTTTTTTTTTTTTTTTTTTAGATTTTTGGAACTTTATTAAAAATAAAAAACTAAGAAATCACACGTACATAATTATTCACAGCCTTTGCTCAATACTTTGTTGATGCACCTTTGACAGCAATTGCAGTCTCAAGTCTTTTTGCTGTGTGGCTAAATCTTGTTCACTTATGCGCCCCTACTGAATATTAAATAAACCGTTACATGTTAAGTGCATTTTTAATACCAGCAGCACATTTGCAGGGCATTAACATGTTATTTGTACTACTTTTGGTGATATCAGATTGCTTGGGGCAGATGGGGGGAAAAACGAGGTGAGAAAATATTCTAAATTTAATAAAATAACAGCTGGATGGGCTCCTTCTGAGCGGAGTGTTCATGATCCTGACGATTAAGCTCAGAGCAAAACAACTACTGCATAGTGCATTACTCATTTGCTGTGTGAATGTGATTTTTCAGACAGCGGCATTGTTCGACCATCAGTATGGAGACACGGACACTAGAGCCACACGGGGTCCTGCACGGAGTCTGGTCTGTTTAAATAAGCTGAATGTCGCAGCTGTCTCCAACCAGTCCACACACCCTGTAGTTGAAATGCTGGAGTTACCGCCACTGCTTTTTGAAAATGATCAAGTTTTTTTTTTTTTTTTAAAGAATCAGCAGTTCATGACTGTAGGAAGACCTGAGCTCCGCATAACTGTGTGTCTCTGTCTCTCTCTCTCTCACACACACACGTTGAGGGCAGAGCTGCAGAGTTTCTCAACATAGCTTCCATCATTTACCACATAAGTTATGAATTCTGTCCAAATTACGAGCTCACAGGGTCTTAAAAACATTTGCAATATCGCGCTGTTGAGTTATCCACCTTCACTGCAGGGGAAATTCCTCCACCATGATAGCCCTAGATCCATGGGTCTCTCCACAATACAGGCGTTGTGGACTGATGGGGAGACGTAGGTACAGGTTACCGCAGGGTGCTGGGACACCAAAACTATATTTACATTTACCTATATTCATTTTTTCATTAATCCACTCATAACTCCCTCGAGGTGTACGCCAGGCGAGGAATCAAGCGCACCCCAGATCCAATCTTGCACAGTCCAATGTTCTCTCCATGTGGCTTTCTCTTCACACCGGTGCTGGAGTGTCGTCAGACAGGTAAACTGAGACAAACTGTGCTGCTTACTCTCCATAATACACTCGCTGTTGAGTGTCATTGGAGGGGAAATGGATGTATATGGTGCTGGAGGAATTGTGAGTACCCCAACTGGACAGCAGCTGGGTGGACAAGCAGGTAAAGCCTGATTTAAGCCCCTCTGTGGAGTTTATACCCTCTGTGTTCACAGGAGCATATTGTGCAAATAGGCCAGGGATGGGTAACTGCTGGCCCCCTAACTCATTCAGTGTGGCACACCAGTCCATTTTCATTATTTATATCACGATTGATCGTACTTGAAACTGCATTTTTAAATGCAATTACAGTGTCTGCCAGCAACAGGAGCTCTAACTGAAACCGAGCCAATGCTCCGTGCGTGTGGTCGAACAAGAGAGCGAGCGAGGGAGCGGTGTGCACCCGAGTCCGGGTTGATCGGAGCAGGAGTAAAGTAAGCATTAACAGGCTGTGAACAGCAGTAAATGTACATGTTAGGCTGCTTTTAAACAATAAATGCTACAGCTCTTCAGTAGTGATGGGCAGGTGAAGCATCAATGTAGTTCCAAGGCTTTCCTTCTAATTGTGCCCCCCAAAATTTCCAAGCTTTGAGGCTTCATTCAAGAACATTCAAGAACAGTGACATCTGTTGGCCATCATTCATGTACTGCAGCTGAGCTGCCTAGCATCCACACCGGGGCGGCGGAGCAGCGAAGGTGTAGTGTGACCGACTACTGATCGGAGGGTCATGGGTTTGAGTCCCGCTCTGTATGCTGTCCGCTTGTCGAAGTGTCCTTAAGCAAGACATTGAACCCTCAGTTGCTCCTGGTGGCCTGGTTAGCACATGTGTGTATGGCAGCTCTGCCGCCATCAGTGTGTGAATGTGTGTGTGAATGGGTGGATTGCAGGATCTGTAAAGCGCTTTGGTCATCCTAGATGAGAAGTAAAGCGCTATATAAGTGAACGCCATTTATCATTTACCCTGCTCAAGAGAACCCAGATTAGGTGGGCTGGCCACCTTGTTCATATGCCTGACTCATGCCTACCAAAGAGACTGTTCTACGGTGAACTAGCAGAGGGAAGGCACTCACAAGGTGGTCAGAAGAAGCGCTACAAAGACACAAGGCCTCCCTGAAGAGCTCTGACATCAGTTCTGACTCCTGGGAGACCCTAGCACTAGACCGACCAGACTGGCATAGCTGTACCAACAAAGGTGCTGCCTCCTTTGAGCTGAACAGGATTGCCAAGGCCCAGAGAAAACATGAGCTTCACAAATCCAGAGCCACCCCTGTATCTTCTGCCCATGCAGATCACCTGTGCCCGCCCGCGGCAGAGCCTGCATCGGACTGATCTGTAGAAGAGCTTGGAAGAACGAGGCGGTGTGATATATAAACCAAAGTTTATTATCAGCTCCTCTAACAAGTCTCATCTAAGTGCAGAAGCAGAAGCAAGAAAAGAGAGCGAATACCTCCGGCTCTGTGAACTTATACTTGCACATAACAAAAGACATGCATATCAAAGGCTGACATCCCTCATTATCTTAATCCCCCCATTGTCTTCGTACTCCTCCTCATGGCCCTGGGGGGTGAGGGCAGCTCCTCCGGTCTCCACCGCAGTGTCTGGGAAGGTCTTTGTTCTTCACTGGTGGTTGAGAGTCTTTGTCCTTTCTGAGGTGTGAAGTCGCCTTACATATGTAATCACCAAACATTCCCACATGCTTCAACATATGTAGGTTATGGAATATATGATTAATATAGCCCACAGCCCCCCCCAAACGACTAAGAAAAGGACAATAGAAAAATTCACAGTTTAAGATAATTACTATGACATACTAACTGCTATACCTCTTGCCACAGAAGAAACTTTCCAGCAGCCATGCTCCTAAGAGAGTTCAGTGGTAATCATAACAGCATAGTAAAATCACAAGTCAGTCCTAAACTGTTACAGCACAATTAGTGAACAACTGTCGAGTAGTCTGCATCAGTCCCTGTGCTGTCTGGGTTTTAATCTTCTCCCGAATCTGCTGTGGGTCCGCTTGGGCATCCTGCTGGGACCTTCCTGTAAGGAATCTGCAGCTTGGGGAGGAGAGTGATTATTTGTTCCCTGCAGGGGGGCTGAGTCTTTTCTCTTGGGGGGTCTACCCCGCCGAGGTGCTCTCGCCAACTGTGCAGGCTCGTCTCTCAACAAGAAGGCAGGTTTAAGTCTGTCAATGCTGACTGTTTCTTTTCTATCCCCAAAATCAAGCACCAAGTGTTTATCACCAGGTTCCAGCACTCTGAATGGCCCATCGTATGCTGGGGGGAAAGTTGGTTTTAAAGCTTCATGCCTAACAAAAACGAATTCAGCGTTTTTTAGAGCTTGGGGGACAAAAACCCGTGGAAAAGAGTGATGTGCCGGTCCGGGGAGAGAGTCCGGTCCGTTGCTGCCTAAAAACCTTGGGGCTGGAAGATGCCCTGGCTCTGGGTTCTCTGGTAAAAATTCACCCGGGAGCCTGAGAGGTTGTGCAAAAACTAATTCTGCTGGAGAGGCGTCTAGATCCTCTTTAGGTGCAGCACGCAACCCCAATAAAACCCAGGGAAGTTTATTTACCCAATTTGTATCCGTTAGTGAGGCTCTGAGGGCGGCCTTTAAAGACCTGTGAAAATGCTCGCATAACCCATTAGCCTGAGGGTGATAAGCGGTGGTGCGGTGAATTGTCGCCCCTAAGCTGCTGGCCATGGCTGACCAAAGCCCTGAGACAAATTGAGGCCCCCTATCTTACGTGATGTCCGATGGGACGCCGAAACGTGCCACCCAGTTTGTCAAAAAAAACGCGAGCGACTTCCTCCGCTGTAGTTGATGCCAGAGGGACTGCCTCTGGCCAGCGCGTGGTGCGGTCTACCATTGTTAACAGGTGTGTGAAACCTTGGGAGGAAGGTAGTGGCCCCACGAGGTCGACATGAACGTGGTCGAACCTTTTAGCAGGGATTGGAAAAGGCTCCAGAGGGGCTTTTGTGTGTTTGTGTATTTTGGCGCGCTGACAAGAAATGCAAGTTTTGCCCATTCTTTTACGTTTTTGCGCAGGCCCGGCCACACAAACTTTTCGGCGACCATTTTAACCGAGGCGCGCACACCTGGATGCGCGAGGGAGTGAATTGAGTCGAAAATACGGCGGCGCCATGCAGCTGGGACTAACGGGCGAGGTCGGCCGGTTGAAATATCACATATTAGGGGGGGCACGCCGTCGCATAAACCCCTCTCCTCCAGCCTTAACCCTGTTGGTCCAGACAGGAGTGCGCGCACGTCCGCGTCACTGCTTTGTTCCTCTGCCATGGCTGCATAATCTATCCCTGCATGGATTGGTGCTGCGTATGTGTCCGCGTTAGTGAAGAGTTCTGCGGCTGAGGTAGTATAATCTGTCTCCTCGCGCTCTGGTGATGTCACAGCGCGGGAGAGGCAGTCTGCTACCATGTTAAGTTTGCCTGCCACATGTCGAATGTCTGTGGTGAACTCTGAAATCGCAGCCAGCTGTCTTTGTTGCCTGCCTGACCATGGTTCTGAGATTTCAGCCATGGCAAAGGTGAGCGGTTTGTGGTCTACAAAAGCCGTGAAACTCTGCCCTTCTAACCAGAACTGGAAGTGGCGGATGGATAAATGAAGCGCTACCAGCTCCCTGTCAAAAGTGCTGTATTTACGCTCAGTTTGGTTTAGCGATTTGCTGAAGAATGCCAAAGGTTGCCAGATCCCGCTGACATGTTGTTCTACAACTGCCCCTATAGCTAGGTCCGAAGCGTCTGTGGTTAGCGCAATGTGGGCCGAGGGGTCGGGGTGAACCAACAATGTGGCATTAGCTAGAGCGCTCTTTACTTCCGCAAAGGCGCGTTCGCGCTCCGGGGTCCATTCGATCGCGTTGGAAGCTTTTTGTTTTCTGAGCGCGTCATATAGGGGCTGCATGAGCTGAGCTGCGTGGGGGAGGAAACGGTTGTAAAAATGAACCATTCCTAAAAATTCTTGCAGCGATTTGACTGTTTGTGGCCGTGGGAAACTTTTTATCGCGTGGACTTTGTCTGGAAGTGGGACTGCCCCCTTCGGAGAAACTCTGTGTCCTAAAAAATCAATTTGTGACACGCCGAATTTGCATTTGGCTGGACTGATTATTAACCCGTGCTCTTCTAGCCTCTGAAAAACCATAGTGAGGTGCTGCTCGTGTTCTTCCTCAGACAAGCTGGCTACCAGCATATCGTCGAGGTAGACGAAAACAAAAGGAAGGTCGCGTAATACTGCGTCCATCATCCGCTGAAAAGTTTGGGCGGCGCCTTTGAGGCCGAAAGGCATCCGCAAAAATTCAAAAAGGCCGAAAGGGGTTATTACAGCTGTTTTAGGAATGTCCTCCGCTCGAACTGGGACTTGATAACCGCGGACAAGGTCTATTTTTGAAAAAATGCGCGCACCCGCCAGATGCAGTGAAAAATCCTGAATGTGAGGAATTGGGTAGCGGTCATGCGCTGTCGCATTGTTTAATCTGCGGTAATCTCCGCACGGTCTCCAAGAACCGTCGGATTTCGGAACCATGTGAAGTGGCGAGGCCCAGGGGCTTTTCGAACGTTTAATAATGCCCAATTTTTCAAGAGTAGTAAACTCGACCCGAGCTATGGCGAGCTTGGCCGCGTCTAAGCGCCGAGCTTTGGCAAATACGGGTGGGCCCGTTGTCGGAATAAAATGTTCAACCCCGTGCTTAGCCACTGTGGCTGAGAATTTGGGAACTGTGAGTGCTGGAAATTGGGTGAGGAGTTGATCAAACTTACCTCCTGCTGTGGTGACGCTAGCCTGCACGGGTGGTGGAGAAACTCGGGCTGAGCAGGGAATAGAAGCAAAGGACAGTGCATTAACCAAGCGTCTGTTCGCTAGATCGACTAATAACCCATGTGCACACAAAAAGTCTGCGCCTAACAAGTTAAAACTCACCGCCGCTACAACAAATGTCCATCTGTAGTTGCGGCCGTGGATGTGGAGGTGCAGGCTTTTTTCACCAAAAGTGTCAATGCTGGAGCCGTTGGCTGCCACCGCTCCGTTGCCCCGGGTGCCCATGGCTCGATCTGCTTGGGAGGGCATGACAAAACTTAGTTGGGCTCCTGTGTCAATAAGGAACTGCTTGCCGGTGTGTCCGTCCGTCACGTATAACAGCTTACTTTTCTCGCCGAGAACCGCTGCCGTTAACGGCTCTCGGCTTTGGCGTTTAAATTTGCAGGGGGGAACACATTTGTGAGCCTTCTCGGCGAAGCGGTGGTGGTCATAACAAGCATCGCTCCGTCTGTTACGTTTTGGCCGTGTCGCTGTCACCGCGGGCTGGATCTGCTCCGTGGGTTGAGGCTCGCCGTGGCTCTGGGCATCAGCGTTGAGGTCTGCGGATGCTGCTGTGGGTGTCTGCTCCTTGCAGGCGTTGACGAGTCGTTGAGCTTCGTTGGCCAGCACGCGGAAGTCTTGCTGGGTGTTGCATCGCATGTTGGCGAGCGTCCCTCTCATGTGTGGCGGCAGCGTGCTGAGGAATACGAATTGGAAGAGGAAGCTGTCATTGTCCTCCTCTTTAAGCTGCAGCAAGTCCTCCATGAGGGCTTTAGGTCTGCATCCTCTGTGGCCGTAGACCGCCAGGATCCTCTCGGCTCTCTCTTCGGCTGAGGGGACGTAATTTGCCACGATGGTCGCTTTCAGTATTTCATATTTGTCTTGGGCCGGCGGCCGCCGGATTATGCTCTGCACACACCTCGAAGTGGCGGCGTCGAGTTTGGCGATGATGTGATAGAACTCCGTATCGTCGGCCGTGATGCCCGCCAGTGTAAACTGGGCTTCAGCTTGTTGAAACCACGAGGCGGGGTCTTCCTGCCAGAAGTCCGGCAGCTTGACAGCGACGGCATTTGTGCAGACCATCACTGCTGTGTCCGCAGGGTGAGAATGCCTTGCCTCGGCTCTCTCAGCGGCGCTGGTGCTCGGTTGAGCCCTATCACTTCTGCCGGGGGGGAACGTCATCCATCTGTTCCTCTGTCTGCGTGGGCGCCGGCGTCTGCCTGGGTCGCCACAGATGAGTCGATCGCGGGGGAACGCCTCTGGTCCATACTCGCGTCAGGGTCACCAGTGTAGAAGAGCTTGGAAGAACGAGGCGGTGTGATATATAAACCAAAGTTTATTATCAGCTCCTCTAACAAGTCTCATCTAAGTGCAGAAGCAGAAGCAAGAAAAGAGAGCGAATACCTCCGGCTCTGTGAACTTATACTTGCACATAACAAAAGACATGCATATCAAAGGCTGACATCCCTCATTATCTTAATCCCCCCATTGTCTTCGTACTCCTCCTCATGGCCCTGGGGGGTGAGGGCAGCTCCTCCGGTCTCCACCGCAGTGTCTGTGAAGGTCTTTGTTCTTCACTGGCGGTTGAGAGTCTTTGTCCTTTCTGAGGTGTGAAGTCGCCTTACATATGTAATCACCAAACATTCCCACATGCTTCAACATATGTAGGTTATGGAATATATGATTAATATAGCCCACATGATCAGCCATAGCCAGACACACCGCACCCAGTCCCCTTCCCTGTGATATCCTTGGTCATTGTCGAGAACGATGGATGAACAACAACAGCTTATATACTGTTAGTATTTTATTGCTGTTTTACCTCATTTTCCCTTTGTTCTGATCTACTGTTACTATGATGGCTCATACTATAATGCCACATTTCCCAGCTTTATTTTTTAACTTTACCTTTCCATAACGTTAGTGTCCAAAACTCAGAACACATAAAATTACTGATCTAACAATACAAAAAGGATTTCATGGGATTCCATGGACCGTTCTGCAGGGTAACTGATTAAGATGGGAATGACTGAAGTGAGTGAGTACAAATTAGCCACTTTACATCTCAGCAGATGTCTAAAATGTTCATTGGTGCAGCAAGTTTCTATATGATAACCTTGATATTGCTCTTTCTGTATCAGAATGTTTAATGCATGCCAATTGCTTTGTGTCACTGGGGTATGTCTGTATGTATGTAGATGAAACCTGCTTGCTATTGCTATTATAGTACCACCACCCTTAAAAACTGCATGCCATATTCAACGGGCACCAATACTCAGTTTATAAGCCATTTTGATGTTAACCTTTGACCTTGCAATTCCAAATTCATAGTCACACTTCAGGGTCACAGGGTGAACCTGTGTACCAAGTTTGGTGACCCTAGCTTTACTTGTACAGTAATAAGGTATAGGGAATGTTAACTGTGACCTTTCACCTTTTGACCCCAAACACATAGTCTGAGGTCAGGACCCCAAAATGAACCTGTGTACCAGGTTTGGTGGGCCCAGATTTACTCGTTTTGTAGTAATAGTAAATTTCGCATTTACCATAGTGCAACTGGAATGTTTAACTTTGACCTTTTGACCCCAAACCCATAGTCTGGTCAGGGTACAAGTTGTTCCACGATGTGTCTTGGATATAACAATCGATTTGACAAGCCTCCATCATTTCTTTCAGTAGTTATTTCGTTTACAAATTTTAGGGAAAATCTGACATCTGACCTTTGACCTCAAGGTCATCCGAGGAGACAAATTGCAATATGGGCATCATCAGTGTATACCAAACCCTGGTATCAAGTTTCAGAACAATTGGAACAAAACTGTAGGAGGAGTTGATGTCACAAAAGTGGGACAGAGACAGACAGATGAACTGACCCATTAACACCCCCCCCCGCCCCCCGGGGCTTCGACCGGCGGGGGATAAAACTCACGATAAACCGTAAGGTATGTAAAGCTTAAGTATTTATGTTGTTCTTTATTGTGCTGACTCACACACCACACTTCTCGTAAACAAGCGGTATTTACCGATGACGTAAAGCCACACGTTTGTTGTCTTTGGCAACATTCAAAGGTTTATTTAAACTCCACCTCCGCTCTGCACGCCTACTCAAGCGCGAGGTTTGTGTGATGTAAATTTAGTTATCAGCTCAAGTTGCACGACCACTCCACTGCAGAGCGTGTGCAGCCAAAATTTTGTGACCACGTTGACTATGCACGCTCGAGATCCAACCTCCAGTTCAAAAGGATGGTTGGCCTAGTAGTAGGGCTATGCGATATGACCAACATTTCGTATCACGATATAAGTAATCTTATATCACGATAACGATATATTTCACACATTTTATGTAAATTCTACAGTTTAGATAATCACATAAATAGGACCATCTTTTTATTTTTACATGCACCTTTTTCCCTCAATTTTTCAATGTGGATTTGAGACTTTACTTCTAAATCATATCATGTGAATAAAAAGTAAATTTCAATAAGTTAAATATTTCCTGAGCCAGAGGAGAACAGCAAAAACACCCCCCCCCCATATAAAAAAAAAATGTCTGAAAATGAGAAAATTGCCCATCGCTGCCATCTACAGATATAAATTAGCCATTAGCTTAAAGCAGGGGTGTCCAATCATGTGCCATGGAGGGCCAAGACCCTGCAGGCTTTACCTCCAACCAGTGTTTTCAACAGCAGATTTCAGTGAATTTCTTCCTGCTGATTGCTGATAAGCGAAAACACCTGCTGAAGAGACTGGGTAGAAGAGAAAACCTGCAGGGTCTTGGCCCTCCATGGCACATGATTGGACATCCCTGGCTTAAAGCAATGAAAATTTAAGCGTCGACCTGCAGCCTGAAAACTGATTTAACCTGTTTGCTTCTTAGTATATATAATATTTCAGATTGGTCATGATCTGAAAATCAAAGACACAAAAGGTAATGTAATAAAATACATGTGATGACGAACTTTATTCATTATCATTACTTGACTAATTAAAATGATTAGAAATCAAATAAATTACATTAAGAGCCAACTTGCTCCTCTGACCCATTTTAATTTATTATTTATTTTGTGTGTACGTGCCAACATCACATACTTTTGCAGCTTTGTCTGTGGAGTGAATGAATAATCTATCCTTTGTAAAGCATCATTGTAGAGTGTCTATGAAAAGCGCTATATAAATCTGATGCATTATTATTATTAATTTTTTCAGACAAAACTAAGAAACTCAGCAGTAATTTAAACCAAAGAAACGATGGTCTGATACATTATAATGTTTCCTGTTAGCCCAACTTAGCATCATCATTTAGCATTTGCCGTTTTATAATTAGACATGGTGTTAACGTTACTTACCTCCCATTAAAACAAGGTTAGCAGACTATCCTCTCTGATGCAGCACGATGGAAAACAGTCCCATATCCCTGGCAAACAGGAGTAGCAGCTATTTGACCAAACTGGTAATTTGGAGTTAGCAACCACTGGACTGAAGCCTAGCCACCCACCACAAACCTGTTCCGCTGCACGCACTGCGGGAGAGAGACGGGGCACGCCAGCCTTGTCTAAAGTGAAGGCGCACCAGAGCATAAAGGACCATTAACGCGCCTTAAACAGTTGCAGCACTTTAGTCCAGCATGCTAAAAACCACTTCTTGTCAGTCAAGCAGCATTCCCAGGTCAGGAGGTAGCAGTGATCATGGCAGCTCGAAAATGCTTTCTGTCTACGGCCAATCGTCCCACCTCCGTCGCTGTCATCCCCAGCCGCTCCTTGATGCAGCGATCCCACCATCTCCTTGGGCGTCCTCTAGAACACTTTCCAGGTAGTGTCCCTTCCAGAATTGTTCGGCCGATACTACCGGGCCTCTTCAGATGCTTAAAAGTATTTCAGCTTAATCCTCATTATGCATTCACCAGCCAGTTATCCTCAACACCCAATTCTTAATGGGTGTACGGGGTGCTGGGGGAGTGGTAGTACCTGAATGCTGAACGGTCGTATTGTGGCTCACAGCATTGGTCCACACCTTGGCACTCAACTCGCACATGACTCCCAGCAGTTGTGTGGGCACTGGGGCAGTTATGCCCCAGGTACTGGCCTCGGCCAGCTTGCTAAATTATGTGCGGGTAGCTGTGGACAATAGTGCCCAGTGAGGGGAACGCATTTCCCTGAGCAGGGCAACTACTCCATTGTGCCTGAAGAGACAGCAGCAGGTCTCAGACATGATTTCCTAGCAGCTGGGAATAAACAGACATTCTAGTGGGTACACATGAGGTGTGGTGTACGATTGCGATTTGGCAACACCGGCACAGCTTACTCGAGAAATGCAATCATTTATTTGGGTTATTTTAATTTTTTTTTTTAAGCACACGTTTCAGTTTCAGTGTTTAATATTGTTAATAAAAAATTAATTCCCTTTGAAGAGATGTAAATTGATTATTATTCCACTATATACTGGGCAGAAAATTGTCTTTATGATACCTACGATAGTTAATTTCTGGAAAAATTTATCATCTTCCAAAATTTGTTATCGTTACAGGCCTACTGTTCGGATGACAAATGACCCACTTTATAAAGCACCAATAAATTACACATATACAAACTTCAGGCCTTACCTTTGCACTTGTGATTGTTCCAAATGGAGAGAACTCTTTACGGAGTCGTTCATCATCTATGCCATCATCCAGGTTTTTGACATAAATAATCGCACCCTGTTTATTGAGAATTACAATAGATCTAATGTCGCTTGTCCTCATTTGAACAGGAAAAAATAATAAAAATTAAAGTGAAATAAAAATGTTACCCAACACACCTGATATCTGGTTAAGCGATCCCGTTTCTTCTGCTCAAATTTGTGCTTGCGCTCACTCTGGCGCTCCCCCTTCTTCTGGGCACGGCCCACATACACCTGTCTTCCATTCAATTCTTTGCCATTCATGTCATCAACAGCCTACAATGAAGCAAGCACAGGTTTGGTTAAAGAGCAAAACTTACCATTTACATCAAACTGACAGGGTAAAGACTTTGAACTGACTATTACCTTTTGGGCATCTTCATGCCTTTCAAAGCTGACAAATCCAAATCCTTTGGATTTACTACTCTCATCAGTCATGACACGGATACCCAGCGCAGGCCCTATGTAATACAAGAGCTAATCAATACATGTAACAAGCTAAATGAAATGGACAACATTCCTAATTGTAAATATTTCCTCCAAACTGTTGTGATCTTACCAGATTTGCTAAACAATTCCTTTAAATTTTTATCGTCCATGTTGTCCCCAGAGTTCTTGATGTAAACGTTGGTAAACTCTCTCGCATGAGCCCCAAGCTCAGCTTCCCTTTCTTTACGTGACTTAAAGTGTCCAACAAATCTGTCAAATTCCAAGAAGCATAAAACACAGCTATTATTCCAAAAATGTGCATTATAAATGTAATGGTGACCTGAGCCCATCTGTGCTAATGAAGGGCGTGTTAAATAAGGGGTGGAGTTTTTTTTTTTTTTAAATTTACCTCCAACTGGATAATATAAAGATTATGTGTTGAATGAAGGATGTAATTTGATTAAATTTCATCAAGGATGCAACAATGACTTTCTCAGACCATGCATAAGTACTTTAATTTTAGGTTGCCGTTCCCAACACTTGACATTTCTCCTGCAATGCTTCACATATCGCTCACGGGGTGTTTAAACAGTAGTTACTAGACAGTTTGACAAGCATTTACTTGGGCTGCACAATATTGTTGAATATTGCAATAATGGTATGACTTGCAATATCTAAAATTCTGAAGTATACCATATTAATGTCTCTGATTTAGAAATAAGCTCGTCTTTGTCCACATTTTCCTGTCCTGTGTCCAATTTGCGACTTTTTCCACAAATTTAATCTTTTTTTCCCCCTTTGTCAAGTTGTAACTTCTTTCTCATAAACTTGGAATTGGACTTTAAAAAAAAATAAATTGGCATCTTTTTCACACAAATTTGTGATTTCTTTCAAGCCTTTTTTCTTGCAAAAAGATCAACACCCCCTTTTTCTGGACTGTAACAGCATGGAGGCCAGGTAAATGCCACTCCAAAATGCTAGTGTGCAAATGCATAAACACATGAAAAATATACTATTATTTCTGTTCAAGCCACCTTTGTGGATATGTAGACTGCACACACAGGTAATGCAATAAATATAAAATTATGATACACTGTGCAGCCCATCACACACAACTACACACGTGGACAAAATTGTTGGTACCCCTCTGTTAACGAAAGAAAAACCCACAATAGTCACAGAACTAACTTGAATCTGACAAAAGTGGTAATAAATAAAAATTCTATGAAAATTAACCAATGAAAATCAGACAATGCTTTTGAATTGTGGTTCAACAGAATTATTTTAAAAAACAAACTCATGAAACAGGTCTGGACAAAATGATGGTACCCTTAACTTAATATTTTGTTGCACAACCTTTTGAGGCAATCACTGCAATCATACGATTTCTGTAACGGTCAATGAGACTTCTGCACCTCTCAGCAGGTATTTTGGCCCACTCCTCATGAGCAAACTGCTCCAGTTGTCTCAGGTTTGAAGGGCGCCTTCTCCAGATGGCATGTTTCAGCTCCTTCCACAGATGTTCAATAGGATTTAGATCAGGGCTCATAGAAGGCCACTTTAAAACAGTCCAATGTTTCGCTCTTAGCCATTCTTGGGTGTTTTTAGCTGTGTGTTTTGGGTTATTATCCTGTTGCAAGACCCATGACCTGCGACTGAGACCAACCTGTCTGACACTGGACAGCACATTTCTCTCTAGAATACCTTGATAGTCTTGAGATTTCATTGTACCCTGCACAGATTCAAGACACCCTGTGCCAGATGCAGCAAAGCAGCCCCAGAACATAACAGAACCTTCTCCAGGTTTCACAGTAGGGACAGTGTTCTTTTCTTGGTATGCTTCATTTTTGCGTCTGTGAACATAGAGCTGATGTGCCTTGCCAAAAACTTCCAGTTTTGTCTCATCTGTCCATAGGACATTCTCCCAGAGGCTTTATGGCTTGTCAACATGCAGTTTGGCAAATTCCAGTCTGGCTTTTTTATGATTTGTTTTCAACAGTGGTGTCCTCCTTGGTCATCTCCCATGAAGTCCACTTTGGCTCAAACAACGACAGATGGTGCGATCTGACACTGATGTACCTTGACCATGGAGTTCACCATCAATGTGTTTAAAGGTTGTTCTGGGCTGTTTTGTTACCATTCGTATCATCAGTCTCCTCCTGCGGCCACGTCCAGGGAGGTTGGCTACAGTCCCGTAGCTCTTAAATTTCTGAATAATATGTGCAACTGTAGTCACAGGAACATCAAGCTGCTTGGAGATGGTCTTATAGCCTTTACCTTTAACATGCTTGTCTATAATTTTATTTCTAATCTCCTGAGACAACTCTCTCCTTTGCTTCCTCTGGTTCATGCTTAGTGTGGTACACACCATGTCACCAAACAGCACAGTGACTTACTTGTCACCCTTTAAATAGGCCGACTGACTGATTACAAGTTTGTAGACACCTGTGATGTTAATTAGAGGACACATCTTGGTTGAACATGTCCCTATGGTCACATTATTTTCAATCTTTTCTAGGGGTACCATCATTTTTGTCCAGGCCTGTTTCATGAGTTTGTTTTTTAAAGTAATTCTGTTGAACTACAATTCAAAAGCATTGTCTGATTTTCATTGGTTAATTTTCATAGAATTTTTATTTATTCCCACTTTTGTCAGATTCAAGTTATTTCTGTGACCATTGTGGGTTTTTCTTTCATTAAAAGAGGGGTACCAACAATTTTGTCCACGGTTGTATATGCAAGCACAAATATCAAACCCCTAAAACCAATTTTTTCGTCACTTACACTTTTCTGTCATTGAGCAACATGCCATTCATTTTCTCTATAGCCCGCTCAGCAGCCTCGTGGGTCTCAAAATGCACAAACCCATAACCTTTGGAGCCCTTTTCATCACAAACCACCTTGAAAAGGGGAGATTTTAGGATGTTAGAACATTCACAGAGACCATGCCTCACCAACACTTCAGTCAATAATAACGTCAACCTGCTGCAGGCTTTAATTATGCAAAACAGCTGCATCTCCAACAGTGAAATACTGCAAAAGGAATGCAGTCACTGCTTACCTTACAGGATAATATGTTCCCGAAGGCTGAGAAGGTGTCATAAAGGGCTTTGTTGTCAATGGACTTGTCCAAGTTCTTGATAAAAATGTTTCCAACCCCCTTTTTCCTCAGGGAGGGGTCACGCTGAGGCCACATTATGTGAAGAGGCCTGCCCTTCACCACATCCAAGTTCATAGTATCGAGGGCTCGCTCAGCTGAAAAGTCACCAAATAAGAGATTATAATCAAAATCCCCTTTTCCACTTGGGCAGCACGGTGGTGCAGTGGTTAGATAGATAGATAGCCTTTATTGTCATTATACGAACAAATGTACAATGAGATTTAAGCATCTCCTTCAGTGCAACATATATAAAAAAGAAAATAAAAAGCATAAAAACAAATTCCTACAATAAATAATGTATAATGTGTACAGTGTACGTAATCTAAGATAAAAAAATAAGTTATATATACAATATAAAAATATTAAAAAGATTGCACAACATTCTGGACCATAAATGTCAATTACAAAGTGATGTGTTTAGAGGTATACTGGGGGGGGGGGGGGGGGGGGTTCAGAGAGGGTTGGACTGAGAATTCAGAGCCACAATGGCTTTTGGAAAAAAACTGTTCTTAAGTCCATTTGTCCTGGCTCTGATGCACCTGTCGCGCCTCCCTGAGGGCAGCAGGTAAAACAGGTCAGCTCCAGGGTGGTAGATGTCCTTGATGATGTATTGTGCTCTACTAAGGCAGCAGGCGGTGTAAATGTCTGTCAGGGAGGGGAGAGGGCGGCCGATGATCTTCTGTGCTGCCTTTACTACCCTCTGCAACCTCTCCCAGTCTACCATTGTGCAATTCCCACACCACACTGTAATGCAGTATGTGAGCAGACTCTCAATGGATGAGCGATATAAGGTCAGCAGCAGGGTGGAGTTGAGGTCGTACTTCCTGAGGACTCTCAGGAAGTGTAGCCACTGCTGAGCCTTCTTAATAATCGCCGAGATGTTGTCTGTCCAGGAGATGCCAGAGGAGATAAGGACGCCGAGGTACCGAAATGTGTGGACCCTCTCCACACACTCGCCGTTGATGAAGAGGGGGGGGCTGGGTCGGTATTGATCCTCCTGAAGTTGACAATGATTTCCTTAGTTTTCTTGGTGTTCAGAGTCAGGTTGTTTTCTAAACACTAAATTGCCAACTTCAGGACCTCCCCTCTATAGGCTGTCTCGTCCCCTCCTGAAATGAGTCCAACCACCGTGGTGTCGTCAGCAAACTTCACGATGAGGTTGTTGTTGTAGGCTGGACGACAGTCATAAGTGTAGAGGCAGTACAGGAGGGGGCTCAGCACACAGCCTTGTGGGGAACCAGTACTCAGCGTCCGTGCGGAGGAGAAGTGGGAGCCAAGTCTCACAGTCTGGGACCAGTTAGTGAGAAAGTTCTTTATCCAAGCACATTGCAAGTTCTTTATCATAGCACTGTTGCCTTACAGCTAGAAGGTTCCTGGTTTGAATCCCCAGGTTGGCAGGGGTTGGAACCTTTCTGTGTGGAGTTTGCATGTTCTCCCTGTGCTGCGTGGGTTTACTCCGGGGGCTCCGGTTTCCTCCCACAATCCAAAGACATGCATGTTAGGTTAATTGGTTGTTCTAAATTGTCCCTAGACATCTGTTTCCTATAGGCCCTTAGAATAGAGGGTTAGTATTAGTGAAAGCGCTTTGAGTGGTCTTTGTTACTAGAAAAGCACTATATAAGTGCAGGTTAGATAGTACCAACTCAGCCCTCCTCGCCTCGACTCTGCTTGGTTTGTATACTTTTTTCGTACCTACTCCAGTCGGGTTCCAACTGTGCTGAGTCGAGTTGAAAATGTGACGTCAACAGACTGCAGGCCACTGATTGGTCAGGACGTAATGTCATGACAGCGCAATCTTCTGCAGAATCACTAACTGCCATTTGCAAAAAATTCTTCAGCAATTCAATACGGTAGAGATGGCTTCGCAGGTTTCGCGTTAATCTACACCGTGGTCCAACTAAGAGGTGCAGACTTTTCTGTGCTTGGTGGCTAATGGAACGACCCACAACGAAAAAGCTTACCAGGAAGTCTCTGAACAGATGGCAGCCCACGGATACAACCGGACAGTAAAAAAATGTAGGGAGAAGCTAAAGAAAATGAAAAGTGATTACCGGGCCATCAAGGATCACAACGGTCAAGTGGGGTGAACAGAAAGGACTGGAAGTGGTTCAACCATGGATGCCATTTGGAAATGGAAATCTCAATTTTGTTGCATTGTTTATTAGCAATGGAATGATAATAAAGGCACTTTGACTTTCGGCCATCGGCCAGCCAGCAATGGGAGGGAGATAAGGGTCGACCCGGCCACGTCACTGTTGCAAACCATGGATGGTCAGTGTTTTGTGATATTGTGCCTCTTTTCACTTATTTATCCTATTGGTGGCAGGCTCACTTTTTTTTGAGCAATAAGATAAGATAAGATAAGATAAGATAAGATAAGCCTTTATTAGTCCCACAACGGGGAAATTCCAGGATTGCAACAGCACAGGGATAGCAACACTCAGAGCAACAATCAGAAGGCAAGAAAAAAACAAGCAAGCAAGAGCAGCTAATATACATATGTACGTATTACTATAAAATATATATATATATACACACACACACAGACACACAGTGCAGAGCATTGTAGCTGGATGGAATAAATATATGAATATATGGTAAATATATAAACACCCAATGGGACCGGGTGGCGGTTGAATGCTAGCAGCTATTCTCTGCTGTATCGTATCCTGCTATAAACAGTGGCTCCGTCCACCGGCTCAGGAGACATTTAGGACGATCTGTGTGTCCGTGATATAAGTGGGGTGAAAAAAAAAGACGGATCAAAAGAGAGAGGAAGGGAAAAAGACTCGGAATCGAGCCGCTGTTGCAAAAGGCAGCCTACTCGTGTGGCGCCGAGAGAAAAAAAAAAAAAAAAAAAAAAATTTATTCCATATCTAATAACAATGCTGTTCTCTCCTGGCTAACGAGTGTTAGCGAGGAGCCAACTCTGCTGATTCCTGCTTGCTCTGTCTGAAGTATTCGCTTGTGAGAGCAAAACGATGAAATATGCTAATCCTGGTTAAAAAGTTTTGTGTATGTGTTGCACTTTGGTGCTATGCAATAAGTTGTGTGCATTTTCTTTCTAGAATCTGTTTCCACATGCCAGGGGTCCGCCTCCCTCAGCATGAATCCCATGGGCTCTCCTGCATCTGTTGCAGCACCAGCATCGGAGCCAACACAGATACCAGCTCCGTCAACGTCTGGCACGACACGTTCCAAGTGCTGGTAAGGCACAGTAAACAAAAGATTAACACCCTGTTGTGTTTATGGATACAGGTCAAGAGGACCCCAAGATCCAAAATCTCAACATATACAAGTGCAGTTTCAAACCAGTGATTTATAAAGTGATTCATATAATTTCTTAAAGCCTCATAATAGACCCACATACCTATTCTGTGGATTTTCCAAAAACAGTGTTGGAACAGTATTGCTATTTCTTTTCCACCATAAATCCCTGGATTGAAAATGTACTTGTACATGTACAGAGTGGATCCTGGGGTGCTCACTTGTCAGGAGTCCACAACCTGGTCCCATTTTTAGCTGTGGTGGAGGAAGTACTGATATAATTCTTGTTTTTGAAAAACTGATGTAGCACATGAACTCCCTTTCGAATGTACTTGCAGTCAATGTGCATCGTTGAAATGATTCAAGTCAGCTGACTGCATTAACTCATTCAGATTTCTGAGGCCACAATAACAACAAATTATTTTTAACATAACCTGGTGCCTGCAAAATCTGCTCTGCTGAGGCGCAGCAACATGACAACTGTGCTTAAAGACAACAACAAAGCATTTTTGTCACATCCCACCACTGGCTTTCACAAGTGTAATTCCCCAATATACAGTATATTTAGTTAGTGGACTGTATATACAGTATATTTAGTTATATTTAGTTAGTAACTTGCTTTAACTAACCACCATCCATTTCTGTCTTTCGTCTAGGCAAGAGGAAAACGAGCCACCCCACAACGGACCTTGCCACTGTGTTTGCCCAGATGCACAGTGACGAAGTGCGACTCCATTAACGGCAGCTTGAACAGCAGCGTGAACAGCACCATGAAGCACTTCCCCAGCACAAGCACACCATCAACCGGCTTGCCGATGACGCACGTGAAGCAAGGGAGCAAGAAGTCGCCTTCCGAAGGGAGGAGACTGCACAAACTGCTCCCTTCAATCAAGCTTTCCTGGCTGAATTGGGCAGGCTTGTGAACGTGAGGAGTGGCCGGCATGTGTGACCCTGTCTCGCCACCCCCCGTGTTTTTTAAGTTGTGTACATGCAAAACAAAACTGTCTGTAATTGTGCTGATACTTGTAATAAACCAGTGACTGTGTTTGCATCATGACTGTTTTGTCTGTTATGACACTGGTGGGAAAAGAGTCAATAATTACATGCACATCCTCTCTTCTGACCAAACTCAGCTGTAAATCAGGTTATGTGTCTGTAGTGCATTACCAACTCAAGGGTTGCTAGACAATTTTATTGGAGTATATTATGGGGTCAAATAATTACTGTAACAAATAATTACATCCTCTTTTCTGACCAAATTTTGCTGTACATCAGGTTTTGTGTCTGTAGTACATTACCAATTTTCTCAAGTTTTAGATAAAAAGGGTTGCTAGACAATTTTATTGTCATATACAGTATTATGGAGTCCAATTACTTAAACATCCTATAAAAGTTTATAGATCAAGGTCAGGTTGTAGGTTGTGGGAGCAGTTTTGGACCAACAAAACCTTGTGATGCAGTGAATCATGACACTGTAGTTAAAAATTATTTAGACACATTTTAGTAATCCAGCCGTGCTATGTTTTCATGTTACCTGTGTGTAATGGTAAACAATGAAAGATCTTTCTTAACCAAAATTCTACTTTTCCACCCTGGAAAATTGGCAGGAATGCTAAGGGGTTAAGAAAAAGTAAACAAAACATTTAGCATTTCATAATAATGGGATAGGGTTAAATGGGATACAACATGTTTCAACACATGATTCATAATTCTGTTAACAGACTTGCATTAAACCAAAAGTGATTTATCTAACTACTGGATTATTTGTAGACGGCTTCTCCTGCGTTTTAGAATTTAATCACTCTTACCTTCACAGATAACCCTTATAAACAGAGGAGACTTATCTGAAAAGGGTACAAAATTTTATTTTCAAAATACAGAAGTTGGACATGTGTAGGCACATGAATGGGAAGGCACTCACATTATTTAGTCATTATTGCTACACACCTACTGCATCATAGCATCTCGTACATCTCTGCCCTGCTCTATACCATATGCCACTGCCACCACCGGTTCAGGTGCTGCAGCTGCTGGATCATCCCATGTAGTGTCAAAAGTCTCTTCATGATTTTCACACAGATTACGCAGAGCACAACAAGTAAGCACCATATCTTTCACCAGTTGGATGTCAGTCATTCCTTTTCAGAAGGCAGCACCAGCTTTCCTTCAGCCTGCTGAAAGTGTTATGTAAATTGTGGTACTAGTAAGATGGTGGCGGGGTTGGCTGGGGAATGGGCAGAGGTGGTGGACTACCGGTTTCCAGTAGTGATGCCACCCACCAGAGTATAAGAGGTGGAGACCGAAGGGGTGAGTCCTCTTTCGTCGTGAACAACCTGGTCGGCAGGGAGCGCCGAAAGCCTGTAGGGTCTCGTTGTATTGTGTTTAATAAAGGTTCTCTGTTTGGACATAACACCGCGTCTTCTTTGGGTCTAATTATGGACACAACATTTGGCGACGAGGTAAAAGCGGTCATGGAAAGGTCAGTTGCCAACTTTCGGCCATTTCTGAAGTCACCGGGCGAGCCTCCTGTGATGTGGCCTAGATGGTTCGTCGTCTTCACCAACTATATGGTAGTCTTAAACCTCGGTGAGCTTGAAAAACTTCGTGCCAGAGCAGTGTTAGTGCATAAGTGAAGAGTGAAGAGGCCTCGCCGTCACAGGCCCGTGGCTCTGAGAGAGATCCGTCGCTACCAGAAATCCACAGAGCTGCTCATCCGTAAGCTGCCCGTCCAGCGCCTGGTGAGGGAGATCGCTCAGGACTTCAAGACCGTCCTGCGTTTCCTGAGCTTCGCCGTCATGGCTCTGCAGGAGACCAGCGAGGCCCACCTGGTGGGTCTCTTCTTCGCTAAGGGGGTCACCATCATGCCCAAAGACTTCCAGCTGGCCCGCTGCATCCGCGGAGAGAGAGCTTAGACTTTCTGCTGCACATTCACCAGCCATAATGCTCTGCACTGTGTGTCTATATATATACATTTATAGTAATATGGACATATGTTTACTAGATGTTGTTTTTTCTTGCCTTCTGATTGTTGCTCTGAGTGTTGCTATCCCTGTGCTGTTGCAATCCTGGAATTTCCCCATTGTGGGACTAATAAAGGCTTATCTTATCTTATCTTATAATTTAGGCATGGAGGGGCAAGGAATGTTGGAGAATCTCAGTGGAGCCGATAGTTTTGACAAAGTTGTGGAAATAATGGCATGCTACTTTCGCGCCCCTGAAAACGTCACTGTCCGGCGCATCCATTTTAAACAGTGCCGCTAGCGGACGGGTGTGTCCGTGAGAAGATTTATTGCGGACCTAAGGGAGCTGGCGAGGGATTGCAAGTTTGGAAACCTGGAGGATGAGATGATCCGAGACCAACTGGCGGAGCATGTCCAGTGCCCTGCGGCTCAGTCTTGGCTCCTAACCCACCCAGGTGAGCCGACGTTGAACGACGTTATTGAGCTAGAGCAGCAATTCAAGGCAGCTGAAACAATAGCAAGGAGCCTCGGGAAGTGCTCACCTCTGACCCAAGTTGAGTCTCGTGTGATGGCGCTGCAGTTGGGACCCTGAGGATGAAGACAGCGGAGAAGAAGCATTTGTCTCCATTGTGAAAATCAGGTCCGCCCCGGGTACACCAAGATGTTGTGGCTGTGGGTCCCCCCAATACCACTATAAATTCAGGTTGTGTCCGGTGAAGGGCAAGCGTTGTGAGAAGTGTGGTCTGTTAAATCACTTCGCCAGGGCATGCATCAACTTTGAGCGGGAGAATCGACAGCGTGAAGCGGATTCTCTGCAGAAGGCTCCCACCATTGTGCACATGGTCGCCCCAGAGACCACAGGCCGGATTGGCTGCATGACTGACTTAGATGGCATTGAGGTCCCGCCCTTATTCAATATGAGAGCGGCGATCTCTGTGTTAAATTTGGCCACAATGAAGAGACTGTCCCCCCCCCCCCCACACCGGATCCAGAAACAAGAGGAGGTGTGGGATACGGACTGGTTGGATGTGGCCAGAGGAGCGCAAGCCTGGCACCATGCGACACCACCTAGGAATGGACCCGATGCCGATACCCAAGCAGCCCTTGGTGTGGGAGCTGGATGGCACGAAGGGACCCCCGTAGGGGTGGATAGGGATGAGGTGCCTGCGCTGAGGACTGAGGGGGCGAGACCGAGGAGTGCTGTTCTGAAACGCTCCAAGCAGAGACCTTCCAAGAGGTCATCGAACCGGACCCGTGAGCTGACTGGTTCAGAAAAGGAAGCCCGCTTGCATCATGGTGGTTCCGGAAAGAGTGGCAGGGCCTCCCTGTGGATTGGTGATCTGGTCCGGCTCAGGGTTGAGGCTCGCATAAGAGGTGACCACGGGTCACGAGAGTGACGTGACGACTGGAGAATGTTCCAGGTTGAGGCTGCTCAAGAGGATGGGTGTCTGGGCTTGTCCGACAATACGTGGAGACATCCTAATGAACTGCGCCACGTAAAGGAGAGGAGCAGACGCCGCAGCTCATCCCAGGAGGCGAAGAGACCACTCCGGGAGGGATCCCCCAGATGACGATCCAGACAAAAGGTCCTCCCTGGGCCGTAAAAGATGACTGTTGGGAATTTTGTGTGTGTTTAGTGGCTAACCCAGTGTCATTGTGTAAATAGTTTTCTTGTTGAGTAGGTGCCCCAAGTGTTTAATTGGGATGATAGAAGAAATAATTTTTCTATGTAAATTTAGACATTTTAGTCTTCTGAGTTTTAACCCTTCTTTTATTTTGGACTATCAGAATTGAGGCGGCAGAATACCACACCAGCCATGTAAGGGGCGCTGGCAGTCTACCTGGGCCCCCAGCCTTAGTTGTGTGAGTGGGTAGGCAGTTTGTTTCTTTTAGTACATATTTTTTTTAACTTAGAGGATGTATCGGGTGTTAAATTGGGGTGGGCCGAATTGCGTGCTTGAATCTTTTTTTTGGGGGGGGGGGGAGAGATTGTTATGTATGTAAATCAGGGGTCCCCAAACTTTTTCCTGTGAGGGCCACATAACTTTTGCCTTCTCTGATGGGCGCTGGGGTCAGTTTGTAACAGAAAGTGTGACGATCGCAGGGGTGTCTAAACGTAAACAATTATTGTTTTCCAGAAAGCCACACATAACCAAATATTAATAACCCTTTCCGGGATCTTCACAGGAAAAAAAAAGTCAGAAAATAAATAATAACACTATTAATGAAATAAATAACACTATTTATGAAATAAATAATAACCAAATAACCGTCTCTGGGTTCTTCACAGAAAAAAAGTCCATGGAACATTAACTTTCTGTTGTGCCGTGCACAATCTTAACAGGTAAAAGTTCAGCTTAGTTGTCAGAGCAAAATCTCTTACTTAAATGACTCATATGAGCAGTCTCTCAAAGTTCTTGTGTTTCTTTCTTATAATCCTTTTGTAGGTTCCAGCAGGCTTGTAGACACCACTGTTGAACAGCCTTTTCTTTGCACTGAACAAAAAAATTATCGTTTGTCCACTGCAGGTTAAATACCCTGCATTCTGAATCAATTTTTCTCTTACCTAACCTTGTCGCCATTATTCCGTTTTATTTGACAGGGGTGAGTCTAGGATTTTTTTTTTTCTGAGGGGGGGGGGGGGTCAGATAGGGGCACAGACTGCAGAAGGGTGCAATAGAATGTCATGTTCTATGCGTGCATTAGTCTCAATCGCGTGGCCAGACTGAAAAAAAAAAAAAAAAAATCATGACGCTTACCAGTGTGGAGGCAAAAAATAGTCCACAGCGCGGCAGAAGGGAGAGACAGTCCATTCATGTCAGGTCACCAGTGTGGAGGAAAAATTAAGTGCAGGCGGACACAGCAAGCCGAAGTTAAAAGGTGTTTTATTCCTCCATCATGAGGCTCACCCAGCGCTCTGGCTGCACGCTGTGAGTGAGCCCTGAGCAATTGTCTAAGAGCAAATTCAAAGTGCGATAGTGAGGCATGTACAGTCAGCTCTTTTATACAGTGATACAGAGAATCCATGGCACAGAATGCATGGCTGAGCACACACTCAGCAGGGGAACGAGACGGCGCTCGGCCGGCTTTGGAAGCGAGGTGCGGGAAAAGCTCTGTGCAGGAGGAGGTGGAGGGGGGTGGGGGTAAGCGTCTCTGGTATTGTTCAGGGGGCCGGGCCAAATGTGGAGGTGGGCCGTATCCGGCCCACGGGCTGTAGTTTGGGGACCACTGATGTAAATTGTGGTATTAGTAAGATGGCGGCTGGGTTGGCCGGGGAATGGGCAGAGGTGGCGGACTACCAGTTTCCGGTAGTGACGCCACCCAGAGTATAAGAGGTGGAGACGGAAGGGGTGAGTCTTCTTTCGTCATGGACACCCTAGTCGGCAGGGAGTGCCAAAAGCCTGTAGGGTCTCATTGCGTTATGTTTAATAAAGGTTCTCTGTTTGGACATAACACCCCGTCTTCTTTGGGTCCAATTATGGACACAACAGAAAGCATTCTCCACAACCACCCGTACTCTATTGATGTTTTGGTTGAACATGTGCTGTTCTTCCGTCAGTCGTCCAGTGTCATGGAATGGTTTCAAGAGCCAGTTTCGCAAGGGATAAGCTGAATCTCCGAGGATGTAATAGCCCACACTTACCACACCAATGTTCCTGAAGTGAGGTGGGAAGAGGTTTCCCCGGCCGGCTAACTCCCACAGTGTGGACAGTCTCAGAACCCTAGCATCATGCAAGCTCCCTGGAAGCCCGGCAAATGCATTCCAGAACAGCACATTTCCATCAACAACACCTTGAAGGATTATGGAGTGCCAGCCTTTACAATTGAAGTAGTGTCATGTCACACAGACAGAACACAGAGACAGTCAGCTCGCACTCCTGGGTTTTTTCCCGCTGCATGCTGCGTTTACAGCCGTGAGGATAAAGTGTCATCCATGCATTGTGTTCATGCATCCTGTCTGTACCTCTGATATGCAAATACCCAGACTGACAGCTGTGAATGTCTTTGATCTATTGTTTGAGTTGAGTATATAAGCTGCACTGTGCTGTAAATCTGCCTCTCAATCTCACTTCTGCATCTGCTGCTGCTGGACACAGACATTGTGTCCCCTCTTCACTGAGAGCCATGGGCTCGCTCCCGGCGCGCACGCACGGCACCGGAGCTCGTGACGGCGGTATGATTAATAAAACCTGCTTAAAACCTGCACCTGCTTAAAACCTCAGCATCGCTCCCTTATTTTATCATCTGCCGTTGTGGTTGGTGGATGTGCAGCAGAAAGTCTAAGCTCTCTCTCCGCGGATGCGGCGGGCCAGCTGGATGTCTTTGGGCATGATGGTGACCCTCTTGGCGTGGATGGCGCACAGGTTGGTGTCCTCGAAGAGACCCACCAAGTAGGCCTTGCTGGCCTCCTGCAGAGCCAAGACGGCGGAGCTCTGGAAGCGCAGGTCGGTCTTGAAGTCCTGAGCGATCTCTCTCACCAGGCGCTGGAAGGGCAGCTTACGGATGAGCAGCTCCGTGGATTTCTGGTAGCGACGGATCTCTCTCAGAGCCACGGTACCGGGCCTGTAACGGTGAGGCTTCTTCACTCCGCCGGTGGCTGGAGCGCTTTTCCGAGCAGCCTTGGTGGCCAGCTGCTTCCTGGGGGCTTTTCCTCCAGTAGATTAGGTTGAGATCCCCGAGTTTTGGAACTAAAAATAGAATATCAGGTCGCGGTTATGCTGTAATGGTAGTGTGACGGCGTTTCACACTTTTCCTGGTAAAGCATCTTAATTCCTGTGGAATTACCAAGAGGTTTAAAAAATAATAAAAACAGCAGAAAAAAGGGAAAAATGGGTAACTGTGGGGGGGGAAAAAAGAGAATAAGCAAAAAACTAAACAGCAGAAAAGAGAACAGACAGCGCAGTAAAAATTATAATGACCGGTTAAAAGAAAAGACCAGATAAAGGATCCTGAAAAATATCTAAACAAATGGGAAAAAGACTATTCTTTCAAACCCACACTGGATGTGGATGAATGCGCAGCCTTGGTGTCAACAGTAAAACTTACAACTAAAATAAAGATAAAAACAATAAGATAAATATCAAAACCAACCGAGCATTTAACCATTATTAAATGAAAAAGATAATCCTCCCCCAGCTTAACAATGCTGTGATCCTAAGGAGGGTCCATACAGCAAATTATTAAAAGAAGCCCAAGAGGTTTGGAGAAGGAGGAAGTAAATAAAATCATAATAATAACTTTACTCTATGTTATAAGATATTGATACTATACTATAAGATCTAAAGACGGTCGGGTTAAGTGGCAACGGAACCGGATAACGCTAAAACGGACAATGAGAAACAGTTATTTTATTTTTGTGTGTGTGTGAGCCTTAGAGGCAGCTGCAGCTTAGATTGTTTTTTGTTTCTGTAAATGGCTCCAGTGTGAGGAAAAGGGATGAGAGTTCTGAGTTCTCTGCGAAGGCGGAGGGAGCAGGTTTTTAAACTGTTTGTAATTTTTGGTATAAAAGGATTGATTGTCTAATTGTTATCCTTCTGAGAAATGTTTGAAATTATAGGCATCTGAAAATAGTGGCCTTGAGCAGAAGGAGTTGACTAGTTTTGTGTTATGGCTGAGTTGAGATAATGGAAGGAGCTGTGTCGACCTTGTGGAAATAAAAACAATCCTCTGTATGTGTGTCGTTGATCTGTGTGGAAAAAGTGGTCTAAATATTGGTATTTTTACAACGTTTGGGATTTTTATCTTTTCAGTCTAACTTTGTGGGGTCTTGATTAATGTTGCGTACGTGATAAACTGTTTACATATTCTTAAAAGCAATTTTGACGCACTACCGACCTTTTTTCCTTTGACTGAAACATGACAGTGCAGGACTGACGGGTGACACATATGATTTGCCAGGGGCTATGGATTATCAGATAAAGATCTTGGAGAAAGGATCCTTGTTGATAAACATTTTTTGAAGCCAAGTATGACTTTGTATGACATTGTAGATAACATAAGGTATACTGATTCAAATGACTTCGACTTTACAAATGTAATGTTTATATGATTTTATATTGATATTACTCACCACAAATGGTGTGGTAACATCATATTTCAGAAATGTGACAGTAAGGAGGAATGTGTTTTTCCTGATTCGGCAGTGGCCAAGCTGGGTCAGGGTAAACTACATTCACCCCATAATTTACCAAGGAATATATAAAAATCATTTTGTATATTCCTGGTAAAAATTTAAATCAAATTCTAATTAGGCAAAAGGTCCACCTTTCCGTTGACTGAAAGAGTGTGATACAATCTTTATTCATTTATTCAAATTCAACCCATCTGTGTTCAGCTGGACAAACTGATCTTATTCATCAATGCTGAAGCATATCAAAAATGCACAGATAGTTATTTGTTTCCCTTAAATGGAATCTGTAAATTAGTTCAAGAAAAGTCACAAAAAAAGGCTATGATTATTGAACTCTTATTTTTGAAGGAATTGGGCTACCCACACTTTTTATCAAGCAAATACCCTGTAACTTTGCTGCATGTGCGTCTTCATGCATCAAAGCAGGGGGTATCAAAGAAATTAATTAGCAAATAATTAGTAACCCTCAGAAAAATAGATAATGCATAAAAATGGTCAATAAATGAATAAATAAATGAATTCAATTCAACTTTATTTTCATAACACCTCATTGCACTTTGAGCTATAGGGGGAACCCCCATACTTGCATCTCCCATATTTGCACCCCCATACTTGCAGAACTGACAGCCTAGCTACAGTGCTGAGAAAAGAAGAAAGAAAAAACTGAGATTACCTTTGTTTTCTTCTATTAATGCAGACTAATGACTTGTTTTATCTTTTCTAAAAAAAAAAAAAAAAATTCTTCAAGTTAAATAGATTTCATCTAAATAAGTGAAGTGTCATTTTCTCTAAAGAGGAGGGAAAATGAAGAAAAAATTGCTACAGCATATGACATTTTGACGAGAGGGGAAGCGGAAAAAAATGCAAACGTTACACCAGCCTCCAACTTAGAATTAAGGACTGAACATAAAGAGCTTATTGATGCTTATGTGTGTTAGCTTTGCTAAATTAGGACAGGCTATTTACTGATGGCTCATCTTTAAAAAAAAAAAAAAAAAAAAGCCTGATGGGTCAACATCCACTGCTTATGCTGTGACAACATTGTCTGGGGTCCTGATTGTGTAAAATTCCACAACCTGCATCACCTCCAATGGCTGAACTACCTAAATGCAACTATCTGTACAGACAGTAAATATGCTTATAACGCATGTTCCCTGCATACCGCTACCTTGAACCTGCGGGGTTTGTCACCTCCACAGGAAAACCAGTAATCGCTTGGCTGATATCGCTGCTCATTATACTGCTATTGATTTTTTAAGAACCGTCTGTTTTTTAATAATGTTGATGTTGATGTTTTAAAAGACTGTTAAAATAATTTGGACCTCCCTCCTGTTACATGTGGTTTGCCTGATGGAAAAATTGTTTTGCCACCCACGTTATACAAATGGGCTGCCCTGGTGGCACATGAACTATGCCAACAGGATAGAATGTACCAACAGGAGGGAATGATGAGGATGTTGGGAAAACTGTCCTAATATTTTGAAAGAAGTAACAAAAACATGCCAAAAGTGCATCATTTGTTTATGAAATAATGCTCAAGGAGGAATGAGAAGCTACAATATTGCTTGGTGTTGACTGACTTGGTGTTGATTGACACCCTCACAAGGTGGACAGAAATTCACCCCACATCCTCAGCAAACGCAGCACATGAATCATGTTTTTCCCACCGTTGGGGTTCCAGAACTGATTTATGCAGATAATGGAACTCATTTTACAGTTCAAGACTTAATTACAGTCTGTTAAGCTGATCAAGTTTGCGGACGACACCACCCTCATCGGGCTCATCTCCAACGGCGACGAGTCCATCTACAGGAAAGAGGTGGCCCAGTTGGTGTCCTGGTGCAGCCACAACAGCCTGCAGCTGAACGCTCTGAAGACAGCGGAGATGATTGTGGACTTCAGGAAAGTCACAACCCCCCTGCCCCCCCTCACCATCACAGGCTCTCCCATCACCATTGCAGATTCCTTCCGCTTCTTGGGCACAACCATCACCCGGGACCTCAAATGGGAGCCAACCATCAGCTCCCTCATCAAAAAGGCCCAGCAGAGGATGTTCTTTCTGCGGCAGCTGAGGAAGCTCAAGCTTCCCACCAAGATGTTAGTGCAGTTCTACACGGCCATCATCGAGTCCATCCTCACCTCCTCCATAACCGTGTGGTACGCAGGAGCCACTGCCAGGGACAGACTAAGGCTGCAGCGCGTCGTGCGCACTGCTGAGAAGATGATCGGCTGCAAGCTCCCATCTCTCCAGGACCTGTACATCTCCAGGACCCGGAGGCGTGCAGGCCGGATCATAGCCGATCCTTCACACCCTGGTCACGTACTGTTTGCCCCCCTCCCCTCAGGTAGAAGACTTCGGTCCATTCAGACTAAAACCTCCCGGCACATGAACAGCTTTTTCCCCTCTGCCATCAGACTGCTGAACACTAAAGGCCC
Source organism: Pholidichthys leucotaenia (assembly GCA_020510985.1). NCBI lineage: Eukaryota > Metazoa > Chordata > Actinopteri > Cichliformes > Pholidichthyidae > Pholidichthys > Pholidichthys leucotaenia. The sequence goes on from CM035849.1 coordinate 241,683,810, forward strand.
TTTTCCACTAGCCTCACTTGGCCCTACACCGCACCACTCAGCCCGCTTTAGGCGCTTTTCTACTAGCCCCAGCACCGATTAAGCAGGTACTTTTTTCGTACCTGATCCAGGGCAGGGTCTAACCGGGCCGAGTAGGGCTGAGTATGGCTGTGATATGACTTTAAGAGACTGGTCGCCGCTGATTGGTCAGGTTGTAACGTCATGAAAGCGACTTTTTCTGCTGAATTTACTCCACGACCGCCATTTGTAATTGTTCAGCAGTGAACACAGTGCGCCCCTTTAATACGGTATATTATATTAATATACTGTATAATATACTTATATAATAATATACTCCTAATATTATATATTAGGAGGTGCGCAATTTTCTTTCTATATTAGGCAACGATCGCATCCAGCGTGAGTTGGACGGATCTACTTGAAATGCAGGTGTCCGAGCAGATGGCTTCTCAAGGGCACATCCATACTGCCAAACAGTGTCGGGAGAAGCTGAAAAAGCTGAAAAGCGATTATCGAGCAGTGAAGGACCACATTGCTCGAAGTTCAGCGGATGGAAGGAGTGGAAGTGGTTCGCTGAGAGACATTGGGCTCGACACGTCACTGTCACGGCCACCGTCACGGTCACGGCCCTTGGAAACCGTGGATGGTGAGTGTTTATTTGATATTGCGCATCTGTTCGCCACTTGATCCGTTCTATGCCAAGCTCACTGTTTTTAAGAAATAGGAAGGTTGTTAGATTGTGGGTAATGGTTGTTACTGAGGCTCGCGTATTGTTTTGCAGCCAACTGCAGATTCACGCTTGCTTTGTGTTAAGTATTAGCGCGAACAAAACGCTGAATTACGCTTATTGTATTACGGTTAAAAACTTGAGAGTGTTGTGTACATGTTGCACTTTGGTGTTAAGTTTTAAATTGCGTGCATTTTCTTTCTAGAATCGCATTTCATATCACAGGGGTCCACCTCAGTGGAGATGACTGACACAGCGGACTCTCCTGGCGCTGCGTCTGCGTGTGCGTCTGGCTGAGCGCCAGCTGGATCAGCTCCACATCACCAGCTCCATCTGGATCACGTTCAAGTGCCGGTAAGGCACAATAACCACGATTTTTTTTTTTGGTTGAAACAGGTCCAGCAGCGGAAACCAGGGTCGAAAATCCATCCATCCATCCATCTTCTACCGCTTAATCCTTTACAGGTCGCGGGGGGGCTGGAGCCTAACAAGTTATGTACCAAATTGATTAATGCAATTTCCTGTAGCTGCATATTAATTAATTGAAAATGTCTTTTTAAATGTACAAAAAGGTTATTCTTTGGTCTTCACTTATCGGTGTTCCACAACCATTTTTAGGTGTGGTGATTGAAGTGCTGTTGTAACTCCTGTTTTAGACAAACAAATAAAGCTGATGAACTGCCGTTGAAATCAACATGCTTCATTGAAATGCTTTGCGTCAGCTGACTGTATTAACCCATTCAGATTTCTGCGGCCACACTACAAGCAACTAGTTTAAACATTACCCATCCATCCATCCATATTCTTAATCTTAATCCTTTTTAGTTTTGCAGGGGGGCTGCAGCCGAAGACAGCACCCTGCGTGTTGCAAAATCTGCTCTACTGAGGGGCAGCAACATGACAGTTCAGCTTATATACAGCAATGAAGCATAATATAATAGTGACATTCCACCACAGACTTTCACCTGTGTAATTCCATAATATATGTAGTGATCCAGTTTTAACGACCATGCCTTTCTGTCTTTCCATCTAGGCAAGACGAAAACAGACAACTTCCCATCGCTGACCTTACTGTACATCAGCGATGGTCAACATGCATGACGAAGAGATGCGGCTCTTGGAACGGCAACATGACCAGCGGCAAGAATCAGGAGTACATGCAGCATTTGCGACAGGTGGCTGCAGATGTGCGGGCAGATGCGCATGAAGCCTTGGAACAGGACGCTGTGTTACGAAGGGAAGAGCTCGCAGAGATGTCATCGCCCAGTCTGTTTTTTTGTTTGTAAATTTTGCTTCTGGAATAAAATTGTATTGTTTGCATCAAAAGTCTGGTTTATCTGTTATGACACCGTATGAGAAAAGCCAATAATTACATACACATTCCATTCTCTGTTCACTCCACATGCTGCTGTTCATCAGGTCAGGTGTATAGCCTTCTAATGGTAATTTAATTTTTAACAACACAACGAAACGTAATGTCTTGGTAGGTTTTTTTTTTTATTTTAAACATTTGCAATGCGGAATCCATTTCTCTTGAACGGGTACATTTTTTAGGTTATAAGCAGTTGTACAGGTGTGCTTGAACTTGTAGACACTGATAAAGGTAAGTACATGTAAGTTGAATGTTGCATCGCCAGTCCAAATTTAATAAATTAAGAAGGAATCTAGCAAAAATTTGGCACTAATAACAGTAGACAGATTGGACAAGGATACACAACTGTGTTTTTGTTGCACACAACTGTTGTTACCAACAAGTGCAAAATTTATATTCCCTTTTCCCAAAAATTAAAAATCAATTTGTAAGTAAAAGTGGGAGACCTTTACATGGGAAAATATGACATGTATCAGCACATGATTTATAGTTCAATTTGCATTTCCACCTAAGCAAAAGTGGCTTGTCGAGCTGGATTTTTGTGAAGATGGCCTGTGCGGTGTTTCTGCATGTAATTACATACCTGTCAAGTGATACGGTTTCGCCGTATTTTAATACGGGGAAAATGCAATTTTAGCAAATACGGGCGTATTGCCATTTCTGTACGCCAAAGAGAAAAACATACGGGAAAAAAAATTGAGAGTGTGGGGAGGAACACGTCGTGTGTGACCCCCACAGCGTACGGGCGGGCAGAGCGCTCAGCGTGAGCAATAATCACAACAGTGAGAAGTGTGGACTCATCATTAGGCTGATGGCTTTGCACCTTCTTGACAGATAAGCGTTATGAACAAGAGGACAGGTAGATGGACCATGCACAACATTTTATTTACAAAAAACATTTTTGAAATATGTATGCACATAAATGTGGACAAAATAGACAAGTATTGCATCACGTTATATTGTAACATACAGCTTGACGTCCCACCAGGAGGTTTGAACTCACACCTCCCGCTCCGGAGTCCCACACTCTACCTGTGTCGCCAATAGGGTCAACCCAAGTAGGGTGCTTATATTGAGTTCACTACAATATCACCACCCTGCTCCTCTGCTCTCTGTGCCGCTGCCACCACTGGTTCATCTACTGCATCATCCAATGTAGTGTCAAACGTCTCTCCATGACTCTCACACAGATTGTGCAGAGCACAACAAGTCAGCATCATAGATTTAACCAGTTTCATGTCACAATCATTCCTCCTTCCTTCTCTCCTAGTCATCAGCCATGTTTGTTGTGGAGGATTCAGTCGCGTGTGTTTCACGTCACGAGGGTGTGGCGCCGCCTGCTGTTCAACAAATCCCACCCACAGCAGGTGTGCCAGCAGGTGCGCCAGCAGTAGTTGAAAAGCAACTGAGGCTGAACCGAACCGAAGTGAGTAGAGCCGGGTTTTCAAACCGGGGCTGAGTGGGGCTAGTGGAAAAGCGCCTTAAGTGACTTGCTGCGTGGGTTTACTCCGGGGGCTCCGGTTTCCTCCCACAATCCAAAGACATGCATGTTAGGTTAATTGGCTGTTCTAAATTGTCCCTAGATATCTGTCTCCTATAGGCCCTTAGAATAGAGGGTTAGTACTAGTGAAAGCGCTTTGAGTGGTCTTTGTGACTAGAAAAGCGCTATATAAGTGCAGGTTAGTTAGTTAGTTATTGACTCTCGTGCACTATATACAGCAGCTCATGTCGTTCATCACTGTTTTTCTGTTGCATTATCGACTGCACTGTGGTACCCCATATTATCTGCTACTTGCTAATTTATTTAAAACTGCCTTGACTAGTATTACTCATTATTATTATTATTATTATTACTTATTATTCTACACTTATTGCATGTTTTTAGTCTTTTAGTTTTTAGTCTCTATCTCATCATGTTTTTAATGTTGCAGCATGGCACAGAGACAAATTCCTAGTTTGTGTACTACATGAACAATGGCAATAAATCTGATTCTGATTCTGATTCTTAATCCAAGCTGTAAGAAGTAAGATCAAATTTCATAGTGCCTACCACCCACAAAGTACAGGTTTTGTAAAAAGAAAAATGGTACAATCAAACTAATGATTAACCCTACACCATCCTTATGTATTGCCTGACCTCTCACCACTAATCACGTCTAACAAATACATCTCGGAGCACATTGATTCTGTCAAGGGTTCTTTCTGCTCCACAGGAGGAAGCGGATAACCCGTTACAACCTGGAGATTATGTCTTCATAAAGAACCACCTCCGACAACACTGGACACTCCCACCCCCACTGCCATACGTATTGCTGAACGACCATCTTGGATTCACCTTTCACACGTTAAGAGACTACAGGTGCCTGTAAGTGAACTAACTTGTTTCCCTGAGTAAGTCCAGCTACAAAGGGGGCTTGGTCCTTCTAAGGACAGAGCCGTCTCAAACCTGGTGAAGATAGGGGCCCGGATGGGTACTCTCAGGTGGAGGCATGGCACCAAAGGTACTGATGACTCTGTGTTCCATACTTCTCATGACTGTGGGGTGGGGGACCATTTCTGATTCCAGGACGAGGAGCCCGCAAAACATAATGGACAATACATGGACTCTATGCACAACCTGTGGTACCAAACAATGGTGGTTTCGGTGAGAGGACTGGGAATCAACGCTTCTTGCTATGTGTGTTCATTGCTACCCCATTCACACAAGACTGCAATCCCCATGATCCCTGTGCCACCGAAGAGCGAAGAGGAGACAGCTGGAGTGACAATAGCGATGACCTCACGTCTCAATCTGCTTAATTCAAGTAATGGTGTTAGACATTGGTTGGTAAGAAATTTGTCTGAAGGATATCTGAATAAATTGAATGTCACTGTTACTGATTACACTGGGTCAAAGTTAAGAATATTCAACACTACTGGAATTGGGAAGTCTTTGCTTGCTGTTAAAAAGCCCTTGATGAAGGTAAATCCTACACTGTTTACTTCACCAATCTGTTTTAATAAAGCTTGTAATGAAAATAATTTCAGTCTAGGTTTTTCACCAAGGTGTAATGATGTGAAGACGGCAACCTGTGGAGTAAGATACCATGATTCTGTTTTTTTTTTCCCACAATATCTTTATTGAACCTTTTTTTTTTTAGCAAACATGATACAATCAATCAAACACTAACACTAAAGTACTACAAAAAAAAAATGCACTAAAAAACACCAACAACCACCAACAAAATCAAATCTTCAACAATGCTCCTCTGTTTAGTCTAGACAATCCAATACATAAGTATACATATTATGTTCACCAGTTTGGAATTTACAAGGTCCACACATATCATTCACCTTCTTCTTCAAGAGTTATGTTTAAATTTTTTACATAATCAATAAAAGGTCTCCATATATTCTCAAACACAATTTCCTTTGATTTCAGTATATATGTTATTCTTTCTAATGGAAGGTTTGTTAACATCTGTCTTAACCACTGAGTCGCATCTGGTCTATGAGTCTTTTTCCATAATAGTGCAATACATTTTTTGGCATTAAGCAAACTGAGGTCTATGAATGTTCTTTCACTTTTATTAAAATTATGCTTTTCTGGGTACAGACCCAACAAAAACAGTTTAGGATTCAATATGATTTGTTTTGAGATTACTTTTTCAATTGTTACCCTCACCTCTTCCCAAAACATTCTTATTAATCTACATTCCCATACACAATGAAATAGAGTTCCTTTACTTTCCATGCACTTTGTGCATGTATCTGGTATATTTTTGTTACATCTATTTAACTCCTCCGGTGTAACATACATCCGCATTAACCATTTGAAATGTATCAATTTAAGGCGTACATTTATTGATTTGGTTTGAGCTTCTGTACAAGCCAATTCCCATTGTTCCTCTGAAATTTCAGTTTGCAGATCTTCTTTCCAGTAGTTTAATCTTTTCAGTGAATTTTCACTTGAAAATAGTGTCAATGAGTTATAAAACTCTGAAATAATACCCTTTCTTTTACTATCTTTCATCAACATTTTTTCCAAGGATGAATAGATAGGTCGAGTGAGAGCTTTATTTTGATTTGATCGAATAAAGTTTCTAAGTTGAAGATATTTAAAAAAATGTGTTCTATTGAGATTAAATTTGATCCTCAACTCTTCAAAAGACATTATGTTTTCTGCACATGGCAAATATAAATCCTGAATCTTTTGTATCCCTTTTAAATTCCATACTTTAAATACAGCGTCCGCTCTCCCTGGTTTAAAATATTGATTACCCCATATTGGACTAAATTGTGACAATAACTGTGGTTCTTTTAAATAGTTTTTAGCTTCACACCATATTTTGATCATATGCTTTACAAATGGATTTTTAACTTGTTTTTGTAATTTTTTTGCCGAATCTGAGTATATGAATATGGGAAGAGGTAAAGGTAAATTGTATGATTCCATTTCAGTCCAGTGAGGGAGATCATTTGATGAAAAATAATATGTCATAGACCTCAGTTGTGCCGACCAATAATACAACATAAAATTTGGACATTTCAGACCTCCACGATCAAATGGTAAATATAATAAAGACAGACGTAATCTAGCCCTCCTGTTGTTCCATATAAATTCCACTAACTTTTTTTTAATTCTTGAGAATAAATCTAAAGGTGGTGGTAAGGGAATGTATTGAAATAAATAAAGTATTTTAGGTAAGATATTACTTTTAAGTATATTAATTCTCCCGATCATCGACATTGGTAGTGACATCCATCTCTGAAGTAACTCATCAATATCTGTCATTAAGGCTTCATAATTGACACTGGCGATTGATTCTAGCTTAGGCACAATTTGGATTCCTAAATATTTAAACTGATTTACAACATTGAATTGATTTACCTCAGGGGCTGGGTAATTTCTCTGGGTCTCATTTAGCATTAATATTGAAGATTTAGTTTTATTTATTTTATATCCTGATATTTCCCCGAAATTCTTTATTAAATTCAACAAGGTCGGAATTGATTTTTTTAAGATTCGACATAAACAAAATTATGTCATCGGCATACAGGGAGATTTTATGTTCTGTTGGTCCAACTTTAATTCCATATATTTGTGACTGTAGACGTATCGCCATAGCTAAAGGTTCAATTGCCATAGTAAACAGTAAAGGTGAAAGTGGACAGCCTTGTCGACATCCTCTATTGATTTTTATTGATTTTGAAATATTGTTATTTGTTAGGATTTCTGCAGTAGCATTATTATATATTATCTGAACCCATTTTATGGGAACCGGGCTGCACGGTGGCGCAGTGGTTTAGCACTGTGGCAGCACAGTTTTACCCTCGGCCGGGGGATCGCGGGGATCATGAGATCGTGGGTTCGATCCCAGCCCCCGACCAACAGTGAGCTGTGTGGAGTTTGCATGTTCTCCCCGTGTTGCGTGGGTTTACTCCGGGATTTCTCCGGTTTCCTCCCGCATACCAAAAACATGTAGGTTTAGGGCGCTCGCGCACGCAGCGACCAGCAGCCAGTGGCTTGTCACCAGACTGCAAACCAAATCTACCTACGGGTACAAATAAGTAACAAAAAAAATAAAAAAAAAAAAAAATTATGAAATTATTTCCAAGTCCAAACCTTTGTAAGACTTCAAAAAGAAAGGGCCATTCAACTCTATCAAAGGCTTTTTCGGCATCCAGTGATAAGAGAGCTGTATCCGGTGCTTCTTTATTAGAATAAATAATATTAAATAGTCTTCTTACATTATGGAAGCCTTGTCTTCCCTTTATAAAGCCATTCTGATCTCGATTAATAATATTTGGTAAAATTTCTTGTATTCGTCTTGCTAAAATTTTACAGATTATCTTAAGGTCGGCATTTAATAGGCTTATTGGTCTCATATTTTCACATTTATTAGAGGGCTTACCTGGTTTTGGCAACAGTATAATTAAGGCATTATTCATATATGATGGTAAATTACTATTTTGAAATGCTTCTAAAACCATTTCCAAAAAAGGTTTTGTTAATTTATTCTTAAATTTTTTATAAAGGTCAACTGGAAGACCATCTGGTCCTGCACTTTTTCCTGATTTCATATTATCAATGGCTAGTCCAACTTCTTCTTGACTAATTTTAGACTCCAGTATCTCCCTATTTTCATTTGGAATACACGGTATAAATAGTTCGTTCAAAAACCCATGTAGTTTTGTTAAGTCAGATTCATTTTTGGTATCATATAATTTTTCATAGTAATCTCTAAAGGCTCTATTAATTTCTAAAGGATCTATAACTACCTGTCCGTTACTTACAATACTGGTAATTGGTGTTTTAGATTCTAATTGTTTAATCTGCCATGCCAATAACTTTCCTGATTTTTCACCTTGTTCATAAAAAGATTGTTTCAATCTTAGAAGACTCGAGGCAGCTCTATTCGCTGATTTTTTGTCATATTCAGCTCTCAAAATCAGTAATTCGTTCTCCAACCTTGGATCTCTTCCTGCATATACTCTTTCTTGAAGAATTTTTATTTTATGTTCCAATTGGACTCTCTCCTCTCGAGTCTTCTTAGATTTTGAACCTGTATAACTAATAATATGTCCCCTAATAAAAGCTTTGAAAGCCTCCCACTTTACACATGCTGATGTTTGTGTAGTATTGATATCAAAGAACTCATCTATCTGTTTTTCTATATACTTAACAAATTCCTCATCCTGAAGCCATTTATGCTGAAATTGCCATCTACCTGGTTCCTTTGTCAATTTCTTATCTACATATATTAGACAGCAGGGTGCATGATCAGAGATCACGATGTTATCATAAAAACAGTTTTGAATCTTGGACCTTAATTCTGTGGAGATCAAAAAATAATCTATACGTGAGAATGTCTTGTAGGTATTGGAATAACAAGAGTATGCTTTAACTTGTGGTTTCATTTCTCTCCATATATCTATCAATTTCAATTCTTTCATAAAATGATTAATGGTCATCCTACATCCATTGTGCGTACAGTCCAGTCCTGTTGATCTATCTATACCAGGATTCAATGTACAATTAAAATCCCCTGCTATTATATGTTTCCCTGTTAGTGATGATAAGATAAGAAATAAATTAGCAAAGAACTTTTGATCATCTATATTGGGACCATACAAGTTCACCAAATTTATGTTTTCTAATAGCAAAGATCCTTGAATGATTACATATCTTCCAAATTTGTCTCCAATTACATTTTTCACTTGAAATGGGACTGATTTATGTATGAGAGTCATAACTCCCCTGGCTCGGGATGAAAATGATGAGGTGAAAACATTTCCTTGCCATCTACTCCTAATTCTTTTTACATCTTCCTCTATTAGATGAGTTTCTTGTAAAAACACAATTTTTGAACCCATGTCTTATTTTATTCATAACTTGTTTAAGTTTTTTTAAATTTTGTAGACCTCTGCAATTCCATGAAGTTAAATTAAGATTAACGCTTTGATTTATGATCAATAGGGAGTTTGGGATTATCTTGCAGTGTAAACATGCTCAAACAGAAAAGCAAAAAAATGAGTGGTTGAACATTCACCCTACAAACTACACACAAACGAATTCCCCGTTCCCACATTTGTGGCAATCCCCCCAAAAACAAAAGAAAAATTCCGTCTCCCGATATAGCCATCGACCGTTCCACACCCATGAGGATCAGCCAAAGCCACTCCTTCTTCATCCTCCCAATCACCCTAACTCTACTGCTTTTAATAACGTAACATTAACTCTCTTCTGTAATTTTCCAATTTAACTCTAAAATTTTTTAGCAATTTTTTTTTTTTTTTTAAATATGTAACACAATCTATATTTTGTAATCTTGTTATATGCTTCTAATCAGTTAAATGCTCAAATATTCTACCCTATATTCTGTTCATGCTTAGCTCCCACCAGTCTCTTCCTGGATCTTCTTGATGAGCTCCTGCGCCTCCTCGGGGGTCTTGAAGATGTGTGTTCTGCCCTCATATGTGACCAGAAGTCTTGCAGGGTGAATCACTCCATGACGAATCTCAAGGTTGCGCAGTTCTTTGCGGATGGGGTCAAACTGCTTCCTTAATTGTTGGATTCCTGAGGCCAAATCTGGGTAGAACCGCACCTGCTGATCTTGGTATTTAATTTCTCCTTTGGCCCGCACCGCGTTGGAGATCGTCATCCTGTCTCTGTAGCTGAGAAACTTCATAATTAACGTCCTCGGTGCTGCCTTGTTACCTCTCGGTGGGCCAATTCGGTGGGAGCTTTCCAAGACGACTGATGATTTTAGCTCCGCGTTGTTCAGCGCCTCCGGGATCCACCCCTCCAAAAAGGAGCATGAATCACGACCTTCGGCTCCCTCCGGTAAACCCACCAGCCTCAGGTTGTTCCGTCTGGACCGGGATTCCAAGTCCAGAACGCTATTTTCCAGATCTTTATTTTTTTTTTCCAAAGTGCGCACCTTTATTTTAAGTCCGCTGATTTCATCCTCCGCACTTGAAACACGAAGCTCCGCCTGCGTCACTCGCTCCACGCAGTCACCCAACTCCTTTCTCATTGCATCCAACGCTGCCATAATCCCATCAAGTTTAGCGGAAAAGTCTGCTCTCATTGAGCTAATGGCAGCCAGCGCTGCACCTGTGCCGCCATCGTCAGCAGCAGCAGTTACCGCACCACCGCTAGTTTCATCCGCCATATCCGCAGCTTTTTCTACTGCGCCACAAACTTTAAAGTCCGTTAATTTGGACTGCTTCGGCGATTCAATTTTTCCCCCTCCTGATTTCCCAGCCTTAGTCTTCACCGGCATATCCTCACCCAAACGCTGGGAAAAGTTCTGTTCCAAATGAGAGAGTTATTTGCCGAATCTTTATTTCCAGGAGCAGAGCAGAGTGATACGTGTCCTTCTAGGCGGCCGCCATAACCGGAAGTCCCCATGATTCTGTTTGTAGAAATGCATTTCACTTTCCCTATATTGCTACTGGAAATTTTACCTTAAAGAGCAAAAATTGTACTTTTAACTGTAGCAATAATCCTACTGTTTTTTGGCCAAATGATGATGGGTATGGATGTTAAGGGTCTAATGCTTACTCATTACTTCCTCCAGGGTGGTGTGGCAGATGCTACATAGCTATTTTGATCCCACACATTAGCATAAGTTCAAATCTCACACATAAAATGAAGACAGCATACTCCCATTATTATCATCCTGATCAAACTGAAATTCACACCAGGGCACGGAGAAGTACAACCCCAGATATGCAACAACTAATAGGTAGGCTGTCTGGGAAACAGAGGATTAGTGATTTCAAAATTGTAATGAGTACTCTTTTTCCAATGTATGGCAGTTACCTGGCTACATATCACATAAATGCGTTAGCATGGACAGTGGAAAATCTAACTGTATTAACGGAACAAGGTTTCACAGCTTTAACTGAGGAGCAGAAATTCTCAAGGATGATGACATTGCAAAACAGGATGGCTTTAGATTTAACATTAGCTGCACAAGGAGGAGTGTGTCATGTTATTGGCCAGGAGTGCTGCATACATCCCAGATTTTAATCAGAATCTCTCTCACATTATTAGCCATTTAAATGACATTTTACACTTACAACACACTTTAGATGAAGATAAGGGTTGGAGCCCCTGGGATTGGTTTCAAAGTGGAACTTGGTGGCAAATTCTTTTGAAGTGGTTGACCCCATTGATTGTGATATTGGTCTTATTCAGTGTGCTCTTCATGTGTGTTATTCCCTGTATGAGATCTATGATTACAAGGGCCACTGTTCATCATACTTTTCTGTTGCAAACTGCTATGTTGAAACTTGAGTGTAAAGGACAATATGCAGCTCTTTCAAAAACTGATGATGACTGTGAAGATTGTGAATAATCTCCTGTATAATTGGAATATGATGCAAATGATGGGCATGTAGAAAATCGAGAGAAGTTACATGTTTCTGATGAATAAAAGCATCCCTAAATGAAAACTGTGATAAAAAATGATAAAACAGGAGGGAAATGTCAGAAAATTGTTTATCATGCATGTTCAATCATTTATCATTTTATAATTACTAACATCATTATCATTATCATTGCATAACCATCTTATATGATTAAAATGTATACTGCATGCATCTTCTATGAGTTTATAGCGTACTGTATTGTTTAAGTGGACCTATTGAGTGTCCTTCATTAAGATGTGCTTAGAAGTCAAAGTGTCTCACCAGACCAGACTATGTATATGATAAGAGGTCTGGGAGTGAGGGAGAATTAATCTTGTTTTCCTATGAAATGCTGTGACTATGATTAACTTGGAGTCTGGGGCACACCTGCAAGGCCATGTTTTCAGTCCAGGCCAGTGTTTTGTATACTCATATTATGACTGTGAATTGTATCCAGTAGATGTTTGTGTGACTGACTATGTATAAATACTTCCTGATTGTTTTTTTATTGCCAGTGCTGCATTTTCTGTTAAAAGTATGGCACTCCTTGCAAGTAAAGAGCTCATATGAGGAATATACTTGTGTCATGAATCTTATTTGAGGTAACGAACCAACATACGATCACTCTAAAGTTTCAAGATTCTGACAAGTAGTCAATGTGATATTGTTGTGGTGCTATGATGGGTATGTGGGAGCTATCAATAGCACCAACACAGTGTGGTAGCCCCCATCTGTTCTCTCAGTTTGCAACAATTATTTCACAACAAATCAGCCATCTGAAACACACACACAGCATACATATTTTAATACCTTTAACAGCGATAACCTGGCGCCATCACAACGTAGTATGCAGGATTATAATGACTGTAGCAAGCATTAGCATTCGTTAGCTTACCCTCATCCTCGTCTTTCGAGTAGCTTGCATCCTCACGTTTGCGGCTTCATATTCCGCTATGGCACGCAGAGCCTTCTCTGGCTCTTCTGTTTGGCCTTTACTGTGACAAAAAGCCACAGAGCAAGCAGTACGTAAATCATCCCCTTGTAATCCTCCATTTTGTGTGTTGCGTGCTTTACGTCATGGTAGAGTTGCGCCGCCTTGCTGTAAAAAAGTCCCACCCACCTCAGGAGGTACTCTGCTGTAATGGAAACAAAAGCGTGCCGAGTTGTGTAAAGCTGAGTCGAAGTGAGTAGGGTCAAACAGGTACTAGTGGAAAAGGGCCAAAGGGCTGATTGGTCAGGGTGTAACGTCATGAGAGCAACGTCTTCACCAGAATCTTCAGCCACCATTTGCAAAAATTCTTCAGTGAGCGCGCGAGCGGCAGTGTAAACACGATAGAATGGCTTCACAGAAATGAACACCGTGGTCCAACAGACTTTTCTGTGCCTTTTGGCTGATGAGAGAATCCAGAGGGAACTAGACGGAGTGACCCGAAATTAATTTACGGCCACCAACCAGCAAATAACGGGAGGTACACTGGTGTCGACCCGACCATGGCAGTTGAAAACCAGGCTGGTGAGTGATGTAATATTATGCATCTTTTACGTTATTTATGTCATAACTATCGTGCCACACTGCACCTTACAGTCTAACTGGTACCTCACATTTCACTCTGCTCCTGATAGTCCTTCATTGTGCAGTGGAACGATTCATGTGTTTATACGGGTCATCATATATTAAAGGTGTGATGACACGATTTTGACTTTTTTTTTTAGCATGTTGTGTAAACCCGAAAGTCATTGTCAATGATCAATATAATATTTGCAACCACGCCTGCATAACATAGTTATCAAAAAACCGGAGCCGCTGACTGGACTGTGGTGCCGCCCACCGAATGAAGAAGGAGTCGGAAATGACGTAAGCGAGAGAATGGACGCCGGTGTTGTTGACTGGAATGCCAGCAGCTTTGTAGCTCACAGTTTCTCTGGTTTCTTATTTTAGTTTTACGGCTATGCCTTCACGTTGTGTTGCAGACTTAGATAAAACAGCAGGCCATGAAAGACCACATCACACGCTTCAGCTCCAACTGTCATAAGCCTCCTCGTGTGTTACACAGGAGGAGCGCACAAGGAGGGGTAAGGATGAATGGATTTACGCGCAGGATTCACCACAGCACATGTATTGAACATAAGACTGATGACAACAGTTCCCAAAAAGGTGAAGACTTACAAAAATAAACAAACACTTACAGTTGGCGTTCGGGGCCGATATTGCCTAGCAAACGCATGGAGAGGAGACGTGTTAACCACGGTTGCGCCCCAGGGCCGACATCGCTTCAAGGGGCGCCGTTTATGTATGTATAGTATGTATTTCAGTGTGCTTTCCTCTCCTTAGCCACTGTTTGGCCGGCAGCTGTTAGATAGCCGCTTTGACCTACTTTCTGTGAGTGCATGCTGACAGCTCGCCGGTCCGGCCACGCCCCCTCCTATCATTATCACTAGCTGATTCCCCTACCGCTGATCATCTTTCCCGGTCCTCGCCCAGGTGCTTCTCATCACACCATCACCAGCAGTGCGTGTACTTAAGTGGCCGTTTGCCAGTCACATACTGCAGGTCCATAGTATCGTCATCCGTGCTGTTAGTCTGCCAGTATTTTCAACACTCTCACGACGCGTTAGCCACTCCATGTTCGCCATGGTTCTCGTGCGCCCTTGAAGCGATGTCGGCTCTGGGGCGCACCTGTGGCTAACACGTCTCCTCTCATTCGTTTGCTGGGCGATGCCGGCCCCTGAACGCCATCAGTAAGTATGTTTGTGTTTTTTGTACGTCTTCACCTTTTTGGGAATTGTCTGTCTTTCTGTATTAAATGTGTTGTGGTGAACCCTGCATGTACTGTAAATCCTCGTTATTTCATCTTCCCTCTCCGTGCGTTGCGTAAGAGTGCACGGAGGGTCATGACATGTCCTGCTCCTGACAGCAAATACTCTCCTCCTCTGTTGTCATGCTCACACACAGACCACACTGGCACCTGCAAAAATAAAAAATAGTATCTTTTGATTCGTTTATTTGGGGGGGGGGGTGCAGTGAAAGTATCAGGTAGATGTTTCAATTTTATTATAAATACACTGCTATGATTTTATTGAAAACTCGGGTTTAAATAAATTATATTTATGAACAAATAATTTGTTGCAATACCACTCGGTGTTCCCCTGCCATGTGTTTGTCACTGCTGCTGCGGCGGACGTGTGCCTCACCACCGTCACTCTAACTCTGACTCGCTCGGCACGATGTCCGCTTGGTATGGCTTAAACCTATAAGGTCTGATGCCCCCAGATTCTTCATTGTCATCCCATTCTTCTGAACCATAATCGTCTGAAGATTGGACAACACAAACCAATTCCAGACTATATGTGCTGGAACCACCGTCAATGTTTGACCACTTCCATCCTTCGTGTACAATGGGCAGCAAAGTGCTGTGTTCTCCCGATGATATCACAACATGGCCGGGGTTTTTTCCAGCCACTGACACAATTGGTGACGTGGCGACCATGAAAACGTCGGATATTCGAGTGAAAAAAGGTCTGTTTGACTTAGAACTGCACAAACCCACCTATTTCGTCATATTGAAATTATGTGTTGCAAAATTAGATGCAGTCAAAATTGTGTCATCAAACCTTTAAGCTATGATGTATATAGGTTTTATAGTCGTGTTAGTTTTACTTGCCATGGGTAATCCCTTTGTCATGCGTGTGTTTCTGTCGTTTGGTTGTCTACTGTCATGCTGCTGTTACACTGTAATGTCCCAGTTTGGGATCAATAAAGAACATCTATTTATCTTATCCCAGTGGTGGTGGAAAGGTCATTTTGAACAAACAACACCGTTGTCTTCTGTATGCAGACAACGAACTAGCTAGTTAGCCATCAATGCCAACTCCATGCTCTGCTTGTATTTTGTGCTTGTGTCGACATCTGACAAAATAATGTTTTTTTTTTTTTTTACATGTTGCACTTCTGTGCTATGCATGTACTTAAGTTGTGTGTATTTTTGTTCTAGAGTCTGACTAGCATCTGCTTTGACACCGGCAACGGAGCACGACACAGCAACATGTTATGACTGGTAAGGAAAGTTGCACACCCTGTTGTTTTTAGTAGTGGTGGACAAAGTACTCAGATCCTTTGCTTTTTAAGTTAAAGTACAGATAAAGTGTCAAAACTAAAGTAGCACAATTTCCACTGAAGTAAAAATATTAAAGAACTCACTTTTGAATGTACTTCAAGTATAACTAGTGCATGCCTGTAGAAAACAAGTATTCCTGTCTGAAACAGGTAGCCCAATCTGGCTTTACAAGCCCAAATGTAGGCTATGTTTGAAAGTGGAATACAGAGGTGTAGCCTATATGCAGGCAATCACACATTAGATTTTGACAAATATGAAAGGGACTGAACTGAGATTTATTTGATTATGTGAATATTAATTACAGAATAACTGAAAATGAATGGGACATCCAATATTAGCCACCGTTTTAAGAACTGCTTGTTTATTTTTTGTCAGATCCCTTATTTGTGTGATCTTTTATGAGTTATATTCATAACAATGGATCTTGCACTTCAGGGAATGGGAGTTGTTCAGTCACCATTATAATTTAGTTTATATATGTAGTTTATAGTTTGTCGATAAACTCATGCAGTACTGTAACAGGATACATTACAAATATTTGAGACCCATTGTAGTGCATCCTTTTATATTGTAGCAATATCAGTACAAAACACCGCCCACACTTCTTGAAGCCAGGGCATGAAGAGAGAGCGGTGACAGAGCAGTGACTAAACTTTTATTGATAAAAATTACATATCTTGACTGAGCGACTCCATACTTGGGGATGCACACCCTCGTAACCTCAGCAAAGCACATACAGGTGCATCTCAATAAATTAGAATGTCAGCAAATAGTTGATTTATTTAGGTAATTCAATTCAAAAAAATTAAACCAGGGTTTCCTCTGGTAACATTTCTGGGCGGCGGGCCACCTCACCAGAAAAATTACCGCCAGGCCAATGAGGAGATATTGACGCCGCCGAGGACACAGTCCAAGGACGGATAATTTTTTCACATATAAGGAGTTGTTCAGAACTCCTTATAAGAACTCCTGATACAAAGACATACAGGGATGATATAGAGTGAAGTACGTGGCGGTAATGCACCTGTAAGATGGTTGCCGACCAAATCCAGGGATGTGATTTGGGGTTGGGGAAATTATCTGAAAATTTAGCAGGGGGTCTGGGGGACATAGTCCCCCAGTGGGGTCCGGGGGGTAAGGGGGGCAAAGCCCCCCCGAAGCTCCTGGGTTTTTATGATTTTTAAGTACCAGAACTGTGCTTAAATGACATAAAACAAACAGCTGAATGCCACTTATTACTGTATAATATTGACTTATGTTCCAAGAAGATAGCATTCCTAAAATATTTCAACAAGCATTATCCATCACATGCTTTAAACACTTGATCAAATCAAAATCAGTTAATTTTATCTATTCCACAATAGAAATAAAATTCCAACATACCATTACTTTTTATAATTTCAGCATTCATTTCAGATCACCAGTTTCAATCTCCATTGAGTCTTGAGCAGTTCATTTTGCACAATCACTCATGTAGCCAAGTCTCAGAAATATTCAAAAGTTATGAGTCAATGTCCACAGTGCACTGTCAATTTCAAACCGTTTGGAATCATAAAAGTAATGTAACTAAATTGTTTTGCTATTTTTTTCTCCTCAACATAAGATAAGATAAGCCTTTATTAGTCCCACAATGGGGAAATTCCAGGACTGCAACAGCACAGGGATAGCAACACTCAGAGCAACAATCAGAAGGCAAGAAAAAAAAAGAACAGCTGTTAAACACACACACACACACACACACACACACACACACACACACACACACACACACACACACACACACACACACACACACAATATATACTGTATATACATATACACTACCGTTCAAAAGTTTGGGGTCACTTAGAAATTTCCTTATTTTTTAAAGAAAAGCACTTTTTTTCGATGACAATAACTTTAAACTAATCAGAAATACACTCTATACATTGCTAATGTGGTAAATGACTATTCTAGCTGCAAATGTCTGGTTTTTGGTGCAATATCTAGATAGGTGTATAAAGGCCCATTTCCAGCAACTATCACTCCAGTGTTCTAATGGTACAATGTGTTTGCTCATTGCATCAGAAGGCTAATGGATGATTAGAAAACCCTTGTGCAATCATGTTAGGTCTGCAATGCTGTAATTGCTGCAAATGGAGGATTCTTTGACGAAAGCAAAGTTTGAAGGAAAAAAATATTATTTCAAATACAAATCATTATTTCTAACCTTGTCAATGTCTTGACTATATTTTCTATTCATTTTACAACTCATGGTGGTAAATAAGTGTGACTTTTCATGGAAAACACAAAATAATTGTCTGGGTGACCCCAAACTTTTGAACGGTAGTGTATATATATAGTATATATATATATATATATATATAGACACAGTGCGGAGCATTATGGTTGGTGAATGTGCAGCAGAAAGTCTAAGCTCTCTCCGCGGATGCGGCAGGCCAGCTGGAAGTCTTTGGGCATGATGGTGACCCTCTTAGCGAAGAAGAGACCCACCAGGTAGGCCTCGCTGGCCTCCTGCAGAGCCATGACGGCGAAGCTCAGGAAGCGCAGGTCGGTCTTGGAAGTCCTGAGCAATCTCCCTCACCAGGCGCTGGATGGGCAGCTTACGGATGAGCAGCTCCGTGGATTTCTGGTAGCGACGGATCTCTCTCAGAGCCACGGGCCTGTGACGGTGAGGCTTCTTCACTCCGCCAGTGGCCAGTGGCCGGAGCGCTTTTCCGAGCAGCCTTGGTGGCTAGCTGCTTCCTGGGGGGCTTTTTCCTCCAGTAGATTTTACGGGCGGTCTGCTTGGTTCTTGCCATCGCTCTTTATTATTCTGTCTTATATTTCTTGCACACCGCCTAAACTCCAGCCCGGCACCCGCGTCGTTTTCGCTACAGTTCCCGGTATGTCGAGTTTCACCGTTAGCACCGGGTGGCGGTTGAGTGCTAGCTAGCACTAGCTCTTCCTGCTGTAAACAGTGGCTCCGTCCGCCGACTCGGGAGACCTTTGGGGCGATCTGTGTGTCCGTGATATACAGTATATATACAGTGATCCCTCACTTATCGCGGTTAATGGGTTCCAGAACCGACCGCGAAAAGTGAAAAACCGCGAAGTAGCGTCACCCCTAATGACGTCACCCATAAATAATACGTACGTTCATTCTCTCACTCTCTCTCTCTCATATGATACGTGTGTGTGTGTGTGTACGTGTACATACATAGGTAGATGTAAATAAAGTGTACATAAATATGTTTTTAGAACTCTTTTATTCTTATAACAAGATACGTAACTCAAGATGAAGATGATTTACTTCACAGGTTAATGAGAGCTTTACTGCTCCTCAGGTGACGCCTCATCGTCAGGTGCTAGAGGCGCAGGATCATCGAGGGCAGCTTCCGATAGAGCTGGAGAAGCTGCAGGAGGCGGCGTAGTGGCTCGACGGGAAGACTATTTCGCACAAAATGGCACAAGAGAACAGCAAAAAGTTCCACGCTGCAAGACTACGCAACACGAGCGATAAAGAGCAATGAATGCGGTCTTCCTTCCCTTCATGGGCGCTCGGCAGGGAGAGGAGGTGGGTGAAACGTCTCGGCCAATCAGCTTGTGGGGTGAAACGTCTCGGCCAATCAGCTTGCGAGATTTCCGAGCCGAGCCAACACAAGAACAGCGAACAGAGAGGTGGATTTTTTGAGTTGTGCGGCTCTCCGTGTTGATACCTGATGGTCTAATGTAGTCTCCCTGCCTTCTGCTTGCGCCCGCCCATTATTTGTCAATTTTGAATTTTTGATTAATATTTTTGAAAAATCCGCGATGCACTGAGGGCGCGAAAGGTGAAGCGCGAAGTAGCGAGGGATCACTGTATAGAGTGAAAGGTGTAGAAAGAAGAAGGAAGATAAAAAAAAGGCTGTTGCAACGGGCAGCCAACTCGTGTGGCGCCACCGGTCTGGCAGAACTGGGAAAAAAAAAAAAAAAAAAAAAAAAAATCAATGTCAACATCAATGTCAGGGCACTGCAGGAGTTTTGGGGGATGGTTAACTTTTATAACCGTTTCCTCCCCCGCGCAGCCCAGCTCATACAGCCGTTGTACGGCGCACTCAAGAAACGGAAACCGGCGGACAGAGTTGACTGGACTCCTGAGCGGGAGCAGGCGTTCTCTGAGGTTAAAACAGCTCTGGCAAACGCTGCAGTACTGGCGCACCCAGACCCGGTGGCTCGGATAGCGCTCACTACCGAAGCCTCGGACATGGCCATAGCGGCCGTCGTGGAGCAATGCGTTGCCGGTTCTTGGCAGCCGCTCACCTTTTTTAGCAGGTCTTTGCACGACAGTGAGCGTAAATGCAGGGTGTTCAACAGAGAGTTACTGGCTCTCCACCTGGCCATACGCCACTTCCAGTTCTGGCTGAAAGGGCGCACCTTCACTGCGTTCATGGACCACAAGCCGCTAACGTGCTTAATGTACTTCATCTTCCTGGAAGACAAAAAAAGCGGTATTCCGCGAATTAGCGGAAAAATCACATCCCTGACGAACACGCCGCCATGAATTTTTGACAAAGCATACAACGAGCCATTTGTTTGGTCCAATCGTTTGCAACTATCCAATCGCAGGGCTGTTTACAATACAGCAGTAGCTTGAGTACAAAACATCCGGGTTATTGCGGGAGACTTGACCTGGGGAAGCGCTGAGCGCTTATGTAATCGTGTTGATTTTCGCTAAAATTGGTAACAATAAGGTACCTTACCCCCCCTAAAATTTTCTCAACGGATTTAGACGATTCACAGAAATGATCAATTTGAAAATAAATCGGCGGAAATCTGGGGATCGGCAGAAAATTGCCATCTCTGATAAAAGTAACACAGCATTTCAGAAAAGGAACATCATACCAATAGTAAAATATGGTGGTGGTAGTGTGATGGCCTGGGGCTCTTTTGCTGCTTCAGGACCTGGAAGACTTGCTGTGGTAAATGAAACCATGAATTCTGCTTTCTGCCAAAAAATTCTGAAGAATGTCCGGCCATCTGTTCGTAACCTCAAGCTGAAGCGCACTTGGGTTCTGCAGCAGGACAATGATCCAAAACACACCAGCAAGTCCACCTCTGAATGGCTTAAAGAAAAACAAAATGAAGACTTTGGAGTGGCAGTCCTGACCTGAATCCGATTGAGATGCTGTGGCATGACCTTAAAAAAGGAGGTTCAAGCTCGAAAACCCTCCAATGTGGCTGAATCACAACAATTCTGCAAAGATGAGTGGACCAAAATTCCTCCATAGCACTGTAAAAGACTCATTGCCAGTTATCGCAAACACTTGTCTGCAGTTGTTGCTGCTAAGGGTGGCCAAAACAGTTATTAGGTTTAGGGGGCAATCACTTTTTCACACAGGGCCATGCAGGTTTGGATTTTTTTTCCCCCTTAATAATAAACACATTCATTTAAAAGGAACTCTGATTATATTGGCATGTTAGCTCTATATGCTTTATTTTAATGTTAGTAACATAACTATAATTTAATTTTTTGAAAATAATTCCCAGTTTTATATATTTTTAAAAAACTTTATTATGATTTTTGTTTACGTCGCAATGCATTCTGGGTAGTGACGTAGAATGGTTGCAGCCGTTTTTTCTGTCTTATAAAAGCCAAGAAGCGAAGCTACTAACTACTGCCATTTGTCAGTGAAAATGCCACATTGCGCGGCTTCTGGATGTAATTTCCAATCAAAGGGAAATAAAGAGAGCGGGGTAAGCCTCCATAGCTTTCCTAAAGAGGGAAAGTTGAGGAAAAAGTGGGGCGGAAGCGGCTCAGCAGGTCGTCTAATAACCCGATGGTTGGCGGTTCGCATCACGCTCTCCCCAGATATCCTGCCGTTGTGTACCTGGGCAAGCATTGTGCATGCCTGATAAAGCTGACATATGTATTAATCACGCTATGATAAAGCACAATATCGCGCATGAGACATGCCTGTGATCGCACGCTTGTGTTGACCGTTCCTGCCTTTCGTCTCCTAACCGTGGTTTTGGGACGCAGGGGAGATCTATCTTCCTCCACTATCTTACTCCCGAGTGGTACACAGAAGCACAGACCGTTTTGCTGAAGCGTTGGGGCTTTATTTATATACCGCACTGTTGTCAGCAACAAATTCTACCTGCTCCGGTCGCCTCGCTGTTTCTACTTATCCGCACCAAATCACACACCGTTCGCCACACACACCGGGGGGGAGCGCCTTGGCTGCGCAAACGCCATCACTCACTCACGTCCACGCACCAAGCTGCCCCATCCAAACACACGCACCAGACACATCCCACAACACTTGATAGAGCTGACATATGTATTAATCACGCTATGATAAAGCACAATATCGCGCACGAGCGTGTGCTTTGCGCACGAGCGTGTGCTTTGCGCACCAGTGTGGTGGATGAAATAAGGGAACCCAGTGTGGAGGCACGGAATAATTGCAGGCAGGACACGCGAACTGAAGTTTAAAAGGGTGTTTATTTCATCCTCCAGCACGAAGCTCACTCCAGCGCTGTGGAGCGAGCCCTTTTTTTTTTTTTTTTTTTATTACTTATTTTGTACCCATAGGTAGATTTGTTTTGCAGTCTGGTGACAAGCCACCAGCTGCCAGTCGCTGCGTGCGCAAGCGCCCCTTAACTCCCTAACCTGCATGTTTTTGACATGTGGGAGGAAACCGGAGAAATCCCAGAGTAAACCCACGCAAACACGGGGAGAACATGCAAACTCCACACAGATCACTGTTGGCCGGGGGCAGGGATCGAACCAACGATCTCCGCGATCCCCCGGCCGAGGGTAAACTGTGCTGCCACAGTACTAACCACTGCGCACTGTGGTTAGTACAAAATAAGTAATAAAAAAAAAAAAAAAAGGGCTCGCTCCACAGCGCTGGAGTGAGCTTCGTGCTGGAGGATGAAATAAACACCCTTTTAAACTTCAGTTCGCGTGTCCTGCCTGCACTTATTCCGTGCCTCCACACTGGGTTCCCTTATTTCATCCGCAACACTGGTGCGCAAAGCGCACGCTTGTGTGCTTTGAGCGATATTGTGCTTTATTACAGCGTGATTAATCTATATATCAGCTTTATCAGGCATGCGCTACAGCGCGTGATCACAGACACTCAGAGTGAGGGAAATGTGGCTGCCAATCCACGCCAACGGCCTCTCCGGCCACCACCGAGCATTTAAACATTTTTACACATTCATAGCCAGTGTTATGGGCACTGGAGGCAATGCGGGTGAAGTGTCTTGCCCAGGGACACAACGGCAGGATATCTGGGGAGAGTGTGATGCGAACTGCCAACCATCGGGTTATTAGACGACCTGCTCTACCTGCTGAGCTGCTGCCGCCCCACTTTTTCCTCAACTTTCCCTCTTTAGGAAAGCTATGGAGGCTCACCCCGCTCTCTTTATTTCCCTTTGATTGGAAATTACATCCAAAAGCCGCGCAATGTGGCATTTTCACTGACAAATGGCAGTAGTTCGTAGCTTCGCTTCTTGGCTTGTATAAGACAGAAAAAACGGCTGCAACCCTTCTACGTCACTACCCAGAATGCATTGCGACGTAAACAATAATGGCGATTTACATCATAATAAAGTTTTTTAAAAATATATAAAACTGGGAATTATTTTCAAAAAAATTATATTATAGTTATGTTAGTAACATAAAAATAAAGCATATAGAGCTAACTTGCCAATATAATCAGAGTTCCTTTTAAAAACTGCATTTTGTGTTTACTTGTCTTATCTTTGTCTAATATTTAAATTTGTTTGATGATCTGAAACATTTAAGTGTGACATACAAAAAAATGAGAAATCTCAAAGGGGGCAAACACTTTTTCACACCACTGTATATGTTAAAGCGTACCTATGGTGGTCGTGAAAAAAAAGATATTATATTGAGCCCCTGTCTCACGTTCTAGTTCAAGTTTAAGATGAAATTCATGTTCAAAGCAATTTGATATAAATCCATTGCTGATGTGCTGGTTCAGCTATGTCAGCAAAACATGGGTACAGCCATACTAGCGGCTACATGGACTTCCAGGACGCTTCCTGTGACGTAATTTCGTGGCAACCGCGATCTGGATCAGTATTGGCTGAGCCTCGAGTACCCGGATGTGCAGCGGCTTTGGGGATATTCAAATTCAAATTCAAACGTTTATTTCAAACTCAGGGATCATATTAAATGCAGAACTGAAACGAGTAGAAAATAAATAAATAAATGCTTAAATTCGGCGAGTCCTCTTGTCTGATCTGAGGTCGTTAACAGCCGCAACACGGCAGATAATTCGGCTCCTCCCTCGCCGCTATAAAGAGCGGCAGACAGCGCGTTGCGTTGTGTGAGGACCAAAATTCAAACGTTTATTTCAAACTCAGGGTTCATATTAAATGCAGAACTGAAACGAGTAGAAAATAAATAAATAAATGCTTAAATTCAGCTGGTTGTCTCATCTGATCTTGTAACTGCCGCAACACGGAAGATGATTCTACAACTATATACAGAGCAGCAGACACTCGGTGCTCTTGTAAAAACAAAAACATACAATGCGATATGGATATCGCAACATGGCGGAATGTAAAGCCTTTGGATGTCTGAATAATAAGCGAAAAAAACAAAGAAACACTTTTTTTGTGTACCCAAACCCAGCTCACCTTATCAGAAGATCGGAGCGGAAACGGGGCACAGACGAATAATTTCAGACGAAATTGCGTTGTGTGTGAGGACCAGTTCGTCACTTTAACCCTCAGAAGACCTTTCTGGCTCAAACCTGTAGCAATGTTGGACAAATTCTTCCTCAGAGTCCGACAATTCAGCCATAATAGAATAAAAACACTCACAACAGCACCCTAGTCTCTCATACAGGCGGAGCATTGACTGTTGAGTATCAACGAAGTGACGTCACATCCGCATGTGTCATGGCTGCGCCCACAGTTTTCATTGGCTGCCCATGGCCAAGGTCCTATTTGAATATATGTCTGGTGGTATATGGCTGGCAAGAATTATTTACCAAAATAAGAAATACTTTTTCATAATGTTTTCAAGTTAAATGCGTCTTCACGACCACCAGAGGTACGCTTTAACTGCAGTAAATGGGTGAATTACATGGGCAACTTACTCTTTTTCATATTCTCCATTACTGTCTGTAATATCAGCTTTTATACTGAATATTAGTGCATCTCGGTAAATTTCATTGTGATTTGTAATTTAAAAAAAGATAATCATCACAAATAAATTTAAAATGGGTGTGTAATGAAGGCTCACATTCCTGCACTGACATTCAAAACATTTTTGTTTTATTTTAGACTGGAAGAAGTTCTTTTAATTTTTATCTGAAACCTAATTAAACTTAAACTTCTAGACCCAGCAATGTTTCAAACAGGGTGGACTAGCTTGTTATTTTCTTTTTTTACTTTAATGGAGTTGAATATTACTCTGTTTTTTAACACACAGTTACAACAGCCTTTATGAAGAAACAGAGCTGCTATTTGAGTTTTTACACTAACATCTATTATTTAATTGTGTTGCTACAAACACTTCTGATTAAGCTGTCAAGTTTCCAACTCATGTCTGATGGGTCCTTACTTTATTCAGCTATGGGAACTTTTTATAATGGGCTACATTATATTAAAGTGCCTATATCGTGCTATTTTAAGCCTTTCAGAGTAAACTATATGCATGTATGTGATAGTATATTACCTTTGGTACACTGGAGAATGAATTTCTTATGAAATATGAGTTATTTTCGCGAGCTACTTTTCCAACCCGGAAGTAAGATGCCTTGATCTCTGAGGCTCCGCCTCTCCTTCTTGTGGCGGCCGCCCATTTCATGACGTAACCCCTGAGCCGGCTGCTGCAGCGTGTCGCTGGGTTCCATCCACGAAGACTTAGAAGACATTGTCTTACGTAAAAAGCAAACAGTTGTTGTCACTGAGCAGATTAGGTGCGAGAGGAACTACTTCACAGCGTCAATGCTAAAGTGAAACAGTTTTGCCGATCACCGCTCCATTAGCTGCGCGGAGAAAGTGGGTGTGTGCGTTAGCCTGGGGGCGGTGCTGGCAGCACAGGCACTTCCTGGAGTGGGCGGCTCACCCACTTTCATATGTATGAACGTGGGGACCCAGTCATTATCAGGGACAGGGCGGAGCAGCAGCTCAGAGAGCAGGGTTGAGGAGGAATACTCAAGAGATGCGTGAATGGAGCAAAATACCACTTTGGGGGTGTTTTTGGTGAGGAATTAACATTATAATATGCTTAAAAGCTCAAAAAAGTTGATTTTGCATGATATAGGCCCTTTAAGGCAGAGAAAGTGATTTTCACAGGTTTGCAGGCTGAAACAAGTGAGGTAAAGCATAACCTAGAGCCCCAAACAGAAGCTGTGCCAGCAAAAGCTGAGCTGGCGGACATGACAGAAATAATCGCGATTAGTCGACTGATCGAAAAAATAGTCATCAGATTAACTGACTACTAAAATAACCGTAGTTGCAGCCCTAGGACCAAACATGTCACTTGATGTTTTCTAACCTGTTTGTATACCACCATAAACCGAGAGAACCTGAATTAGACAGGGCAAGGTAAGACAGACAAGATAAGGAAGTCGGCAAGTCAGATCCGTAACTTCGGGATAAGGATTGGCTCTAAGGGCTGGGTCGGTCGGGCTGTGGTGCGAAGCGGGGCTGGGCTCGCGCCGCGGCTGGGGGAGCAGTCCCCCCGTCGCCCTTTCCTCCCCCGCCGCCGGAGGTCCGGCGCGCGGCCCGCCGCCTGGGGCCCCCGTCGCCGCGGCGCTTAATACTAAGCGCAGCCGGCGGGGCGTCTCTGGTGCTGCATGGTGGGGCAGTGGTTTAGCACTGTGGCAGCACAGTTTTACCCTCGGCCGGGGGATCGCGGGGATCATGAGATTGTGGGTTCGATCCCAGCCCCCGACCAACAGTGAGCTGTGTGGAGTTTGCATGTTCTCCCCGTGTTGCGTGGGTTTACTCCGGGATTTCTCCGGTTTCCTCCCGCATACCAAAAACATGTAGGTTTAGGGCGCTCGCGCACGCAGCGACCAGCAGCCGGTGGCTTGTCACCAGACTGCAAACCAAATCTACCTACGGGTGACTTCCGGTTATGGCTGCCACGTAGGACGGACGTGTCTCGCTCTGCTCTGCTCCTGGAGAAAAAAAATTGGCAAATAACTCTCTCATTTGGGACAGAACGTATCCCAGCATTTGGGCGAGGATATGTCGGCGAAGCCTAAGGCTGGAAAACCAGGAAAAGGAAAAAGCGAGCCGCCGAAACAGTCCAAATTAACGGACTTTCAGGTCTGTGACGCAGCAAACAAAACTCCATATATGGCGGAGGAGGCTGGCAACGGTGCGATATCTGCGGGGAATGGCGCAGATGCGCTGATGGCTGCCATGAGTTCAATGAGAGCGGACTTTTCCTCTAGATTTGATGGGATTATGACAGCGTTGGAAGGAATAAGAAAGGAATTGGGTGACTGTGTAGAACGAACGGCGCAGATGGAGCTCCGTCTCGCTAGTGCTGAAGATGACGTCACCCGTCTTCAATTAAAGGTGCGCACTTTGGAAAAAAAAAAAAAAATCTCTGGAAGATAATATTTTGGATTTGGAATCTCGGTCGAGACAGAATAATTTGAGGCTGGTGGGTCTTCCAGAGGAATCAGAAGGTCGGGACGTATGTTCCTTTCTGGAAAAGTGGATTCCGGAGGTGCTGGGCAGCGAGGAGTTGCAATCAGCAGTGGTTCTGGAAAAAGCACATCGTATTGGCCCACGGAGAGATAAGGGACCGCCGAGGACCTTAATTATGAAGTTTCTTAGCAACAGAGACAGGATGAAGATCTTCAACGCTGCACGTGCTAAAGGAGAGATTAAACACCAGGACCAGCAGGTGCGGTTCTACCCAGATTTGGCCACAGGAATCCAGCAATTGAGGAAGCAGTTTGATCCCGTACGTAAGGAGCTGCGCAACCTTGGGATTCGTCATGGTGTAATCTATCCTGCGAGACTGCTGACCACGTATGAGGGCAGAACCCACATCTTCAAGACCCCAGAGGAGGCGCAGGAGTTCATCAAGAAGATCAAAGAAGAAGAAGAGACTGGTGGGAGCTAAGCATGAACAAAATATAAGGTAGAATAATTAAGCATTTGCACAGGCATCTGACTGACTTGAAGTAAATAGTAAGGTTACAAAATATAGATTGTATTATATATTAAAAAAACAAAACAAAAACAAAACAAAACAAAAAAAAAAAACTATGATGTACAAAGTCGTTAAAAATTTTGGAGTTAAGTTGGAAAACTACAGAGGAGAGTTAATGTTACGTCATTAAAAGCAGTAGAGTTAGGGTGATTGGGAGGATGAAGAAGGAGTGGCTTAGGCTGTTCCCCGTGGGTGTGGAACGGTCGATGGCTATATCGGGAGACAGAATTTTTCTTTTGATTTTGGGGGGTTTGCCACAAGTGTGGGAAGGGGAAATTTGTTTGTGTGTAGTTTGTAGGATGAATGTTCAACCACTCATGTTTTTGCTTCTCTGTATGAGCATGTTTACACTGCAAGGTAATCCCAAACTCTCTATTGATCATGGACCAAAGTGTTAATCTTAATTTAACTTCATGGAATTGCAGAGGTCTACAAAATTTAAAAAAACTTAAACAAGTTATGAATAAAATAAAGGACATGGGTTCAAGAATTGTGTTTTTACAAGAAACTCATCTGATAGAGGAGGATGTTAAAAGAATTAGGAGTAGATGGCAGGGAAGTGTATTCACCTCTTCATTTTCATCCCGAGCCAGGGGAGTTATGACTCTCATACATAAATCAGTTCCTTTTCAAGTGAAAAATGTAATTGGAGACAAATTTGGAAGATATGTAATCATTCAAGGTTCTTTGCTATTAGAAAATATAAATCTTGTGAACTTATATGGTCCCAATATAGATGATCAGAAGTTCTTTGCTAATTTATTTCTCATCTTATCATCACTTACAGGGCAACATATAATAGCAGGGGATTTTAATTGTACATTGAATCCAGGTGTGGATAGATCAACAGGACTGGATTGTACGCACATTGGATGTAGGATGACTATTAATCATTTTATGAAAGAATTGAGATTGTTAGATATATGGAGAGAAATGAAACCACAAGTTAAAGCCTATTCTTGTTATTCCAGTACCTACAAGACATTCTCACGTATTGATTATTTTTTGATTTCCACAGAATTAAGGTCCAAGATTCAAAACTGCTTTTATGATAACATCGTGATCTCTGATCATGCACCCTGTTGTCTAATATATGTAGATAAAAAATTGACAAAGGAATCAGGTAGATGGCAATTTCAGCATAAATGGCTTCAGGATGAGGAATTTGTCAAGTATATAGAAAAACAGATAGACGAGTTCTTTGACATCAATACTACACAAACATCAGCATGTGTAAAGTGGGAGGCTTTCAAAGCTTTTATTAGGGGACATATTATTAGTTATACAGGATCAAAATCTAAGAAGACTCGAGAGGAGAGAGCTAAATTGGAACATAAAATAAAAAGTCTTCAGGAAAAAGTGTATGCAGGAAGTGACCCAAGGTTGGAGAATGAATTACTGATTTTGAGAGCTGAATACGACAAATATCAGCGAATAGAGCTGCCTCGAGTCTTCTAAGATTGAAACAATCTTTTTATGAACAAGGTGAAAAATCAGGAAAATTATTAGCATGGCAGATTAAACAATTGGAAATTAAAACACCAATTACCAGTATTATAAGTAATGGACAGGTAGTTATAGATCCTTTAGAAATTAATAGAGCCTTTAGAGATTACTATGAAAAATTATATGATACCAAAAATGAACCTGATTTAACAAAACTAAATGGGTTTTTGAACGAACTATCTATACCGTGTATTCCAAATGAAAACAGGGAGATATTGGAGTCTAAAATTAGTCAAGAAGAAGTTGGGCTAGCCATTGATAATATGAAATCAGGAAAAAGTGCAGGACCAGATGGTCTTCCAGTTGACCTTTATAAAAAATTTAAGAATAAATTAATAAAACCTTTTTTGGAAATGGTTTTAGAAGCATTTCAAAATAATAATTTACCATCATACATAAATAATGCCTTAATTATACTGCTGCCAAAACCAGGTAAGCCCTCTAATAAATGTGAAAATATGAGACCAATAAGCCTATTAAACGCCGACCTTAAGATAATCTGTAAAATTTTAGCAAGACGAATACAAGAAATTTTACCAAATATTATTAATCGAGATCAGAATGGCTTTATAAAGGGTAGACAAGGCTTCCATAATGTAAGAAGACTATTTAATATTATTTATTTTAATAAAGAAGCACCGGATACAGCTCTCCTATCATTGGACGCCGAAAAGGCCTTTGATAGAGTTGAATGGCCCTTTCTTTTTGAAGTCCTACAAAGGTTTGGACTTGGAAATAATTTCATAAAATGGGTTCAAATAATATACAATAATGCTACAGCAGAAATCCTAACAAATAACAATATTTCAAAACCAATAAAAATCAATAGAGGATGTCGACAAGGCTGTCCACTTTCACCTTTACTGTTTACTATGGCAATTGAACCTTTAGCGATAGCGATACGTTTACATTCACAAATATATGGAATTAAAGTTGGACCAACAGAACATAAAATCTCCCTGTACGCCGATGATATAATTTTGTTTATGTCGAATCTAAAAAAATCAATTCCAACCTTGTTGAATTTAATAAAGAATTTTGGGGAAATATCAGGATATAAAATAAATAAAACTAAATCTTCAATATTAATGCTAAATGAGACCCAGAGAAATTACCCAGCCCCTGAGGTAAATCAATTCAATGTTGTAAATCAGTTTAAATATTTAGGAATCCAAATTGTGCCTAAGCTAGAATCAGTCGCCAGTGTCAACTATGAAGCCTTAATGTCAGATATCAATGAGTTAACTCAGAGATGGATGTCACTACCAATGTCGATGATCGGGAGAATCAATATACTTAAAAGTAATATTTTACCTAAAATACTTTATTTATTTCAATACATTCCCTTACCACCACCTTTAGATTTATTCTCAAGAATTAAAAAAAAGTTAGTGGAATTTATATGGAACAACAGGAGGGCTAGATTACGTCTGTCTTTATTATATTTACCATTTGATCGTGGAGGTCTGAAATGTCCAAATTTTATGTTGTATTATTGGTCGGCACAACTGAGGTCTATGACATATTATTTTTCATCAAATGATCTCCCTCACTGGACTGAAATGGAATCATACAATTTACCTTTACCTCTTCCCATATTCATATACTCAGATTCGGCAAAAAAATTACAAAAACAAGTTAAAAATCCATTTGTAAAGCATATGATCAAAATATGGTGTGAAGCTAAAAACTATTTAAAAGAACCACAGTTATTGTCACAATTTAGTCCAATATGGGGTAATCAATATTTTAAACCAGGGAGAGCGGACGCTGTATTTAAAGTATGGAATTTAAAAGGGATACAAAAGATTCAGGATTTATATTTGCCATGTGCAGACAACATAATGTCTTTTGAAGAGCTGAGGATCAAATTTAATCTCAATAGAACACATTTTTTTAAATATCTTCAACTTAGAAACTTTATTCGATCAAATCAAAATAAAGCTCTCACTCGACCTATTTATTCATCCTTGGAAAAAATGATGATGAAAGATAGTAAAAGAAAGGGTATTATTTCAGAGTTTTATAACTCATTGACACTATCTTCAAGTGAAAATTCACTGAAAAGATTAAACTACTGGAAAGAAGATCTGCAAATTGAAATTTCAGAGGAACAATGGGAATTGGCTTGTACAGAAGCTCAAACCAAATCAATAAATGTACGCCTTAAATTGATACATTTCAAATGGTTAATGCGGATGTATGTTACACCGGAGGAGTTAAATAGATATAACAAAAATATACCAGATACATGCACAAAATGCATGGAAAGTAAAGGAACCCTATTTCATTGTTTATGGGAATGTAGATTAATAAGAATGTTTTGGGAAGAGGTGAGGGTAACAATTGAAAAAATAATCTCAAAACAAATCATATTGAATCCTAAACTGTTTTTGTTGGGTCTGTACCCAGAAAAGCATAATTTTAATAAAAGTGAAAGAACATTCATAGACCTCAGTTTGCTTAATGCCAAAAAATGTATTGCACTATTATGGAAAAAGACTCATAGACCAGATGTGACTCAGTGGTTAAGACAGATGTTAACAAACCTTCCATTAGAAAGAATAACATATATACTGAAATCAAAGGAAATTGTGTTTGAGAATATATGGAGACCTTTTATTGATTATGTAAAAAATTTAAACATAACTCTTGAAGAAGAAGGTGAATGATGTGTGTGGACCTTGTAAATTCCAAACTGGTGAACATAATATGTATACTAATGTATTGGATTGTCTAGACTAAACAGAGGAGCATTGTTGAAGACTTGATTTTGTTGGTGGTTGTTGGTGTTTTTAGTGCATTTTTTTTTTTTGTAGTACTTTAGTGTTAGTGTTTGATTGTTTGTATCATGTTTGTTAAAAAAAAAAAAAAAAAAAGTTCAATAAAGATATTGTGGAAAAAAAAAATCTACCTACGGGTACAAATAAGTAACAAAAAAAAAAAAAAAAAAAAAAAAAAAAAGATGATCCAAGGAGAGCAAAGTATACAGGCAGAGGGACCAGGAGGCAAAAAAAATCTGACCAATAAGGACAGAGAACGCTCTGATAGAAGTCTTGCGGGATTTAATGCAATGGAATTTGGTCCGCTTGAATTTTTGCCTGTGTGAAAGGGAACTGAACCAAGGAGAAAATGATACAAAGTAAATTTATCAACTGATTCAGACCAAAGTAAACAAATTTAGGAGTGAAAGCACCCTAAGACCTTCTTGACCACTTGATCAAATTTCAGACCTTATATATGTGACATGGAAAAATGTGCAGCAACATTGCAAATAGTTTTGTGTAAATATTTACTTGAACTGAAAATGCTTCAAATTTGAGGTTACCAGCACAGCTCACGATAAATGAACAGGGAGTCAGTGGCAAACTGAAGTTATTAAGTTCCAATGTGAAAATTCATTCCCACAAACTATAGTCATTACCGCTGGTTTTCAGACATTTTCCCTCTTGACGTTAAATAATTTCTTGTAAACTGGATATTTTTTCCTCGTAAATCTGCGCATTTTTTTCTTGAAAATCTACAGCTTACTCTAGTTGAAAAAAATGGGTGACTTTAAATAGCAGCACACAACTTGATGTAAATCATGCTACTCATTTCAAACTTATTGAGCACTTCTGAAAAGTTTGTCATAGCGAAACAGCACAAGTATTCAACCAAATGTTAAGCTGCAGCAGGGGAGTCAAAATGGCGTCAGTGTCTCTCCCGTTTTATTTCGTCCTGTAAACTTACCATCAGCAGGCTGCTGGAAGTCGACATAAGCGTAACCCAAAGAGCGGCGGGTGATCATATCTCTGCACACCCTGATGGAGAAGATGGGCCCGGCTGGGCAGAACTTCTCGTAGAGCATGGCCTCTGTGACGTCCGGGTGTAGGTCCCCAACATACAGGGAGGTCATGGGGTAACTTGGCGCGCTTGGATTCATCTTGATGGGGTCGAGTTTTTCAGTATACTGGCAACAGCTGCTATCAGGATTCCACTGCAGTCTCCAAAAGACTAAGGTCTTCTTACGGCGTTTTTTTTTTCCTCTTGGGTTGGCAAATCAAATCCTGCTTTACCGATTTTTACCTTTTCTTATAAAAATATGTCTGCGTGTGCTCGCTAACTTCTGTTCCGTTTCATAGGAAAACGTGTACTGAGATGCATCCCACAGCACGCTCCACAGACGGATCACAGGAGCGGAAGAAGGTCGGAACGGGGTGACGTCACACATCTGACGCTCGAAAGCTTTTTTTTTTTCATTTTTTTTAATTGAATCATTGAGAAAATACAAATTCTCGTGAGGAGCACAAGGGGTAATCAAAGGTAGTGTCTAAGAAAGAAAAGAACAACTTTGGAACAAAAAAAAAATAACAGGACACTCAACTCAACTAGGGGGTTGAATTAAAAAAAAGGTCAAATGCACATATATATATACTGTATATACAGTATATATACTGTATATATATATATATATATATACTGTATATATATACTGTATATATGTGTATATGTGTATATATATATATATATATATATATATATATATATATATATATATATATATATATATACACACACACACAGTATGTATATATATATATATATATGGCGCGCTTGGATTCATCTTGATGGGGTCGAGTTTTTCAGTATACTGGCAACAGCTGCTATCAGGATTCCACTGCAGTCTCCAAAAGACTAAGGTCTTCTTACGGCGTTTTTTTTTTTCTTTTTCCTCTTGGGTTGGCAAATCAAATCAGATCAAATCAAATCAGAGCACACGCAGACATATTTTTATAAGAAAAGGTAAAAATCGGTAATGGCATTACTCTCCTATATCCTTGAAATTAGTCCTGTTGCCCTAATAAACCTAAAAACTGCACTAAGACCGCATCCCCTGAACTTCTGTGCAAAATGTCTTTCATACTGAGCTGGGTTTTGTTCCTGTATAGACTGTCCACCAGTGCTAACCGTGCAAACCCATACTTTGGACAGTGCATAAATATATGTTCAACTGTTTCATCGTTTCCACAATAATCACATTTTCCATTTGGGTGTTTTTCCATGATAACTAATGTACTTACAACCTGAATCTGTTTTTCAATAGATTTGACCAACCGCCCTCCCCCCTGTCTGCACAACAACCACTGCTGCCTCTAAGAAATCAAGTCCTGCTGCCCACTCCCCACTCCACCGACACCCCCCCCCACTCCCAACACACAGCCCCCCATCCTGACCCTGACCAAGACCCAGGTGAGGACGGAGCTGAGGAAGATCAAGGCGAGGAAGACGTCGGGACCGGACGTCATCAGCGCA
The DNA here is from genome assembly GCA_020510985.1 of Pholidichthys leucotaenia. NCBI lineage: Eukaryota > Metazoa > Chordata > Actinopteri > Cichliformes > Pholidichthyidae > Pholidichthys > Pholidichthys leucotaenia. Next base: position 241,718,912 of record CM035849.1, read on the forward strand.
AAGCTCCTCAAGTCCTGTGCAGACCAGCTGTGTGGGATTGTGACGTATATCTTCAACATGAGCCTGAAACTGGGGAGGGTACCACAGCTGTGGAAAACATCTTGTGTGGTACCTGTACCAAAAACTTCCCACCCCAAAGACCTGAACAGCTACAGACCGGTGGCCTTGACGTCCCACTTGATGAAGACCCTGGAGAGACTGCTCCTTGCTCATCTCCGCCCCCTGGTGGAACCAGCGATGGATCCACTCCAGTTCGCCTACCAGCATGGCATTGGGGTGGAGGATGCGGTGATCTTCCTCCTTCACCGTTCTCTGTCTCACCTGGAGAAGCCCGGGAATATGGTGAGGATCATGTTCTTTGACTTCTCCAGTGCTTTCAACACCATCCAACCGATGATCCTGAAGGACAAGCTGCTGCGCGCAGGGGTGGACCAGCACCTGTCATCATGGATCCTGGACTACCTCACGAACCGGCCTCAGTTTGTGAGAACCCGGGACTGTGTTTCCGACACGATCATCAGTAGCACGGGGGCCCCCCAGGGAACGGTGCTGGCTCCCTTCCTGTTCACTCTTTATACTGCGGACTTCTCACACAACACAACACACTGCCATCTACAGAAGTTCTCTGATGACTCTGCGGTCGTTGGTCTCATCTCCAACGGAGATGAAGCTGAGTACAGAGGGCTTATCCAGGACTTCGTGGACTGGTGCCATCGGAACTGCCTCCAGATCAACGCGAGGAAAACTAAGGAGCTGGTGGTGGACTGCCGCAGGCATGGGCAGCCCCTCACAGCACCAGTAAATATACAGGGAACAGACATCGAGATGGTGACATCCTATAAGTACCTGGGTGTTCATCTGAACAATAAACTAGACTGGTCACACAATACTGACGCACTCTACAAGAAGGGACAGCGCAGGCTGTTCCTGCTGAGGAGACTCAGGTCTTTTGGTGTACAAGGGGCGCTGCTGAAGTCATTCTATGACACGGTGGTGGCATCAGCCATCACTTTTGGAGTGGTCTGCTGGGGCAGTGGCATTACTGCAGCCGATAGGAAGAGACTGAACAAACTGATTAAGAAAGCTAGCTCTGTCCTGGGGCAGCGCCTTGATCCGATGGAGGAGATAGGAGAGAGAAGGACGGTGGCTAAACTGTCATCTCTGCTGGAGTCCGAGTTCCACCCTATGCAGGACATACTGGATGCACTGAGGAGCTCATTTAGCAGCAGACTACATCATCCCAGGTGCACAACCGAGAGGTTTCGTAGGTCCTTCCTACCAACGGCTGTCAGACTGTACAACCTAAGCAGGGCTGCTCGCAGAGATAGCAAAAAGACGTAACAAACTAATAGTTTTTTGAATGCAAAAGATGCAATAGACTTACACAATGGTCCTCTCCGGCATACAACTAGGAACATATCGGTCGCTATGGTGGGTGAGAATATGTATGGGCACATAATCATACCATGTAGGATAACTAAGTAGACGGTTGTGCTGTTTCATCCCATCTAGCAACAATGCTCTGCACTGTGTGTGTTTATACAGTATATTTACATATTTATTCCATCTAGCTACAATGCTCAGCACTGGGTGTGTTAATATTTATATATCTATATATTTATTCCATCTAGCTACAATGCTCCGCACTGTGTTTTTATATATCTACATATTATTCCATCTAGCTACATTGCTCCGCACTGTGTGTGTTTATATACTTGCATATTTATTCCACCTAGCTGCAATGCTCCGTACTGTGGGTGTTTATATATTTACATATTTATTCCATCTAGCTACAATGCTCTGCACTGTGTTCAGAATCAGAATCAGAATCAGAATCAGGTTTATTGCCATTGTTCATGTAGTACACAAACTAGGAATTTGTCTCGGTACAATGCTGCAACATTAAACATGATAAGATAAGAGAAATAAACTATACATGTTCATATATTCATATATTTATTCCATCCAGCTACAATGCTCTGCACTGTGTGTCTGTGTGTGTGTATATATATATTTTATAGTAATATGTACATATGTATATTAGCTGCTCTTGCTTGCTTGGTTTTTTTTTTTTTTCCTTGCCTTCTGATTGTTGCTCTGAGTGTTGCTATCCCTGTGCTGTTGCAATCCTGGAATTTCCCTGTTGTGGGACTAATAAAGGCTTATCTTATCTTATCTTATTCAGCCCTGTGTGACCTAATCTTAACCTGGATGTGAGGTCCTCCTCCTTTCTGCTCCTTTGTCCTTCTCTAGCTCCCCCTACTTTCTTTTGTATGCCACACAGGCTTTGTCCTTTACTTCCTTTGTCCCACTCTTCCTGCCACTTCTTTTTAATTTGCGTTTTGATAATGCTCTTGACCTCTGCTTTACTGTGTTTTACATTCCAACTAACTTGACTCATCCTAGTTGCCCTTTTTTATCTGCTAGCTCATTCCCCTCCACTCCAATGTGCGCCATTGAATCAGCCAAACCAGGGTTCTCCTTATAAGCTCCACAGATCATCTCACATCTGCATGACATTTCACAGCACACCACATGATATCCAGCTCCACAATACATTTCACTTCAACCCCCAGCTCCCTCTTCCTGCCAACTCCCCAGGACGTCCTTGCCTATTATTCTCTTATGTTTATTCACTGCCTCCTGACTGAGACGCTGTCTGCAGATTCCCCCACAATATGCATTCCCACTATATATATATATATATATATATATATATATATATATATATATATATATATATTTATATGCTGTTTTATATATAAATAAAGCTGGATGAAACATAGGGTTAAGACATACATCAATGTTTTGCCATTAAGACATTTTTCTCCTCATACTGTCATAGCACATATAAGGGAAGAGCTAAAAGAGAACTAAAGACAAACGTCTCAAGGTTATAAATCAAAATAATAAACGAGCAATGTCTCTGTATGTTTTCCTGCCTATTGTACTCACTCTCTTAAGGGATGAAAAAAAAAGGACTTAAAATAATTTATAAACCAAAAAGAAGGCTTCCTGTTTCTCCACTTGCAACAATGAATATGGTATTTACCCATAAGGATAATCATGTTGATCATGTCAGAGCAGCTCTGCTCCAGTTGCTCCATGTAAAACAAAATGTCTGAGAGGTTAAAAAAAAAGGATATTAACTAATTTGAGAGACAACCAGTTATTTATGTCCAACCAAAATCTCTTTGAAATGGAACATAAGAAAAAGAAGTGTTTTAGGATTTCATTAGATAAATTACAAAAGTTACAAGGATCCACTTCAAACTTGAAGCTTCTTTTAAGGAATTCTGCAACTGGGTAAACACTGTGAATAATTTAAAAATGTGTTTCCTTCACCTTTGGTGAAACAGGCCACTTTATAATTTTAGAATTGTGGAGTGTGTAAATGAAGAGGCATATTCATTTCAGACGATTTATTCAATTCAATTCAATTCAACTTTATTTATATAGCGCCATTTCACAACAACAGTCATCTCATAGCACTATCAACTGTAGGGGGAACCCCCACAGTTGCAGAAAGACCCCAGCAATCAGGCGATCCCCTGTGAGCAAGCACTTGGTGACGGTGGAGAGGAAAATATCCCTTTTAACAGGAAGAAACCTCCAGCAGAACCAGGCTCAGGGAGGGGCAGTCATCTGCTGCGACTGGTTGGGGGGTGAGGGGATAGAGAAGATGAAAAGAACAGACATGTAGAGAGCAAACAGCACGATGGGGACTCAATCTATGGGAGAGAACAAACAAATGTTAATGACCAGCAAAAAAAATATTTCATTGAGAGTGAGGAAAGGAGTGAGGCCCAGTGCATTACTAGAGGTCCCCCGGCTGACTAAATCTATTAGCAGCATAACTAAGGGAGGGTTCAGAAACACATGATCCCTCCCTAATTGTAGGCTATATCAAAAAGGTAGGTTTTAGCCCTATTCTTAAAAACAGAGATCGAGTCTGACTCCCGAATCCAGATTGGCAGCTGGTTCCACAGGAGAGGAGCTTGATAACTGAAGGCTCTGCCTCCCGTTGTACTTTTGGAGATTCTAGGTATTACAAGTAATCCTGCATTTTGGGAGCGTAGTGCTCTGTTAGGATAATACGGTAGTATCAGATCTTTTAAATAAAAAGGAGCCTGATTATTTAGAGCTTTGTAAGTAAGAAGAAAGATTTTTTTTTTTTTATTTAAGTTTTTGTAAAGGGTATACAGGTCGTTACAGCAATGCATTGTTTACATTTTCATCACATGTTCCCTTATTTTCTGATATCTGACAACATTGGAAGATTAAAAAAAAAGAGGGGGTGTTGTAAGAATTAAAGTGAAAGAAAAAGTGAAATTAAAGAGAAAAAAAACAAAAAACAAATAACAAAAAAAAACAAACAAACCAGTAAAAAACAAACAAAAAGAAAAAGTAAGTAAATAAAGGTAAAAGAGCATCTGAGTAGTGTTGGAACAAAGAGCGGAACCATTATTGAAATGGTATTTGTCAAAGATTAGATCTAATGGAAGACACATATGCGGTCCAGGGTTGCCAAAAGTTCATGAACCCATCCATGTCCTGTCTCAGTGCGAATGTCAACTTTTCCATCGAGTAAATGTCTTGGATCACGTTAGTCCAATCTTCAGGTGTAGGACAGTCCTTCAACATCCATTTTTTAGTTAGAGCTTTTTTGCTTGCCAATATTAAAACATTGAATAAGTATTTTTCTCCTCGTCTTTCCAGTGAGTCCGGTAGTAAACCCAAATACAAAGTTACAAAAGAAAAGGGAACTGTAATTTTGAATATTTTCCCCAATATTGTCTGTACCTTGGTCCAATATTGGTGGATAACTGGGCATGACCAAAACACATGAAAATGATTTGCAGTCTTTTCACCACACAAGCGCCAACAGTTCAATCCCTTATGGGTAAATTTGTTTTGTGCAGGTGTTCTGAAAAATCTTGCCAAGTTTTTCCATCCAAATTCTCTCCACTGCAGGGATGAGGTACTTTTCCATTGCTGTTTATTTAGCTTTTCCCATATTTCCAGTTGTAAAGTGAAATTCCCCTCTTTTTCCCATCTCTCTTTTATATAAGATGTGTTGTCTCCTTTTAAGTCTTGAAGACCTTGGTATATTTTAGAAATGTATCTGATCCCTGGGATCCCTTTATATGCCATTAAGAAGACCTTCAGAACACCTGACTGGGCCCTTTCCAAAACCTCCTTTTTAAGTATATTGTTTATGTGGTGTCTAAGCTGGAAGAACCTGTAAAGGTCTTGATTTATTAGGCCTTGTTTTTTCAAATCTTCAAAACTTCTTAAGATTTGCCCTTTAAAAAAATCGTAATATTTTATCAGCCCTTTCTCCTTCCACTTTTTAAATCTGGTGTCTGTTTTATTAGGAGTAAAGTCCTGATCATAGGCAATCCATTGCAGAAGTCGATAGGGCTCTTTAGTTTGATTCTCTCTGACTATCTTAAACCAAATTTTTAGCGGGGTCTCTATCCACGGGTTAGTGTTATTCAAAAGCTTAGGTAAGGCATTGTTCCCTATTATCGCCTGTAGGGGGATGTCACTTGTTATTTGGCATTCGATCTCCTTCCATTGTGCAGTGTAGACTGGGTTACATATCTCTACTAAAGTTTTAATTTGTGCGGCTTTAAAGTAGTCCCTGATATTTGGCAGCGCGAGCCCACCTTTGTCTTTGTTTAGCTGTAGGGTTCTATATCTGATTCTAGGTCTCTTGCCCTGCCATATGAATCTTGAGATCCTTCTGTCCAGCTCCTGGGAGGTTCTACCGGTATTGTTTGGAAAAGGTATAGAAGACGTGGAAGTATATTCATTTTGACTGCTTCAATTCTTTGTGCAGTACCCAAGAATGGTATCATATTCCATCTTGCTAGGTCAGATTTTATTTTTGTCACCAGTGGATCATAGTTTAGTGATATAATTTTGTTGAGTTGTTTCGGGATATTGACCCCCAGATATTTCATAGATTCCGACTCCCAGTTAGTTTTGAGTTTGCTTAGTGAATAATGATTTGGGTCATAGTTGAATGTTAAAACTTGGGTTTTATGCATGTTTAATTTGTACCCTGATAAATCTCCATACTCTGAAAAAACTGAGGTTAGTTCTGGTAAAGAAGTGTTCGGCTGCCCTAGGTATATTAAAATGTCATCAGCAAAGAGTGCTATTTTATGTTCCTTCTGACCAAGTGTAATACCTTGAATTTTTTGGTTTTGTCTTATCCATTGGCTCAGAGGTTCTATGAAGATTGCAAAGAGCAGTGGAGACAGGGGGCAGCCCTGACGACATCCTCTTTCCAGTTCAAAAGAAGATGATAAAATACCGTTAATCCTTATTTTAGCTGTTGGTTTTTTATATAATGCCTGTATAGTTCTAATGAAGTTGTTATGAAAATTGAAACTGGATAAGATTCTATATAGAAAAGACCAGTCAACCGAATCGAATGCTTTTTCAGCATCTAATCCCAATATGACTGCATTTAAGTTATAATTTTTTATATGATGAATTATGTGTAAAGTGCGTCGAATGTTGTCTTGTGTCTGTCTTTGTCTTATAAAACCTGTTTGGTCTAAATGAATTAGGTCTGTCAGTATATTTTCTAACCTTTTGGCAAGGATAATGGTAAAAAGCTTATAGTCCTGATTTAGTACACTGATTGGTCTGTAGTTGGAGCACTCTAGTTTATCCTTTTCAGGTTTAGGTATAACTGCAATGACCCCTTCTCTCCAGGAGGGGGGGATTTCCCCTGTGTGGAGGACATAGTTAAATGTTTTCAGGAGGAGAGGAGATAGTTGCTGTTTAAAGGTTTTGTACCACTCTGCTGTATAGCCATCAGCTCCTGGGGATTTGTTAGCTTTAAGTTTCATAATTGCTTTTTCCAATTCTTTAGGATGTATTTCTGACAGTAGTGTTTTATTTTGTGACTCCGTAAGTTGGGGAAGGTTTAATGTGTTTAGGAATGCCTCGGATACGTTTTTATGTTTTTTGTGGGAGTATAAGTTCTTATAGTAATTCTCGAAGTTTTTAAGAATATCCTGAATTCTGAATTTTATTTCCTTTGATACTGGGTCTCTGATTTTGTAGATTGCTCTTTCTGTTTGATGTTTCCTCAATTTATAGGCTAGCAATTTTGCCGATTTACTGCCTGCTTCATAGTATTTTTGTTTCAGAAATGTAAGTTTCTTCTGGATTTCTATTGTGTAGATCTCATTTATTTGGTTTTTAATTTCCTTAATCTTGAGCGAGTCAGTAGAATGAGTGTTGCCTTTGTGTTCTTTTTCTAGGTTCCTAAGTTCTGACTCTAATGTGGATAGTTTTTCTTGTCTTAGTTTCTTTTGGGTTGCCAGTTTTGCAATAATCTTTCCTCTTATTACAGCTTTGCATGCATCCCACAGTATTAAAGGGGATACTTCTCCATTATCGTTATCTTCCAAATATCTGAGAATATCTGATTCCAATTCATCTTTCAATGGTCCTTTCAGGACATTTGAATTTAACCTCCAAGAAAATGTATTATTTGTGTATTTTTGGATATTTAAGTCCATGTAGATCGGACTGTGGTCGGAGAGATCCATCAGTCCTATTTTACATGTTTTTACTCTTCCAATGTCTCTATTAAACATAAAAAAATAGTCAATCCTTGAGTAAGATGAATGTGGAGTTGAGTAAAATGTATAGTCTTTTACACTGGGGTTGAGTTCCCTCCACACGTCACAGATTCCCAATTCTTTTAGTAGCATCCGAGTCTTCCTGTTTTGGGTGTTATTTTGATGTGGGGAATTACCAGAAGCATCCCAGTATGGATTCAGTCTAAGATTGAAGTCCCCACCACATATCACTAAACCTTGAGCTTTAGTTATCATTAGGTCGAATACATTTTTATAAAATTTCCAGTTAGCCCCTGGGGGAGCATACACATTCAGCAGGGTGATATCTTCTCCCTCTAGCCACCCAGTTACCAAACTGTATCTCCCTTCTTTATCTTTGTGTTCTGATTTTTTTTCAAATGTAATTTTGGTTGATATCAATGTCGCTACTCCCCTCCTCCTCCCTGATTTATATGAAGATGAAGAGATCATTTTAAACCCTTGTCTACTGAGTTTATTGTGTTCCACATCTGTTAGGTGGGTTTCTTGTAAAAATATTATTCCTGCTTTGTCTTTTTTCATTTTGCCTAGAATCTTGGATCTTTTAACTGGATTCAGGATTCCTTTTACATTATATGAAATTATTTTGGTTACACCCTGTTTCTCCATTGTGTTGTTTTGTTTAGTATAACTGTGTGGTGGCCCTCTTTTGTGCTACTCAGAAACTGAAAGAACATTAAAAACAAGAAAAACATTAAGAACATAGTGTAAAAAACTTTAAAACAAAAAGCTGTCATAAGAACTTCCTGAGCTGAGGTCTTTTTTTTTTTTTTTTGTAACTTAGATTTTTATTCATTTTTCATCATATATAATGCATTCAGATCACATTCTACATTTAAAAAACAAAGGGGTTAGGGTAGGGAAAAATAAAAAAAAATAAACAAAATAAAAATAAAAAATAAAAAATAAAAGGGGGGGGGGGACAAATGTTGGAGCATCAAGTTTTTAGTTTCCATCTCTTGATTCTTCTGGTTTTTTCAGTGTCTTTGGTTATTCTTTCAATTTCTGCCTCGTTGTTGCACTTTGTAGTGTGTCCATTTCCGCCATTTTTTCTCCCATATTCCTTCTTGCATTCTTCGTCGATATGTTAGTTTTTCCATCATACGTATGTCCTCAACAATGTCAGTCCATTGTTCTTGGTCAGGAAGAACTTCTGATCGCCATTTTTTTGTGATAGTTTTTTTACATGCAATCAACAAGATTTTAACTAGATATCTGTCCTCAGCCTGTATAACACTGTCTTTTTTAAGATCACATAAGTACATCAGGTTACAGTTCATTGGTATATTATATCCTAATATCCTCTGTATTGTCACATGCATTGATTTCCAAAATGATGATATTTTGTAGCATTTCCAAAACATATGTGAGTGGTCTGCATTTTGAGCCCCACATCCCCTCCAGCATAAAGATTGGGTATTTGAATATTTTCCTTGAATCTGTGGTGTAATGAAAAAGCGAATCAGGTTTTTCCATCCAAATTCCCTCCATGCCCTTGAATTTGTTGATGTGTGTTGTGTTTTCCATATTTCCTGCCAGCTTTCTTCTGTTATGTTTAAATTGAGCTCTTTCTCCCATTTCTCCTTTATATAGTTACTTGTATGATTGTTTGTCATAAGTTTCTGATATAGTTTTGAAATAATTCTTATTTTATTTCCTGCATATGAGCTTAAAATAAGTTGTATAATCTCGTTCACATCTGTTTGGAGGTTATGCCTAATCTTCTTCATATAGTAATCTCTCATCTGCAGATATCTGAAAAATTCCGATCTTTCTAATTTAAATTTTCTCCTGATATTTACAAAGCTCCCGAGATCTTTTTTTCCGATATTGCCCCATGCTGTGATTCCCTTGTTCACCAGATTTTTGTATCCCCTATCTTGTTTTGCCGGTTCAAACTGACTGTCAAATGCTACCCATTTCAATAGTTTTATGTCTTCCCTTATATTATATTTTTGTACTATTTTATACCACAGTTCTAAAGTAAATTTAGTGATTGGGTCTATTTGTTTGATTTGCTTATATGCATCTTTATCCCCTATTATGCTTTGTACTGGGAGTCCCTCAATTTCCTTTTCCATTTCTTTCCATTTTGCCTCATATCCCTCGTCGCACCAACATATGATATATCTTATTTGTGCTGAGTAGTAATATTCCTTTAGACTCGGTAGGCCCATGCCTCCTTTCTCTTTTGGTAATTGGAGGGTTTTATATTTCACTCTTGGTTTTTTACCTCCCCAAACAAATCTCGATATCATCCTGTCCCACTTTGAGAATTGGGCATCTGGAATCTCTGTTGGTATAGCCTGGAAGAGGTAAAGTAATCTAGGTTGTATGCTGATTTTGACTGTCTCAATTTTTGAATTCAGATCCATATTTAAGATTGACCATCTATCAATATCTTTTTTTATTTCTTGTTCCAACCTATCATAGTTTGCTTTATATATTTTGCTTAGGTCTTTAGGTATGTTCACTCCAAGGTATTTTATTTCTTTTTGCTTCCAGTTTAGTTTGATCTTATCAGTTATCTGGTTTAGAGGGTTATAGTGGAATGTCAGTATTTGTGTTTTTGTTATGTTTATCTTGTATCCTGATAATTTTCCAAAATTTTCTATCAAGTTCATCATTTCCATTATTGATTTATCTGGTTGTTCAAGGTAAACTATAATATCGTCTGCAAATAGCCCAATCTTGTGTTCCGCCCCCTTTATTGTTACACCTTTTAATTTCTTATTTTGTCGTATCGCTTGAGCCAATGGTTCTATGAACAGAGCAAACAAGGTGGGCGATAAGCAGCATCCCTGCCTAGTTGATCTTTGTATATTTACTTTGTCTGTTAAGCTACCGTTTATCTTGATTCTTGCCACAGGTTCTTGATATAGCGTCCTTATGCATTGTACTGATTTTTCGTTAAATCCAAAGCGCTCCAGTACACTATATAGGAATTTCCAGTTAACCCTGTCAAATGCTTTTTCTGCGTCTAAACTCATTATTACTGCGCTTTTCTTTTCTTTATGTATTTGGTTAATTATATGTATTGTTCTCCTGATATTGTCATGTGTTTGGCGTCCCTCTATGAATCCAGTTTGATCATCTTCTATCAATTCCGTCAAGAATGTCTTTATTCGTTTACATATAATTGTTGTGTATATTTTATAATCTACATTTAATAAAGAGATTGGTCTATAGTTTCCGCATTGTTCTTTATCTTTCCCTGGTTTTAAAATAACTGAAATGATTGCTTCGTTCCATGTTGGAGGTATTTTGTTGTTGTTCAGCGTCCAATTAAATGACTTTAGGAGTTGTGGCGTGAGTTCTTCTATAAACAGTTTATAAAACTCAGATGAGTATCCATCACTACCTGGTGATTTACCGTTTTTAAGTGACTTAATCACATCTCTGATCTCTTGTGTTGTTATTTCTGCTGTTAGTTTTTCATTTTGTTGATTTCCTATTGATGGCAAGTCCAATGTGTCTAGAAATTTTTTGATATCTTTAGTATTTGTTTCTTCAGGTTGCGAGTATAGTTCTTGGTAGAAATTATGGAAAATTTCTTCGATGTTTTCTGGGTTAACTGTGGTTTTATTTGTGGTGGGGTCTTTAATCTTGTACACATTATTCATTGTTTGTTGTTTTCTTAACCGTTTTGCCAGCAGTTTTGTGGCTTTTGGCCCCGTTTCATAATATTTTTGCTTTAGATATCTATTTTTCCTTTCAATTTCATCCATTTGTGTTTCTTTTATCTTTGTTTTTTCTTCTTTAATTTCTTGATATATTTTTGGATCATTTGTGCTTTGATGTTTACGTTCTAATTCCCTCAGTCTCTCACATCTTTGTTCATACGCTTCCAGTTTAGTCTTATTTGCTTTTCCTGTTTCAACAATTAATTTACCCCTTAACACGGCTTTTAGTGCGTCCCATAGTATTGTTGGGTCCACTTCTTCATTGTCATTCTCTTGGATATATTCGTTTATGTTTATTTTTATTCTTTCTTTCATTTTCTCATCATTTAACAGTCCTACGTTAAGTTTCCATGTTGTTTGTCGTTTTCTATTGTTTAAATATATTTCCATGTATATAGGATTATGATCTGATATTTCTGCCCCTCCAATCCAACAATTTCTCACCCTGTGTCTGTCACCTTCATTCATAAGGAAGTAATCTATTCTAGAGTGTACTTTATGGGCTGCTGAATAATGTGTATAGTCTTTTTCGAGTGGGTGTAGGTCCCTCCATATGTCTACCATACCCATTTCTGCCAGTGAGGTTCTTATGAACTTTGTTACATGTTTTTTTGTCTTCTTAACACTTGTTGTGTCAACTTCATGATCCATGACAGCATTTAAGTCTCCTCCACAAATTAGGACTCCTTCACTGTGTGTTGCTATGAGATCAAACAGATGTTGAAAAAAACCCTTGTCACTTTCTGGTGGGGCATAGATGTTCACTAATGTGATCTGCATACCATCTATTCTTCCCTTTATTATTACATACCTGCCTTCTTTATCCTGGATTTCCTGTTCACTTTCAAATTGTATTTTGTTTGAGATTAGTATCATAACCCCCCTTTTTGCTCCTCCCTTAAATGAACTGTAGTAGGAGTTCTTATAGCCAAATCTCTTTAGTTTCACATGTTCTGCCTTGCTCAAATGTGTCTCTTGCATAAATATAATTTCAGCTTTTTCCTTCTTGAATTTTCTTATTATTCTTTCCCTTTTAACAGGTGAGTTCAGACCATTCACGTTTAGTGTCATTATCTTAAGATTTTTACCCATATTCATGTTTTTCCATTTTTTTAACTTGTGCTCCTAGCCCCTTTAACAACAAAAATAACACATATTTATATAAAAACACATTAAAAAAAACTCGACCTCCGTACTTTGGGCCTTTCTTCTGCCCACTGGTCCCTGTTGGTGGGTGGGGGGTTTGTCTTCACAGAGTGAAGGGCCCTCCCTAGACTTCTAATTACTATCAAAGTAATAGTCATAAGTCTAGAAATGTCCAACAAATATCACTTAAACCTCTCCTAGCCGTCTGTTTCTCTTTTACCTTGTCTTCTTGGCCTTCATTTCTTCTGTGCCTTTCTTAATCTTTGTTATGATCTAGGCTTTCAGTTGAAAGCCTTGTAGTTTGTCCTGGGCCCGCTGCTCTACGTCTCTCCCCCTTCTTCCGCCGTTCACTCGTCTCCACTCCGTCTGTCGTGGTGCGTTCAGGGCCGCCGCTGCTCCAGCCGTCTCCTTCGGCACGCTCACCTCAAGGCCCCGCTCCATCATATCCCGCGCTGCCTCTTCGGCCGTGTTGTAGGTTCTTACGCCGTCCTCCCAATGAATCCTCATTTTCGTTAGCGGCGTTTGGAATCTAATTTTTTTCTCTTTCAGCGTTTTTTTTAATATTGGCATATTTCTTCCGCTGCTGCACGATTTCTGTCGGGTAGTCATGGTCAAAAAATACCTGTTTGTCGCCGATTCGTATCTTTTTTTTCCATGCTTGCGTCAGGATTCTTTCCTTTATGTCATATTTCACAAAGTTTACCACAACTGACCTGGGTGGAGAGTTTGTTTTCGGGTTCTGTGCCGGTGTTCTGTGCGCCCGTTGAATCTGCAGATCCGTTTCTCCGGGTATTTCCAGTTCTTTTTTTAAGAACTGATCCATGAATTTTGTCATCGAGTTGCCTTCAATGCCCTCCGGAATTCCAAAGATGCGCATATTGCTTCGTCGGGATCTGCTCTCCAAGTCGTTTATTTTCTCCTGCATCCTCTGCGTTTGCGTCGTCAGGGTCTGTAGTTGTTCGTTTGCCTCGCTTTTCCAATATTCTAGTTCCGAAATTCGGGTCTGCGCTTCTGTCATACACGCCCGCTGGGAGCGCAGCTCCTCCATGTTTTCCGTTAATTTACGCTCCATTTCTCTTCAGAGGTCCATGATTTCCTCCTTAATTTCTTTTTTCAGTTCCTCCTTAAGAGCCGCTAAATCCTGTTGTAGCTGTCGCTTGAATTCTCTCAACTCTTCACCCAAACTGGCGATGCCAGCGTTCATGTTGTCGAGTCTGGTGTCCTCCATTTTCTCTGCTGTGGACATCTCGGTTTTTTGGGCTTTGCGTACAGCGGTTTTTCCTGCGTTGTTGGAGAGGAATTCTTCAATTTTACCCTGTTTTTGTCCTTGTGCCCGGTTCCTTCGTGTTTTCATCCCTTAGTTTATTGATTCGTTTATGTCGAGTTGGCCATTTACCGATGATTTTTAATCCGGCTAGGGAGAGCTCTTTGTTTAAGTGTTATGTCTCTCCGCCATCTTCCCGGAAGTCCGAGCTGAGGTCTTTTTAAAGACCCTGTAAGAGCCTTGATGGAGTGAAGGCTCTGAGGGAAATTCCTCAAACTCGGTTACGTGTTGAGGGCCCTCTCTTACCACTGAAAGTAGTCCCATGCTTTTAACGTGAGTTTCAGAACCCAATCCAAACTTGTAATGATTTTTTTTTTTCCTTTTATGCCTAAACCCTGTGAAATTGTGTGCACCCTCCCACCCCCATCACATCAAACATTCACGCAAAAACAGTATTTGTTAGTATGAGGAGAACATGTGGATTATTGTCACATTTCTATTTTAACAAGTTTTTTTTTTTTTTTTATTACAAAGACTTATTTGTTTCAAATAATATGATTGTTCCATGAAATGTTTTACCACATGCTGAATATGCATCTCCTTTAATGTTTGTTACCTTGTATGAGGGGGGTTGGATGTGCGGATTGATTCAAGAGAAAGGGAAAAAAAAAAAAAAAAAAAAAGGTCGCTATTCCAACCTGAAAACGGACAGTTTATCCGCGACGCTCTGGTGCTGGGTTTCCCGCTGCTGGTCCGTGGATTTTGAGGGTCTTTGTGTTGTCCATGTTTGCGCTTTGATCTTCTCACTCGGGTCTGCTGCGGGTTTAAATACCGTTACCGGGAGCCCTCTTTTCGCCATGTCAGCTGTTGCTTCTTCCGCCGAATTATAGAGACACGTTTCATTGCCGTAGAAGACCCTTAACTTCGCAGGAAATGGTATCTGAAAGCGCAATTTCTTCTCTCTTAACACCTTTTTCGCGTCATTGTATTCCCTGCGCTTTTTAAGGACCTCCGGGGCGTAATCGTGTTCCACGTAGACTTTTCTCTCCTGGTGCATAAATCCTTTTTTCTGCCAGGCCAGTCTTACAACCTCTTGTTTTATTTTGAAATTGGAAAATCTTACCAACACCGAACGTGGGGGCGCTTCCGCCGCCGGCCTAGCGGCTAATGAACGATGTGCCTTTTCTATCTTCAAGTCGGTGGTTTGTGGAATATCCAATTTCTCTCTTAGTAAGGATTCCACGCATTCTGCCATTGAGTTAAAACCATTTTCGGTTCCTTCTATCAGACCATGAATTCTTATGTTGTCTCTTCTTTGTTTTCCTTCTTGGTCGGTTAGCTTAGCCTCTATAGCTGCTTGTCTTTTGCGTAGGTCTAGCACAGAATCTTCGAGCACTTTTATTCGATCCTCTGTTTCCAAGATTCGGTTCTCGGCCTGGTCCACTCTGCTGTTTGTCCTTTTCAATTCTTCTCTGAATTCCCGAAATTCGGCCGTAACTTCTCGGCGAAATCGTCGTAGCTCCTCAAATAGTGATTTCAGGCTAACCCTTTTGTTAGCTATCACCAGTTCCTCGTCTTCTGAACGGAGATCTTCCAGTTCAGATTCTCCGGCCGATACGTGTCCTGGCCTGGAGAATTTCAGTTTCTTCTGTTTTCCTTTAGACATGATGATTTTGTCTTTTGATTTTCACTCCTCCAAAAATCTGTTAAGTTTGATTTTCAAGGTGTTATCCTGGATTGGGTCTGAGAGCTTCAGTGTTAAGCTGCAGTCGCCATGGCGTCCAGACCGGAAGTCCAAGAAGAAAGATTTTAAACTTAATTCTAAACTCTATGGGAAGCCAATGAAGGGAGACCAGAACCGGAGAGATATGATCTCTCTTTCTAGTACCTGTTAAAACTCTTGCTGCAGCATTTTGGATCAGCTGAAGACTTTTTAAAGATGTTTTAGGACAGCCTGGTAATAAAAAATTAGAATAATCTAATCTCGAGCTAACAAAAGCGTGGATCAGTTTCTCAGCATCACTCTGAGACAAGATGCTCCTAATCTTGGCAATATTACGCAAATGATAGAAGGCAGTCTTAGAAACAAATTTAATATGTGAATTGAAGGACAGATCTTAATCAAAAATAATTCCAAGGTTCCTCACAGAGAGAACAAAGAGTAACCGCATCCAAACTGAAAGTTTGATTTGGAAAGGTATTTCTAAGGTTTTTTGGACCAACAAGAATGACTTCAGTCTTATCTGAATTTAATAGCAGGAAATTACAAGTCATCCAAGCTTTGATTTCCTTAAGACAGGCTTCTAACTTGGCTAATTGATTACTATCATCTGGCTTCATTGACAGGTATAATTGTGTGTCATCTGCATAACAATGAAAAAGTTAACATTATTAGAAAGCACTGTATACAAACGGAAGCATATATAAACTAAAAAGAGTAGGGCCTAGCACAGATCCCTGTGGAACTCCATGACTGAGCCTTGAGTTGAAAGAAAACTCATTATTTACATGAACAAACTGGAACCTATCAGATAAATAAGATCTAAACCACTGCAACGAAGTTCCATTAAGTCCAACATAGTGTTCTAATCTATCAAGTAGAATATTATGATCGATAGTATCAAAAGCTGCACTAAGGTCTAAAAGGACAAGTACAGAAACCAGTCCATTATCAGATGCGATGAGGAGGTCGTTAGTGACCTTCGCTAAGGCTGTTTCAGTACTATGATGGATTCTAAACCCAGATTCTAAACCCACTTAACAAGGTTCAAGGCACTTCCTCACACACAGCATGACATCTACACTACACTTCATTCAACCCCCTCTCACCCACT
This sequence comes from Pholidichthys leucotaenia, assembly GCA_020510985.1. Classification (NCBI taxonomy): domain Eukaryota; kingdom Metazoa; phylum Chordata; class Actinopteri; order Cichliformes; family Pholidichthyidae; genus Pholidichthys; species Pholidichthys leucotaenia. The sequence continues at coordinate 241,735,488 of CM035849.1, forward strand.
TGGGCATTGTTCTCCCATGTGTATTCATTGTCTCTGTCTAAGGTGTGAAATAACCTGAGGCCCACACCGCCCCCCCAGCATCTTAGATAGAACAATAGAACATCAGTCCACATGCTGTTTCAGCTTCAGTCTCCTCCCATATCTGCTGTAACTGGGGTTTACCGCCTCCGTGGCGCTGCTGTGCTGGTGGGAGGCTGCTGGGAGTGTGTCCGACTGTGGGTGAGCCGTGGAGGGGGGGGGTTACTCTGTCCGTGTGGCTGCTCTGATGAATCGTTCCCCTGGGGAGGTCTCCGTGGGGGTCTTCCACGCCGAGGGGCCCTCGCCAACAGCACTTGCTCCGCCACTACAAAGGCAGGTTTGAGTCTGTCTATGCCAATTATCTCCCTTTTACCCCCCAAGTCTAGCACAAAATGCTTATCCCCTGTTTCCAACATTCTGAACGGTCCATCATAGGGTGGGCGCAATGGAGGGCGGTGGGTGTCGTGTCTGACGAACACGAACTCTGCGTTCTTCAAAGTTTTAGGTACGAAGGCACGCGGAAAACTGTGGTGGGCAGGGTCCGGCAGCATGCCTGTGTTTGCGCTATGCTGCAAAAGCTGAGACGGGGAGCTGCCCAGCGCGGGATTGTCCGGTAGAAATTCCCCGGGCAGCCGTAGGGGCTGCGCAAAAACGAGCTCTGCCGGGGAAGCTTCCAAATCCTCTTTTGGCGTGGAGCGCAACCCCAATAAAACCCACGGCAGCCTGTCTACCCAATTTGCATCCATCAGTGAAGCCCTGAGTGCTGCTTTCAGTGACCTATGAAAACGCTCGCATAAACCATTGGCCTGTGGGTTGTATGCGGTTGTGCGATGAATTGCAGCACCCAGGCTGCGGGCCATCGCGGACCAGAGGTCGGAAACAAATTGCGGGCCCCTGTCAGACGTAATGTCCGACGGGACTCCAAAACACGCCACCCATGTTGTTAAAAAAGCACGTGCTACGTCCACAGACGTGGTTGCCGCCAGCGGGACTGCTTCTGGCCAGCGCGTGGTGCGGTCCACCACTGTCAGGAGATGCGTGCACCCCTGTGATGGCAGGAGGGGGCCCACGAGGTCCACGTGAACATGGTCGAACCTCTTAGCCGGTACCGGAAACAGCTCCAAGGGAACCTTCGTGTGCCTGTGTACCTTGGCTTGTTGGCACGCCACGCAGGCTGCAGCCCACTCTTTTACTTGTTTGCGTAGGCTCGGCCACACGAACTTCTCTCCCACCATTTTGACAGACGTGCGCACTCCTGGGTGCGCCAGAGTGTGAACCAACTCAAACACGCGGCGGCGCCACACAACCGGGACTACCGGACGCGGGCGTACCGTGGAGACGTCGCAGACTGGGGGGGGGGGGGGTGCCATCTTGCAGCACCCTGCTCTCCAGCCTTAACCCTGTTGGTCCAGACTGGAGCGCGCGCACGTCTGCATCGCTAATCTGCTCTGCGGCCATGGCTGCGTAATCTATCCTCACGTAGACTGGGGCCACCATGGCGAGCGAGAGGCAGTCCGCCACCACATTCAGTTTACCCGACACATGCTGAATATCGGTAGTAAACTCTGAGATCGCGGCCAGCTGTCTCTGCTGCCGGCCCGACCACGTTTCTGAAACCTTGGCCATCGCGAACGTTAGTGGCTTGTGGTCTACGAATGCGGTGAAGCTGCGCCCTTCCAGCCGGAACTGGAAGTGGCGTATGGCCAGATGGAGAGCCAGCAACTCTCTGTCGAACGCGCTGTATTTATGTTCGCTGTCGTGCAAAGTTCTACTGAAAAATGCGAGCGGCTGCCAAGCCCCGGCGACGCACTGCTCCACAACCGCCCCATGGCCACGTCTGAAGCGTCGGTGGTGAGCGCTATCCGGGCTGTCGGGTCCGGATGTGCCAGCAGTGCGGCGTTTGCCAGGGCTGCTTTAACTTCCGAGAATGCCCGCTCTCACTCCGGGGTCCATTCGACTCCATCCGCGGGTTTCTGTCTCTTGAGCGCTGCATACAATGGTTGCATGAGCCGCGCCACGCGGGGAAGGAAACGGTTATAAAAATTCACCATCCCCAAAAATTCCTGCAACGCCCTGACCGTCTGAGGCCGGGGAAAATCTGCCACGGTGCGCACTTTGTCGGGCAACGGGATCGCTCCTTCTGGAGAGACGCGGTGCCCCAAAAAATCAATCTCTGTCATGCCGAACTGGCATTTCGCCGGGTTGATTATCAACCCGTGCTCCTCCAACCTCCGGAAAACCGTCCTGAGGTGGGTTTCGTGTTCGTCTTCGGATGTACTGGCTACCAGGATATTGTCCAGGTAGACGAACACAAACGGGAGGTCATGCAGCACTTAATCCATCATGTGCTGGAACGTCTGTGCTGCGCCTTTTAACCCAAATGGCATGCGCAGGAACTCGAATAAACCAAACGGAGTTATTACCACTATTTTGGGTACGTCCTCCGTGCGCACTGGGACCTGGTGGTAACCGCGGACCAGGTCTATTTTAGAAAAAACGCACGCTCTGGCGAGGTGAACGGAAAAATCCTGTATGTAGGGAATTGGGTAGCGGTCGTGTGCTGTGGCGTTGTTCAACCTGCAGAAATCACCGCACGGTCGCCACGATCCCTCAGCCTTAGGGACCATGTGTAGCGGGGATGCCCATGGGCTGTTTGATCGCCTGATGATGCCCAACCTTTCCAGGTTGGCGAACTCCTCGCGCGTTATGGTCAGTTTAGCTGCGTCCAAGCGCCGAGGTCTTGCAAAAACGGGCGGCTCGGTGGTGGTGATAAAGTGCTCCACCCCGTGTTTAGCGATGGCCGCCGAAAACGTCGGGACCGTGAGTGCTGGGAACTGAGTGAGCAGTGCATGGAACTTATCGCCTGGAGTTGTGACGCTGGCTTGTGCTGTTGGCCGGGTCCCTCGAGCTATACAGGGGAGAGATTCAAAGGACAATGCATTAACCAGGCGCCTGTTAGCAACATCCATAAGTAAACCATGTGCACACAGAAAATCAGCGCCCAGGAGCGGGCAACACAGTGCTGCTATGATAAAAGTCCACTCATACGAGCGGCCATGTAGAGATAAGGTCAGTGTTCTCTCACTGAACATCTTAATCTCTGAGCCGTTTACTGCCACCATTCCAGGGCTGCTAGGTCCTGCCAGCCGGTCCCCGAGCGCGAGTCCGTCATGTAGAGCAGCTTGTTCTCTTCACCGGTGGTCTCAGCTGCTACCGACTGCCGGCCTTGGCATTTCCCGAGTGCTTGAAGTGGCACGGTGGCGCGCATCTGCGCGCATTCCCTCCGAAGCGGCGGTGGTAGAAGCAGAGCGTGTCTTTCTGGCTCTCCGTGGCTCCTTGCCTCCCCTGGTCGTCTCGCTGGGCTCCGCTGCCGCCGCGTTGACTGTGATCGCCCTGGTGGTGAGGATGATCCGGCCTGCCTCCTGGGCTAGCGCACGGTAGTCTCACGCGGCCAGCAACGGTGAATTGGCCAGAACCGCTCTTGCTTCTGTTGGCAGGTTCCGGAGGAAAAGGTGGGCAAACAGAAAGTGCCCGTCGTCCGTGCCCATCAACGCCAGCATCTTCTCCATCAGGTCTACGGCCGACCCATCTCCTAACTTGGTCCACGCCAGGAGCCTCTCCGCTCTCTCACATTCCGAGAGCGTGTATCGCCGGATGAGCACAGTCTTGAGCGCCTCATATTTGCTGCTGGCTGGTGGCTGATCGAGCAGGCTCGCTACCTGCTGGGCTGTGCGGGAGTCCAGCGCTGCTACCACATGGTAGAACTTGGTGTCATCTGCTGTTACTCCCCGGAGGGCGAACTGGGCCTCGGTGTGGTGGAACCAAGAGCGCGGGTCGTGCTGCCAGAAATCCGGTAGCTTGACTGAAACTGCACACGCGTTGCTGGGGGTTCCAGTCCTGGCTGTCTGTGGGTTGGCTTCAGCATCTCTGGGGGTTCCCGACCAGGCCGGCTCCGGGGTACTTGCCTCGTGTTCCATAATAAGATAAGATAAGATAAGATAAGATAAGCCTTTATTAGTCCCACAACGGGGAAATTCCAGGATTGCAACAGCACAGGGATAGCAACACTCAGAGCAACAATCAGAAGGCAAGAAAAAAAAAAAAAAACAAGCAAGCAAGAGCAGCTAATATACATATGTACATATTACTATAAAATATATATATACACACACACAGACACACAGTGCAGAGCATTGTAGCTGGATGGAATAAATATATGAATATATAAACACACATATATATTCTGTGTGTTTATATACAGTATATTATATATATAATATATTAGCACCATAATACGTCTTGGGTCACCAGTGTGGAGTGTGTAAATGAAGAGGCATATTCATTTCAGACGATTTATTACACACTCACATCTCACAGGCAAAGAACAGACTGACTGGTCACATCAAGCATTCCTCTCTCTATATCAAGTCACACTTAACAAGGTTCAAGGCACTTCCTCACACAAAGCATGACATCTACACTACACTTCATTCAACCCCCTCTCACCCACTTGGGCATTGTTCTCCCATGTGTATTCACTGTCTCTGTCTAAGGTGTGAAATATCCTGAGGCCCACAGAATAAGCCTTTTCCATTATAGAAAATGTAAGTCTGTCTGACACTGAGATATACTGTAGTCTGTTGTAATCACAAAATATTTGTAATTTTAATGAGGTACTAATGAGCCTGTTGTTACATTTATGATCATTCAAATTACAACCACTAACCACTAGATTTGGTAATGTAGGAGACACCTGGGAAAACCTGATGGTATTTTGAATTAACAGTTATTACTCTGTTATTCCACACAGTTGATCCATGGGGAGAAAAATTATGTGTGAAAATCATTTTCCAGAAAGGAGAACCTGTTTGTAAAAATTGGAGAGTTTAATGGGAATCTTATTAACTTCAAAGTCGCATCTCAAGAGAAAAGCAAGTCTGCCAATTTTTTTAAGCAGGGATCTGGGAATATGAAACCACAAGGAATTTGGATTTGCAAGAAAAGCTTTTATCCAGTTGATCTTGATGGTTCCTACCATTGTTTCAAAATCTAATGCTTTAATACCCCCTTTATCATAGTCTTTAACTAGCTGTGATCTTTTGATAGAATGGGTTTTGTTTTTCCATGGAAATTGGAAGATAACAGAGTTGGCTTTCTTAATATTATTATTGGAGACATATAAGGAGTGACATGGGTAGATGAGCTTTGAGATTCCCTCTCCTTTAGATAAAAGAACTCTGCCAAAAATAGTAAGGTCTCTACTGAGCCAAAAACTGAGGGATTTTTTCATATCTACAATACGACTGGCTATATTAACATCTTCTCTTCTGATGTGATTTTTAGAAAGTGTTATTCCCAGGTATTTCACTTCAGGTTCAACTCTCATAGATTCAATATTGGAGTCAATGCAGGATCCGGTTTCGCACTGACGGCAATGTATTCAACTTGCAACGTTTAAAGGCTAAAACAAAGACATCATGCATGAAGCTGCGAGAGCTTCTCTATGCCGACGACTGCGCACTCATCGCTCACACTCTTGAAGACGCACAGTTCATCATTGACCATTTTGCTAGAGCAACGAATCATTATGGACTCACTATAAGTATCAAGAAGACAGAGGTTTTACATCAACCTCATCCTGGTACACTCCCAATAAATCCTGTTATTACTGGCAGTACCGGCAGTGGCTCAGGAGGTAGAGCAGATCGTCCAATAACCACATGGCTGGTGGTTCGAATCCCGCTCTCCCCAGTATCCTGCCGTTGTGTCCCTGGGCAAGACACTTCACCCCCAATTGCTCCTGGTGGGTCTGGAAGCGCCATGTTAGGCAGCATGCCGCCATCAGTGTGTGAACGTGTGCGTGAATGGGTGGATGGCAGGATCTGTAAAGCACTTTGGTCATCAAGAGATGAGACTAAAAGCGCTATATAAGTGAACACCATTTACCATTTACCATCGGTGGCGAACCCCTCAAGGCAGTTGACAAGTTCTGCTACCTGGGGGGCACCATCTCGCAGAATGCTAAGATTGATGATGAAGTTACCCACCGCATCAGCAAGGCAAGCACATCCTATGGACGCCTACAGCATCGTCTATGGTCGAAGCGTGGCATTCATCTAAGCACCAAGATCAAGGTCTATCGCACCGTTGTTCTATCAACACTTCTCTATGGGTGCGAGTCGTGGACAACCTATCGCCCCCATGTGAAGAAACTTGAACAGTTTCACATGCGGTGTTTAAGCAAGCTGTGTGGAATCATGTGGCGAGACAAAGTTGCCAATACAGAAGTCCTCCGCCGGTGCAATATCACCAGCATCGAGTCATTCATCATACATTCCCAGTTGCGCTGGACCGACTATGTTGTTTGGATGACAGATCAGGGGATTCCTAAAATCCTGTTATTTGGCCAGTTGGACGAAGGGCGGAGGTCACGGGGCGGTCAGTGGAAGCGGTATAAAGACGTGCTCAAAGCCTCACTCAAGTCGTGTGGGATTGATCCTATGACATGGGAAATGCAGGCCAAGAACCGCGCCCTTTGGCGAAAGATCTGCCATGAAGGTGTTGACCTCTTCGAGAGAGAGAGAACTGCCCTTTTGGATGCCCGCCATAAAGCACATCACGGTGCCGCCCAGCAGCAGAGACTTCTACAGCAGTTGGTGTCATCCACTCAGCCAATTATGTACATCTGTCCCGATTGCGATATGCCATGTGCTTCACACAGCCTCATCAGTCATCGCCGTCACAAGCACCCCCTTACAATTTAATGCAGCCAGAAGGCGGGAGATCCGTCGTTGGTGATGGCTCAATCCATCATCATCCATCAATGCAGGTATGGATAGGAAGTATTTCACATTTTTTGATGTTAGACAAACCAGGTGCCTTGAAAAATACTGAGATTTTGTTGAGGGCTTTACGAATGGATTTATTCTTTAAAAAGATGTGTCATCTGCAAACTGGGTTATTTTAAATTCTTTTTCAAGAAAAGTAATACCTTGAAGTTCTGGGAAATTATTGCTAAGCAATGTGAGTAGCTGTGTTGTCAAAATAAACAATTTAGGAGAAATGGGGCAACCTTGTCTTATACCACGTAATATTTTAAATTTGGGGGTCATACCAGGATTTAACGACACAGAAGTATAAATATCCATATAGAACATCTTAATTATAGTCCAAAAGTTTTCTCCAAAACCTAAGAAGTGTAGTGTTTCAATTAAAAAGAAATGTTCCACAGTGTCAAAAGCCTTGTAGAAATCAAGGAACAACACAAACCCATCATCTTCTATTAGTTCACTATAGTCAAGCATGTCAAGTATCAGTCTGATATGGTTGTGAATATTCCTGCCCTTAATAAAAGCAGACTGGCATTCGTCAATAATGTGTGACAAACCCAGGTTAAGTCTGTTTGCAAAGACATGGGCGAGTAATTTGTAATCATTGCATAATAGGGTGATAGGCCTCCAATTGTCAAGTAACAATTTGTCTTTATTGGATTTTGGGATTAATGTGATAAGACCCTGTTTCATAGTTGGGGAAAGACTTTTCATAGAAATACATTCTAAGAAGGCATCATATAATAATTTTCTGACACTGGACCAAAAACATTTGAAAAACTCGACAATTAAACCATCAAGCCCAGGAGAATTCCCACTGGACATTTGTTTAATTGCTCATCTAGTTCTTCAATTTTAACCTCTTCATCCATATAATGTTTGAATTCCTCATCTACCATCGGACGAAATTTAGCAATATTATCAAAAAACAAATGACAATTGTCTTTCAAAAAATTAGATCTGCATAAATTACTATAAAAGTTTCTAATTTCCTCATTTACAGTATCTTGGTCTTCAACAATTTTGCCATTAACCTGTAACTTTAAAATCTTCTTTTTTGTTTGTCTTTGTTTCTCCAAGTTAAAAAAAATAAGATTAATTTTTTTTCCCCTCCTCAATCCAACGAGCTCTAGAGCGAATGAAAGCCCCTTTTGCTTTTTCCATGTATAAACCGTCTAGTTGGGACTGCAGTTTATTCATTAAAACCTGTTCGTCCGGAGATAGCTCAGACTTATTATTTATCTGAGTTCAAGGAAGTGAGTCTGAGTTCAAGGAAGTTGAGAGTCGCCGTACTAAGAAGATAAACAAGTCGAAGAGGTCCTACGCCGATGCACTCCAATCATCGGACAAACAACCGACCACCAATCAGACCGCGAACCAGTTACAGGTCATCAACAAGTCACGCCCCTACTCACAGTTACGCGTTGCACCGAAGTTTGGTAGGAGGGATGGCGGTCTTCAGGGTCAAGGTCAAGGTCAGAAGAAGCACCACGTCTTCATCAGTCGACTTGACCCCACCACCAGACCCCACCATGTACGCTCCCATATCAATACTCACGTTAAACTAAAAGACGATCTCAAGATCGAGCAACTAGAAACCAGGTATGATGGTTATGCCTCCTTCAAGATTACATGTCCTGCCAGCTGCAGCAAGAAGTTGCTTGACAAAAATGTGTGGCCATCTGGTTTATACATTCGACAATTTTTTGAGAGGAAATGATCTACATGTGATTGTCATTATTGTGTTTGTCATTATACTCATTCAATAGTAGGACCAACCTTAGAATATGTTCATTCAACTGCCAGAATGTAAAAACTTCATCTAACGAGATCTCCAGGTTATGTGATAACCATGACATTGTGTTGTTGCAGGAACACTGGTTGTTCGAAAACGAATTGTCTATTCTGAGCAGATTACATGGTGACTTTATAGGACAAGGGGTTTCTTTTATGGATACGGAAGAACGTGTTATCTTAGGTCGCCCCTATGGCGGCGTCGGTATCCTATGGCGGAAGTCACTTGCGAACAGTTGTGTTGTGAAAACTTACGACTGCTTAAGAGTTATAGGTATTGAAGTCAACCTGGGTGACTTTCACTGTCTTATACTATGTGTATATTTCCCCTATGACAGTGTTGAAAACTTGGATGAATACTTGCACTGCCTGAGTCTTGTTAAACGTATCACCGAGGACTTTCCAACTCCATATGTGTTCACAATTGGTGACTTCAACGCTAATACAGCACGTTCAAGTTGTTTTGGAGACGAACTGGTGTCTTTCTGTGAGAATTACTCCTTACACATCTCGGACAGGATTATCTTACCAGATGATACCTTTACTCATGTTAGCCTGTGTCATAGCTCTACATCATGGCTTGATCACTGTGTGACTACATCCTCAGGCCATGACAACGTGTCCAATATCAAAGTTCTGTTTGACTATGTGAGTTCCGATCATGTACCTTTATCTATAGATATTGAGGTATCTAGTGCTGTAAGTGACCCCCGGGAAGCTCCCTCAGCCACAACGGGCAGTAAAACATACAAATGGCGTGATGCCACAGCGTCAGACCTGTCCAGATATAAGAAACTTACTCGTAGGAAACTCCGTAACATCCGTGCTCCTATGGACGCCATCAGGTGTCACGACAGTAATTGTGCAGCACACAGGGACGATATCGACAGGTTCTACAGTGATATTGTTGATGCCTTAAATTACTGTGAGAGTGAATGCATTCCTAGTCACAGTGCAACCACCCAATATAACGTCCCAGGCTGGAATGATGTCGTTAGCGAGGCTCACACAGCTGCTCGGGATGCCTTTTTGTGGTGGAGGAGTAATAGCAAACCACGCTCTGGTCCAATATTTGAAAACATGAAAAATTGCAGGGCTAGGTTCAAATATGCTCTACGAGCATGCAGGCGCAATGAAGAAAGTATCAAATGTGACCAGCTAGCTAATCACATGAGTGAACTGAACATGGTAGAATTCTGGAAACAAATGAAGGCTATGAGCTCCCACCAGTCTGTCAGATCAAACACTATTGATGGTGTGACTGGTGACGTTAATATTGCTGAAAAGTGGAAATGTCATTATGAAGCTATTTTCAACTCAGTCAAGAATGTTTCAATGAAGGATTCTGTTATGCATGATATTCGTCTGTATAACGACATGTTTGATGCCTCTGATATCTCTGCTGTTACTCCTGTTGAAGTTGATTCACTGATCAAAGTTCTCAAGAAAGGCATATCTGCTGGCCCTGACTGTCTCACCAGTGAATGCCTCATCAACGCTGATTTCAATTTGTGTATTCTGTTGTCATTGTGTTTTAACTGTATGCTTGTTCATGGTTACATGCCAGATATGTTGATGGACTCTGTTATTATTCCTCTAGTGAAAAACAAGTGTGCCAGTCTTTCTGATATGAACAACTACAGTCCTATAGCTATTGCAAATGTTATATCTAAACTGTTAGAGGGTTTATTCCTGAACAGAATTGAGGATTATCTGTGGACAAACGACAATCAGTTTGGTTTCAAATCAGCTCTTTCAACTGACAAGGCTGTTTACCTACTCCATGAATTTGTTGACTACTTCAGAAGCCACTCCACTAGTGTCTATGCTACGTTCCTGGATGCTAGCAAAGCTTTTGACAGGATTAACCACTGGTGTTTGTTCAGAAAACTGATCGATCGAGGTACTCCTATTTACATTGTTAGCATCCTGCTATACTGGTACAGAAGGCAGTCTATGGTTGTTAGATGGGGCAATGTCACCTCATCCAAATTTCATGTGACCAACGGTGTTAAACAAGGTGGTATACTGTCACCCTTGTTGTTTGATGTCTATGCTGATGATCTCAGTGTACTGTTGAACAATACTAATGTGGGCGGCTCCTTTAACGGTGCACTGTTAAATCACATTTTCTACACTGATGACCTCTGTTTGTTAAGTTTGTCTACTGCAGCGATGCAACATCTCCTTCCGGTTTGTGAAAAATCTGGTGAAAAAAATGACATCCTGTTCAACTGTACTAAATCTATGTGTATGGCTTTCAAACCAAAGGGTGTCAATATGTCGAATCCTGTTATGCCACTCTGTGGTAATAGCTTGAACTTTGTTGAAAAAGTCAAATACCTAGGTGTGTGGATTGAATCTGATAAGACCAATGTTGATTGTAACAGGCATCTCAGGAAACTGTACGCTCAAACAAATTTACTGTTGCGAAATTTCCATAGATGTTCTCCTGATGTCAAATGTATGTTGTTCAAGACCTTCTGTACCTCAATGTACTGCTCGCCTTTATGGTTTAATAGCAATGTTGCTGTTAGGAACAAAATCCGCATTGCATATAATAACTCCCTAAGAAGATTGTTAGATGTACCACGAAGGTCGAGTGCAAGCAAGATGTTTGTGTCTGTGAACATTCCGTCTTTTGGCGAATTGATACGTAAGAATGTTTACAGTTTTTTGAGAAGGTTGCTGGCATGTAACAATCATCTCATATCAGCAATTGTCAACTCGTCACTCACACTTCATTCCAGCATTTGGAAGTGGTGGCGTTCCATTTTATACTGAGCCCATTATTGTATGTCATTGTTGTTACAAGAGCGCCGAGTGTCTGCTGATCTGTATATACTTTATTTATTTGTTTATCTATTTTCTACTCGTTTTTGTTTTGCTCATAATATGAACCCCGAGTTTGAAATAAACGATTGAATTGAATTGAATTATCTCAATAATATCACATTGCCTTTGTTTTTATGTGTCCCTAAAAGTTTACTTATTCTAATTGCAGTTTCTCTGACTTTAAACTTGAACCACTCCCATTTACTCAGACATGACAGTTCTTCATTCACAACATTGTTAGCTAATTGTTTGATCTCATTGCAAAACTCAGTATTTTCCAAGAGATGGTTATTAAATTTCCAGACTGAGTTATGAATAATCTTAACATGAGTCAAGGACAGGCCCAGGGAAATAATACAATGATCAGTTAAGGGGGATGCAGAAATATCACAACTAGAGACTCTGTCAATTAAATTGTCAGTAATTAGCCAGAAATCTAACCTTGAGCTTATGTCATTTTCAGATGGGTGAAACCAAGTGTACTGAGTAGAAAAGGGGTTTTTCATTCTCCAAAAATCAATCAGTTTTGTTTCAGTCATCAACTCAGTTAGGATGCTATTGTGGAGGTAATAGAACAGGCGAGATGCAACGAGCTGGAAGGGTACAAGGTTTTATTTCCTCCAACACATTGTAACGCGCTTTGTAGCTCGGTGAGCTACTGCGCTGCTGAGGCATGTATAGCAAGCTCTTTTATACACGTTATACAGACATAGAGAATGCATGGCACATTAGCATAGTGATATACAGTACATATCAGTCAATACATATCATTAGCGTACCAACTGGAGCCCTGATGTCCTCTCCCTCATCCAGGGATGTATACACAACAGTCCATTGTTCTGATTGCCCCCTGGGGCTCTCTGTCCTTATGTAAATTGTCCTCCATTTCCTCCAGCCCTGCTGAGTGAGAAATAGTGTCAGTCTGCAGTGTGCTGGGTCACCACACTATCAAAATTATGGCAGTGGGACTTCCGGTCTGGACACCATGGTGATAGCAGCTTAACGCTGAAGCTCCCAGACCTGATCCAGAAAAATACCTTGAAAATCAGATTGAACGGATTTTTGGAAGAGTGAAAATCAAGAGACAAAGCCATCATGCCTAAAGGAAAACAGAAGAAATCGACATTTACCAGGCCAGGACACGCATCGGCCGGAGAATCTGATCCGGATGATTTCCATTCAGAAGACGAGGAGCTGATTGAAGCTAGCAGCAAAGTTAGCTTAAAAATGGTACTTAAAGAATTAAGACGATTTTGCCGAGAGTGTTGGGCCGAATTTCGTGAAATCAAAGACGAAATAAAAAGGACAAACAGCAGAGTGGACCAGGCCGAGGACCAAATCATGGAAGCAGAAGAAAGAATAAAAGGGCTGGAAGATACCGTGCTGGAACTACACAAAAGACAGTCAAGACTGGAGGCTAAGCTAACCGACCAAGAAGGAAGACTAAGAAGAGACAACATAAGAATTCATGTTCTTGTGGGAATGTGCAATTGATGAGGCAGGTTTGTCTCAAGGCAGCTTTATTACACATTCACCAACATCTCAAAGTAAAAAGAGAACAACTCAGAAAAACTCGCTCCATATATACCCCAGTCCCCCACAGTTCATAAGTCACATTCATTTACATTACAAGTAACAATGCATTTTGTCTCAAATCCTTTAGCATCCCCCCTCACAGACTTTGGCCCTCAAAGGCTCTTCCAAGCAGTCTCTCAGCACACAAAGGATTATGTTTTCACAGCTTCCTGTTATCTCCAAGGGAACTCTGCACTCTGTTCAGTCTAAGATGTGGAGTACACTGTAAGGCATTAAGTAAGACACATGTGTGGCTAGTGTGGCTACACAACCCCCCCCCAAAAAAAACATTTTAGAATGAACAAGAGAATAACAGTATGCATGCCGTGATAGAATCAATACACATCAGTCCACATGCTGTTTAGGCTTCAGTCTCCTGCCGTACCTGCTGTAACCAGGATTCAGCGTCTCCACGGCGCTGTCATGCTGGTGAGCTGCCGTCTGGGTGTGAAAACCTTTTGTCAGTCCCTGCGGGTTGTTATATCTTTCACCCATTACGTTATTTAATATAACAATAATAACTCGGACCATCGATGTACCGTTAACGGTTTATTGGCGAGCAGCAACTCATAGCACACAGCCAACGACAACACACTCAACATACACTACATTACCCATAATGCATTTAGCAAAGGCACTACGACGGGTGCCGTAGTAAACCAAAATACATGACATCTCCTCCCCTCTTACAATAGATGTCCTACAGGAGATATCAAGTGTCTGCTGCAATTCTTGTGTCTTTGTTTGTCTCTTTTTTTTCCCTTTAATTATTATGCTACCTTAGGAGTGAGGGTAGACTACCTCATCCCATAACTGTACCCCTGGGGATTATTCTGCCCCATAAATGTGGGTCAGTTGCTATCTAGTCTAATAACTCAGACGGACAGGAGGTCGTCGCTCCCTGGTAGGGTATCGGCGCTCTACAGGAACATGAGTCTGAGTTCTTTCTAATGTGGAGGTTGCTTCTGGTGCTGATGCAGAAGAAGATGTCACATCTCCAGCTGGAACTCCGGTCTCTGAAGTGGTTGAGTTCTGCACTGGTGTAGGTGGATCGTTAGAATATCCAAGAGACGGTTCTGCAGGCGCTGGTGGTGTCTGCAGGAGTTGATCCACGTGCCTTTTCCAAACACTGTCCGTGGTTTGAACTGTATATGAGACTGGTCCAGTTTGTGCGATAACAGTTGCAGGAACCCACTTAGGTTCACCTCTGTAGTTCCTGGCCAGCACAGATTCTCCTGACGTGAACGCTCTGTCCTTTGCCCGATGTCCTCTGTGCATAATTTGTTTCTCTTGTTGCTTTTGCACAGTGTCCTTTAATCCTGAGGGTTTCAAAAGGTCAAAGGTAGTGCGCAGATCTCTCTTGAACATCAGACTAGCAGGGGTTGTCTTTGTGATTGCATGTGGAGTGTTGCGGTAGTTTAGCAGGAACTTGTGCAGCCTCTGATGCAGTGTTCCTTGACCTTGTGATGCTTTCAATGCATGTTTCATTGTCTGCACAAACCTTTCTGCAAGGCGGTTCGTCGCAGGATGGTATGGAGCTGATTTAATGTGCTGCACTCCATTAGCTTGTAGAAAAGCATCCATTTCTTGTGAAACTAACTGAGGTCCATTGTCAGAAACTAGTTGTATAGGAGACCCAAAACGACTAAACATTTCTCCTAATGCTTCTGTGGTCTTCTCTGTGGTGGTTGACCTCATAATAGCCACTTCAGGCCATTTACTATGTGCATCCACAGCAATGAGAAACATTCTGTCCTCAAACGGACCTGCAAAGTCAATGTGCACACGATGCCATGGCTCCTGTGGGAACTCCCAGGGATGGAGAGGAGCCAATGGTGGGTTGTTCCGTACCTTGTGACATGATGAACAACTTTTGGCTATTTCTTCAATCTGCTTGTCAATGTTTGGCCACCAAAAATAGCTTCTCGCTATCTCTTTCATTCTCACGATTCCACTATGTCCTGCGTGAAGTTGCTGTAACACTTTTGTTCGACATGACAGGGGAATAATCACTCTCCTCCCCCACAGCAAACAACCCGACTGAACAGACAATTCTGTCCACTTCCCAAGGAAGGGCTTCAAGGTTGCGTCATCACCCGCGGGTTGTCCTTTAATGATCAAGTCCATGACTGCAGACAACACAGGGTCATTTCTAGTCCCCTTTTTCACCTGCACAGCTGAAACAGGTGCGTTTTCTACCTCTGTGAAGTAGAAGATGTCCACAGTGCTTGACTCTGGCTTCATGACAGGAAGTGGTAATCTGGATAACCCATCTGCGTTACCATGACAGTCTGACTTTCGATACCTGATGTCATAGGAGTGTCCTAACAACAGCAACGCCCACCTCTGCATTCGGGACGCTGCAAGAGATGGTATTCCTGTGTATGGTCCAAGGATGGTTGTGAGAGGTCGGTGGTCAGTAAAAAGTGTAAACTTCCGTCCGTACAAGTACTGATGGAATTTTCTGACACCAAACACAATGCTCAGAGCCTCTCTTTCTAGTTGAGCATAGTTAGCTTCTGCCTTGTTTAATGTCCTTGACGCAAAAGCGATTGGCTTTTCCTCACCGTCTGGCATTACGTGGGAAATCACCGCCCCTACGCCATAAGGAGAGGCGTCGCAGGCAAGCTGGATCGGAAGTGATGGGTTGAAGTGGGTCAGAACCTCTGATGCAGTCAGCACATCCTTTGCCTTCTGAAAAGCTTCCTGACAGCTTGCTGTCCACCTCCATGCTTCCTCTTTGCGTAGCAGGTTATGCAGTGGTTTTAATAGTGATGCCAAATTTGGTATGAAACGTCCATAATAGTTCAGCAGTCCTAAGAAAGACTTCAGCTGACTGACATTTTGGGGTGGAGGTGCATCCACAATGGCTGTGATTTTCGATGGTGCAGTGTGTAGTCCCTTAGCATCGATCACATGACCTAAGTATTCCACGGATGACTGGAAAAACTCGCATTTATTCTTGCGGATTCTCAATCCATATTCCTCCAGTCTCGTGAGAGTTGCATCCAAGTTGCGCAGATGCTCTTCATCATCTGCTCCTGTACACAGGATATCATCCAGGTAGCACTGCACTCCTGGTAATCCACTCAGGATTTGATCCATAGCTCGCTGAAAAAGTGCTGGAGCAGATGTGATGCCAAAAGGCAGTCTGCGGTATCTGAAGAGTCCTTTATGGGTGTTGATAGTCAACATTTCACGTGACTGCTCGTCTACATGCATTTGTAAGTAAGCCTGGTTGAGATCTATTTTGCTGAACTTTTGTCCCCCACTCAGCCCCGCAAATAAGTCATCAATCAGTGGAAGGGGATACTGCTCTGCTGTTAGTACAGGGTTTACTGTTACCTTAAAGTCTCCACAGGTTCGGATTCCTCCGTCCTTTTTGGGTACTGGAACTATGGGCGTGGCCCACTCACTGGTTGTCACAGGCTCCAGAACTCCATTCTTGACCAGAGCATCCAAGTCAGCCTCTACCTTTGGTCTGATGGCGTACGGCACTGGTCTGGCTTTCATGAACACTGGTTTACTGTCAGGTTTGACATGCAGCTTCACTATAATTTTTTTCATGCTGCCTAACTCATCACGAAAAACCTTTTTGTGCTTTTCTAGTATGGCCTGCAGCTGAGTGGAACTGTGTGACTGCTTCCTTACTTCTTGCCAGTCAAGTTGGATTTTCTTTAGCCACACACGCCCCATTATAGCTGGATAGTTGTTCTTGGTAACATAAACTGGAAGCTCAGCAGTTTGCCCCTTGTACTGAACAGTTACCTCTGTCATCCCTTTCATGGGCACTCGGTGTCCAGTATACGCCCTGAAGACGGTGTCTGAAGGTCGGAGTGGACAATGTTTCAGAAACTTCATGTAAATGCCATGCGACACAAGTGATGCCTTTGATCCGGTGTCTTTCTGCATTTTAATAAAATGTCCCTCCACTTTTGGTTTAATCCAAAAACCTTCTGAGCCTTCATTCACATTCATAATCCGGACAGTATTTATTGCAGTTGACACCTCTTCCTCTGAGGAGTCGCTCACTCTGTCCTCGCCATGTTTAACTGTGTGAACATTTCTTTTCTTTTTGTATTTTACCATGTCACTTTTATTCCTTGTCTTTGGGCCTTTGTCTTTGCTCCTTTTGCTTCTACATGCCCGCTGCACGTGGCCTTTTTTTCCCACAGTTGTTACAGTCCATCTCTTTGTACCAACAGTCATTAGGAAGGTGTCCCACCTTGCCACAGCGGAAACATGGACCTGTTGCATTGGTTTTACCACTGTTGAGTTTATGTACTCTGCCTGTAGCATGCAGTTGGTGTGCTTCTTTGGAAGCCATCTCCATCATCACACTAATGTTAATGGCTCTTTCAAGCGTCAAATCACTTTCTGTGAGCAACTTCTTCTGTGCTGCTTCATTTCGTAGTCCACACACAAGCCTGTCTCTTAATGTGTCATTTAAAACATCTTTAAATTCACAGTGTTCGGCTAACTTGCGTAGCGCTGCAACAAACATGTGAACAGACTCACCCTCTTCTTGGTTACGTCTGTGAAACCTGTATCTTTCTGCAATCACTAGCGGCTTGGGTGAGAAGTGGTGGGTCAGTGTGTCCACCAGTTCTTTGTAGGTTTTAGAGCCTGGCTTTACTGGCTGTAGGAGGTTACGTAGTAGGTTAAATGTCTTGGGACCCATCACACTCAGAAAAGTGGGCACTAACTTTTCATCCGTTATTCCATTGGCCGCGACGAAATAGTTAAAGCGCTCTGTATAGGAGCTCCATTGCTCCGCGCTCTCATCAAAGGGCCCGATAGAGCCAATGACTCCAGCCATTTTAACACTCCTGGTTGAATGTCGCTCTTTCCCTCGCGGCTCCTTTCTTGTAACGTCGTTTCTTCCCTCCGGCGTTACTCACGGAGTTTTTTTTTTTTTTTTCCTTAACGGTTTCCACTACTCCGCTCCTCCCCGCTTAGCAGACAGCCCGCAGCATCCACCTCAGCACAGTGGCGCGGTGTATCACCCTGTCAGCACGGAGTAGCGGCGGGAAAAACACGACAAAAAAACTCTCCTCCGTCGCGGACTGCAGCGTCGGTCCAAACGTCCTCGTCGCCACTTTTTGTTATATCTTTCACCCGTTACGTTACTCGATATAACAAATATAACTCGGACCATCGACGTACCGTTAATGGTTTATTGGCGAGCAGCAACTCATAGCACACAGCCAACGACAACACACTCAACATACACTACATTACCCATAATGCATTTAGCAAAGGCACTACGACGGGTGCCGTAGTAAACCAAAATACATGACATGGGTCTTCTGGGGAAATATTACTCTGTGAAGCTCCGGCTTGTCGCGGGGGCCTTGCCAACAGCACTTGCTCATCCGCCACCACAAAAGCGGGTTTGAGTCTGTTTATGCCAACTTTTTCTTTCCTACCCCCCAAATCTAGCAAAAACTGCTTGTCCCCTGTTTCCAACACTCTGAAGGGTCCGTCATAAGGCGGTCGCAGCGGGGTTCGATGCGCATCGTGTCTGACAAAAACAAACTCTGCGTTCTTCAAAGTTTTAGGCACAAAAACGCGCGGAAAACTGTGGTGCGCGGGGCCGGGCAGCGTGCTTGATTCTATGTTACTCCGCAACAGCTGAGACAGGGAGGCATGTGGCGCAGGGTTATCTGGGAGAAACTCCCCAGGCAGCCGGAGTGGCTGTGCAAACACGAGCTCCGCTGGGGAGGCTTCTAAGTCCTCTTTAGGCGCAGAACGCAACCCCAATAACACCCACGGTAACTTGTCCACCCAATTTGCATCCGTCAGTGATGCTCTGAGAGCTGCTTTCAATGACCTATGAAAACGTTCGCATAACCCGTTAGCCTGCGGATTGTACGCGGTTGTGCGGTGAATTGTGACACCCAGGCTGCGGGCCATTGTCAACCAAAGCTTGGACACAAATTGAAGGCCTCTGTCGGACGTAATGTCCGACGGAACACCGAAGCGTGCCACCCAAGCTGTTAAAAACACGCGCGCCACCTCCTCGGCCGTGGTTGATGCCAGCGGGACCACTTCAGGCCAGCGCGTGGTGCGGTCCACCATTGTGAGAAGGTGTGTGCACCCTTGTGACGGCGGGAGGGGGCCCACGAGGTCCACATGAACGTGATTGAATGGCCGGAATGTGAAACGGCTCCAAAGGAGCCCTCGTGTGCCTGTGTACTTTGGCTCGTTGACACGCCGTGCAGGCTGCTGCCCACTCTTTTACTTGATTGCGGAGGCTCGGCCACACAAATTTCTCTCCTACCATTTTGACCGATGCGCGCACTCCCGGGTGTGCCAAAGAATGAATCGAGTCAAAAACGCGGCGGTGCCACGCGGCGTGTACTACTGGAAGCGGCCGTCCCATGGAGACATCGCAGATTAGGGGGGGCATACCGTCTTGCAGCACCCTGCTCTCCAGCCTTAACCCTGTTGGTCCAGACTGAAGCGTGCGCACCTCCGCGTCACCAACCTGCTCCGCGGCCATGGCTGTGTAATCTACTCCTACGCTGACTGGGGCCGCCACGGCGCGCGAGAGGCAATCTGCCACTACATTGAGTTTGCCTGCCACATGCTGGATATCAGTGGTAAACTCTGATATCGCGGCCAGCTGTCTCTGCTGCTGGCCTGACCATGGTTCGGAAACCTTGGCCATCGCGAATGTTAGTGGTTTGTGGTCAACGAACGCGGTGAAAGAGCGTCCTTCTAGCCAGAACTGAAAGTGGCGGATGGCCAAATGGAGAGCCAGCAGCTCCCTGTCGAACGCGCTGTATTTACGTTCGCTATCGCGCAAGGTCCTGCTGAAAAAGGCTAGGGGCTGCCAAACCCCGGCTACATGTTGCTCCACGACTGCCCCTATGGCCACCTCTGATGCGTCAGTGGTGAGCGCTATGCGGGCCGTTGGGTCTGGGTGTGCCAACAACGCAGCCCTTGCCAAGGCTGCTTTCACCTCCGAGAACGCTTGGTCCCGCTCCGGGGACCACTCGACCTTATCCGCGGGTTACTTTTTTTTTGAGCACGGCATACAGCGGCTGCATGAGTTGCGCCGCGCGGGGGAGAAAACAGTTATAAAAATTCACCATTCCCAAAAACTCCTGCAACGCCCTGACCGTCTGCGGCCGGGGAAAATCTGCCACCGCGTGCACTTTGTCAGGAAGCGGAACTGCTCCTTCGGGGGAGACACGGTGTCCCAAAAAATCAATCTGCGCCACCCCGAACTGACACTTCGCTGGGTTGATTATTAACCCATGATCTCCCAACCTTTGGAAAACTGTGGCCAGGTGTTTTTCGTGTTCGTCTTCGGACGCGCTGGCTACTAAAATATCGTCCAAGTAGACGAACACAAAAGGGAGATCCCTTGTGTTCGTTTGTGTTTTGTGTTCCCGCGTCCATCATGCATTGGAACGTCTGAGCAGCCCCTTTAAGTCCGACTGGCATGCGTAAAAACTCGAATAGGCCAAACGGAGTTATTACCGCTGTTTTAGGTATGTCCTCAGCGTGCACTGGGACTTGGTGGTAACCACGGACCAAGTCTATTTTAGAAAAAACGTGCGCCCCTGCCAAATGAACGGAAAAATCTTGGATATGCGGGATTGGGTAGCAGTCGTGCGCTGTAGTGTTGTTTAATCTGCGGAAATTCCCGCAAGGTCGCCATGATCCGTCAGCTTTCGGGACCATGTGTAGCGGGGAAGCCCACGGACTGTTTGAACGCCTGATAATGCCCAACCTCTCCAGGTTGGCGAACTCCTCGCGCGCTATGGCCAGTTTAACTGCGTTCAAGCACCGAGCTTTTGCAAAAACGGGCGGTCCGGTAGTGGTAATAAAATGCTCCACCCCGTATTTAGCGACTGTTGCCAAAAATGTGGGAACCGTGAGTGCTGGGAACTAAGTGGGCAGTGTGTGGAACTTACCGCTTGCAGCTGTGACGTTGGCTTGTGCTGTTGGCGGGGCCACTCGCGCTGTACAGGGGATAGAATCAAAAGAAAGTGCATTAACCAGGCGCCTGTTAGCGAGATCTACCAACAAACCATGTGAGCACAAAAAATCATCCCCCAACATATTGAAATTTACTGCTGCTACAACAAAAGTCCACTCAAATGTACGGCCGTGTAGAGACAGAAGCAGAGTCTTCTCACCAAAGGTCTTAATCTCCGAGCCGTTCGCTGCTGTCACCCGGGGACCTCTGGAACCAGCTAGTCTGTCCGCGTAGGAAGGTGTGATGAAACTCAACTGTGAGCCTGTGTCGACGAGGAACTGCCTCCCCGAGCGTGCGTCCGACAAGTACAGCAGGTTGTTCTCCTCCCCGAGGGCCGCGGCTGCTACCGACCCCCGGTCTTGGCGTTTCCCGAACGCCTGAACTGGCACGATGGTACACATTTGCGTGCCCTCTCTGCGAAGTGGCAATGGTAGAAACAAAGGACGTCCGATCCGCGTTCCCTGGCCCCTGCCGCCGCTGTCGTCGGTGAGTCTGGTACCGCTGCCTCTGGCCTCCTGTCGTCTCCGGTCGTCGCGCCGAGTTTCACTGCAGCGGCCGTGGCTGCGCGTCACTTGGTGGCGTTGACAATCTGCTGTGCCTCTCGGCCCAGCGCGCGGTAGTCCCGTTGGGCCAACAGTGGCGAACTGGCCAGGGTCGCTCTCGCTGCTGACGGTAGAGTCCTGAGGAAGAGGTGGATGAAAATGAAGTGATTGTCGTCAGAGTCTTTCAACCTCAACAACTTCTCCATCAGGTTCGCGGGCATGTCATTTTCCAACTCCGTCAGCGCCAGGAGCCTCTCTGCTCGCTCCTCCGCCGAGGGGGTGAATTGCTGGATGAGTGCAGCCTTCAACGTGCCGTATTTGTCGCTGTCCGGCGGCTGGTCGATCAGGCTGTCCACATGCTGGGCCATGTTGTTGTCCAGCTTTGCGACTACGTGGTAGAATTTTGTGGCGTCTACCGATATCCCCCGGAGGTTGAACTGCGCCTCAACCGCGTTGAACCAGGAGCGCGGATTGTTCTGCCAGAAGTCCGGTAGCTGGACTGTAGCGGCATTCGCCTGGCTGGGGGCTCCTGACGGGGCTGGCCCGGGGGAATTCTCCTCTTGCATGATACGTCTTGGGTCACCAGTGTGGGAATGTGTGAATGATGAGACAGAGTTCTCTCTCAAGTCAGCTTTATTCACATCTCCAACACCTCAAAGCAGAAAAGAGAGCCACACAGGGAACTCTCGTCCTTAAATACCAGGACTCTTACATTTCACAAGTCACATGTATCACAGACCACATTGCATTATAATGACAGTAACAATGCATCCTCTCTCCATGATATCACCCCCACTGTCTACAATGCATCCCCTCTTTAATCCTTTAATTATACCCCCACAGTCTCAAGCCTTGCATACCAAAACTAACACTCTTGCAGCTTCCTGTAATCACCAAGGAAGCTCTGCCTTTGTTCTGATCTAAAATGTGAGTCACCAAGCAGGTCACTTCTGTGTGTCCACCACAAATTATCCCCTTTAATACTGTGGGACGCATGCAAAGCTGTAATAAGGGGAAAGATTATCACAAAACTGGCAATCCAAAAGAAACTGAGACAAGAAAAACTAATCACATTAGAGTCAGAACTTAAGAACCTAGAAAAAGAGCACAAAGACAACACTCATTCTAATGACTCGCTCAAAATTAAGGAAATCAAAAAACAAATAAATGAGATCTACACAATAGAAATCCAGAAGAAACTTACATTTCTGAAACAAAAATACTATGAAACAGGCAGCAAATCGGCAAAATTGCTAGCCTATAAATTGAGGAAACAACAAACGGAGAGAGCATTCTACAAAATCAGAGACCCAGTATCAAAGGAAATAAAATTTAGAATTCAGAATATTCTTAAAAGCTTCGAGAACTACTATAAGAACTTGTACTCCTTCAAAAAACATAAAAACGCATCCGAAGCATTCCTAAACACATCAAACCTTCCCCAACTTACTGAGTCTCAAAATAAAACACTACTGTCAGAAATACAACCTAAAGGATTAGAAAAAGCAATTATGAAACTTAAAGCTAACAAATCCCCAGGAGCAGATGGCTATACAGCAGAGTGGTACAAAACCTTTAAACAGCAACTATCTCCTCTCCTCCTGAAAACATTTAACTATGTCCTCCACACAGGGGAAATCCCCCCCTCCTGCAGAGAAGGGGTCATTGCAGTCATACCTAAACCTGAAAAGGATAAACTAGACTGCTCCAACTACAGACCAATCAGTGTGTTAAATCAGGACTATAAGCTTTTTACCACTATCCTTGCCAAAAGGTTAGAAAATATACTGACAGACTTAATTCATTTAGACCAAACAGGTGTTATAAGACAAAGACAGACACAAGACAACATTAGACGCACTTTACACATAATTCATCATATAAAAAAATATAACTTAAAATGCAGCCATATTGGGATTAGATGCTGAAAAAGCATTTGATTCGGTTGACTGGTCTTTCCTATATAGAATCTTATCCAGTTTCAGTTTTCATAACAACTTCATTAGAACTATCCAGGCATTATATAAAAAACCAACAGCTAAAATAAGGATTAACGGTAAATTATCATCATCTTTTGAACTGGAAAGAGGATGTCGTCAGGGCTGCCCCTTGTCTCCACTGCTCTTTGCAATCTTCATAGAACCTCTGAGCCAATGGATAAGACAGAATCAAAAAATTCGAGGTATTACACTTGGTCAGAAGGAACACAAAATAGCACTCTTTGCTGATGACATTTTAATATACCTGGGGCAGCCGGACACCTCTTTTCCAGAACTAATCTCAGTTTTTTCAGAGTATGGAGATTTATCGGGGTACGAATTAAACATGCATAAAACCCAAGTTTTAACATTCAACTATGACCCAAATCAATATTTTCTAAGCAAACTCAAAACTAACTGGGAGATGGAATCTATGAAATATCTGGGGGTCAATATCCCGAAACAACTCAACAAAATTTTAACACTAAACTATGATCCACTGGTGGCAAAAATAACATCTGATCTAGCAAGGTGGAATATGATACCATTCTTGGGTACCGCACAAAGAATTGAAGCAGTCAAAATGAATATACTTCCACGTCTTCTATACCTTTTCCAAACAATACCAGTAGAACCTCTCAAAAAAACATGGCAAGAACTGGACAGAAGGATCTCAAGATTCATATGGCAGGGCAAGAGACCTAGAATCAGATATAGAACCCTACAGCTAAACAAAGTCAAAGGTGGGCTTGCGCTGCCAAATATCAGGGACTATTTTAAAGCCGCACAAATTAAAACTTTAGTAGAGATATGTAACCCAGTCTACACTGCACAATGGAAGGAGATCGAATGCCAAATAACAAGTGACATCCCCCTACAGGCGATAATAGGGAACAATGCCTTACCTAAACTTTTGAATAACACTAACCACCCGTGGATAGAGACCCCGCTAAAAATTTGGTTTAAGATAGTCAGAGAGAATCAAACTAAAGAACCCTATCGATTACTGCAATGGATTGCCTATGATCAAGACTTTACTCCTAATAAAACAGACACTAGATTTAAAAAGTGGAAAGAGAACGGACTGATAAAATATTATGATTTGTTTAAAGGGCAAATTTTAAGAAGTTTGAAGATTTGAAGAAACAAGGTCTAATAAATCAAGACCTTTACAGGTTCTTTTAGCTTAGACACCACATAAACAAAATACTTAAAAAGGAGGATTTGGAAAGGGCCCAGTCAGGTGTTCTGAAGGTCTTCTTAATGGCATATAAAGGGATCCCAGGGATCAGATACATCTCTAAAACATAACAAGGTCTTCAAGACTTAAAAGGAGATAACACATCATATATAAAAGAGAGATGGGAAAAAGAGGGGAATTTCACTTTACAACTGGAAATATGGGAAAAGCTAAATAAACAACAATGGAAAAGTACCTCATCCCTGCAGTGGAGAGAATTTGGATGGAAAAATTTGGCAAGATTTTTCAGAACACCTGCACAAAACAAATTTACTCGTAAGGGGTTGAATTGTTGGCGCTTGTGTGGTGAAGAGACTGCAAATCATTTTCATGTGTTTTGGTCATGCCCAGTTATCCACCAATATTGGACCAATGTACAGACAATATTGGGGAAAATATTCAAAATAACAGTCCCCTTTTCTTTTGTAACTTTGTATTTGGGTTTACTACTGGAATCACTGCAAAGACGAGGAGAAAAATACTTATTCACTGTTTTAATATTGGCAAGTAAAAAAGTTCTAACTAAAAAATGGATGTTGAAGGATTGTCCTACACCTGAAGATTGGATTAACATGATTCAAGACATTTACTCGATGGAAAAGTTGACATTCACACTGAGACAGGACATGGATGGGTTCTTGAACTTTTGGCAACCCTGGAACGCATATGTGTCTTCCATCAGATCTAATCTTTGACAAATACCATTTCAATAATGGCACCTCTCTTTGTTCCAATGGTACTCAGATGCTCTTTTATTTTTATTTATTTATTTTTGTTTCTTTTGTTTTGTTTTTGTTTTTTCTTGTTTTGTTTTTTGTTTGTTTTTTTGTTCTTTCTTTAATTTCTCTTTTTCTTTCACTTAAAAAATGGGTGTAATAATTATTCTTCCAATGTTGTCAGAAAACAAACAAAAAAAGGGAACACATGATGAAAATGTAAACAAGGCAATGCTGTAATGACATGTATACCCTTTACAAAAACTTAAATTAAAAAAAAAAAAAAAAATTATAGCAGTGACCCCTAGGTGGACATCTGTCCAGCCATAGATCTGGAACTAAATTGAAGTCTCTACCCATTATAACTTTATCAGTCTAATAGAATATTTTCCATTCCTTTAACATCTAGACATCGGTGGGCGGTGGGCGGCAGGACTCGGTGAAGGAGCTGCCGGTACCCCGGCTGGATAGGAGCTCGGTTACAGCGGCGGTAAGCAGCGGGACTAGCAGCAGAGGGGGCTAGCTGAGGCCCAGCTGGATTCGAGGTCAGTCGGATCGGATACCGGCGTCACCAGCAGAGATTGTTTTACTATCCACAGGTCAGTAAAAATGCCACCAAAGAAGGAGGAGGTGGAAGAGATCAAAAAATCTCTGAACTTCTTGTCAGAAGAACTGACCAAAGTGGTTAGTCAGCAGGCTAAAATAATAGGGCTGATGGAAGAAGTCTGAGAATTAAAATTAACAATTAAGGAAAAAGACAAAGGAGGTTCCTTCTCAAGATGGCGACCGGGATGGTCACACTTTTTCAGTGCTGAGACAAAGTCACTGATTTTGCCATTAAAAGTGGCTGGCCTGCAGCGATCGGCGCTCGTGGCGAACACGCACGGGCTGAATTGCCACCTCCGTTGGATTGCCCTTTAATCGCCTTTCTCCAGCGACTTCCTGCGCCTTCCTGAAGCGATTGCTAAGCTAACACTAGTTAGCTTAATGCTACCTGAAGCGATTGCTAAGGTAACACTAGTTAGCTTAATGCTGGCGCCAGTCTCTAAATAACTAACCTACAGCGATCGGATATACCTCCGGTGGATTACCCCTTTGATCGCTTTTATCCGGCCACTGTGAGTAAACTGACCAGCGATTCCAGCGCTTCCTTGTGATTCACTGATGTGCCCTACCTGAAGCGATTGCTAAGCTAACGCTAGTTAGCTTAATGCTGGCGCCAGCCATTCCACCTAACACCAGCCTGAATCAAAGCCCAGCTGCGAGGCCCAGCGGAGATACTACCAGGCAGGCGGCTATTTGTTTGACGGGGCTCAGCAGAGATTTCACCCAGGCAGACGGCGGTAGGCGGCGGTGCCCAGCGGAGGACTTACCGTGACTGCAGCGGTGGTGTGCGACGAGACTACCCGAAGCGATTGCTAAGCTAACGCTAGTTAGCTTAATGCTGGCGCCAGTCATTCCACCTTACACCAGCCTGAATCGAAGCCCAGCTGCGAGGCCCAGCGGAGATACTACCAGGCAAGCGGCTATTTGTTGACGGGGCTCAGCAGAGATTTCACCCAGGCAGACGACGGTAGGTGGCGGTGCCTAGCGGAGGACTTACCGTGACCTCAGCGGAGCTCGGTGGCAGCGGCGGTGTGTGACGAGACTCGGTTGGAGGAGCGGGACGGGAGACCAGTTACGGCGACTATGAGCAACGAGACCAGCAACGGAAGGGGCTAGTTGGCTAGCTGAGGCCCAGCTGGATTCGAGGACGATCGGATCAGATTCTGGCGATATAAGCAGAATTTATTTTACTATCCACAGATTTTCTTTTTCCTTCTTTCCAAGAAAGACTGAAGATGGCTGCCACCGGATTAAAAAGTGGGCTGATGGGCACCACTAATAAGCCTTCTCTACTCCTCTACTTCCTCTTCGTTTTGTCTTTGTGTGTCTGGACCTGCAACAAGAAGGATTTTCCGACAAACTCAACCAAAGGTGAAGTTAAAAAGTTTTATCTGTATGGATTTGGGCTTGGACATCTCACCCTACACTCTATGTGGTCTTTAAAAGCCCTGAGCAAAAACTTCCAAATTAAGGCAAACATGGCTGTTAAGCAAAAATCACAATATGGCAGAGGATATACAATTAAAGTTCTGTTAGTTCTGCTACTTCTGGCAGGAGATATTCACCTTAACCCTGGACCTGCCACTATTAAACAGCAGACCACTGGGTTAGCACAAAACCGAGCTGTACAAAAGCAAAAACAACATTTATTTTTCCAAACTGTTAATCATGCACGAGTTCTTTGGGACACCAAGGCTAAACCAAAGGGGATCCTCGGCGGTCATTTAAACATACGGAGCATAATCCCCAAAAGAGATGAGATTTCGGTGTTGCTGTTGGACTCAAATCTGGACTACCTTTGTCTCTCAGAAAGCTGGCTACACAGTAACATAGACACTAATATGATCGATATTGTGGGCTACCAGTGTTTTAGAAAAGACAGGCAGGTAGGGAGGGGAGGAGGTGTTTTAATTTACATCAAAGAGAAATATAAATGTCAACTGGTTGATTTGAATACTTCACTTGAATGTTTAGCTGTGAATGTATGTCTCTCTCCGGTAATGAATTTCAACATTGCAGTATTGTACAACCCACCGTCACACAACTCTTCCTTTTATAATGAATTAAGTGATCTGGTTAAACAACTTGAGAAGAACAGAGAAACAATAATTCATGGTGACTTTAATATCAACTGGTCTGATAAAAAAGACAAACAAAAACTGAAAAGCCTCATGACTAAATTTAATTACCAGCAACTCATCAAAGGACCCACCAGGATAACCAAACAATCGAGAACACTTATTGACATGGTATTTACTAATAAACCAGAACGAATAACCAGAACCTATAATCTTGTAACTGGTTTCTCAGATCATAACATGGTTCTTGCTGTCAGGAAACTTACTAAAAAGCGACTACAGTATTTTGGGGGAGTCGATATTGACAAATCAAATTTTATTATCCCCAAATCAAAAAATGAGGAGTTTGAACATTACTTAGAGAATCAAAATTGGGAGCAGCTCATGTCAACATGTGAAGTAGATGATTGTTGTAATTTTATAACTGCAACAATCACAAAGTCTATAGAAAAATTTTCAAAGCAAATTAAAAGTAGACAACAGAAGATTAGCCTACCATGGTTAAATAATGAAATAAGAAAACTTATGAAGAGGCGAGACTATGCACTGAAAACATCACTAACCTCCAAACTACAAAATGATCACCTTGTGTACAAAAGTTTAAGAAATAAAGTGGTACATGAGCTGCGAAAATCAAAAATATCTTATTACAATAAACTGATAGATCATGCAAAGGGTAACAACAGTTCCCTATGGAGGCATTTAAATAACTTAACTAATAAAAAAAATGATCAGAAGGGGGTAAAGGAACTTAGAATCAATGGCAAGACCGTCAGTGACAAGGCTACTTTGGCAAATGAATTTAATTCACACTTTGTGGGCTCTGTGGAAGACTTAACAAAAATTTTTGTGCTGCCAAATGTGCTCAACAACACAAATTCCATACTTCCAACAGACACTTTTCACATCGATGAGGTAAATGAGAAGTTAATTGCTGGTATTGTTAAAACACTGTCAAACTCAAAAACTAATGATATCTACAATATGAGCACCTCCTTTCTCAAAATGCACAGCAAAATATTAATCAAACCACTGACTCATCTCATTAATCTCTCCATTAGGTCTAGTACATTTCCATCTGGCTGGAAAAAAGCTGTCGTCATACCAGTTCATAAATCAGGCAGTAAAGACGATATATGCAATTACCGCCCAATCTCTATCTTACCAGTCCTATCTAAGGTTCTTGAAAAAGTTGTAGCTACACAGCTGATAGACTACTTACAAGACAGTCAACTTCTTCATCCACATCAATTTGGTTTTAGACCAGGATACTCAACAGAAACAGCAAATTGTTGCCTTATTGAAAACGTCAAACAGTCCTTGGACAGGGGTAATGTGGTAGGAGCTGTTTTTCTAGATCTCAAAAAGGCTTTCGATACTGTAAACCACAGTTTGCTTTTATCCAAAATGGTATCTTTTAACTTCTCCCCAAATACATTAGAATGGTTTGCATCTTATCTCCAGAATAGAGAACAGTGTGTAAAAGTTCACCAGGATAAATCCTCATTTTTAAACAACCGCATGGGTATCCCACAAGGGTCCATTCTTGGTCCTTTACTTTTCAGCATTTTTATTAATGACCTGCCGTTACACTGCTCAGCTGCAACATGCCAACTTTATGCAGATGATGCAGTTATTTACACAGCTGCCAAGACTCCAGCACAGGCTGCAGATGTACTGTCTACAAGTATGGTTGATGTCCAAGAGTGGCTCCTCAAGAACCATCTATTGCTGAACCTTCAGAAAACAGTCTCAATGTGCTTTTCAATCAAAAAATGTAACCTGCAACATTTTAAAGTTAATATACATGATCATGACATCAGTTTAGCTACAGAATTCAAATACCTTGGCATTGTACTAGATCCTCAACTCAAATTTAATCTTCATATAAAGAAAATTTCAAAAACAGTAAAAAAAAATCTGAACTGCTTTAAATTAATTAGATATTACATACCTTACGAAGCAGCTGCACTGTATATGCATTCTATGGTTTTTTCTCATATATCATACTGTTTGACAGTCTGGGCTCAAGCAGCCCCTTCCACAATAAGACATATAGGTTCATTATATAATCAAACCCTAAAAATCTTTGACAAAAAGCCCATTAGGTGGCATCACTGTAATGTTTTAAAAAAATACAACCTATTGAGTTTTGAGAGCTTCATTGACCTCTGTCTTCTGAAATTAACGTTCAAATGTTTCCATAAATCAGCACCCGAGCCACTTGCTGGTTTTGTCCAAAGACAGGACAGCAGCAGAGCCACCAGGAGTTCTGTTAACAATAACTGTAAAATATTCCACCGCAGAACCACATTTGGACAAACAGCTTTCTCTATAAAGGGCAGTCACATCTGGAACACAATGCCAAATGAAATTAAAATAATAACGGACTTTAAAACATTCACTAAAAATGTTAAAAACTGGCTGAAAAATAAACAAGAATGTACTCATGTATGAATTAATTGTCTGCAAAGTGAGAGTGAATGAAGGGAAGGAATAAATGTGTTTGTTTATAGTGAGTGACGGAGGGAGGAAGGCCTGAAATAGGCAAATGTGAGTTATGTTATATGTGTTAAATGTGAGTCAGGCTGTTATATTTGTGTATTTATAATATTTATAATATTTATGTTAAATGTGAGTCAGGCTGTTATATTTGTGTATTTATAATATTTATAATATTTATAATTGTGTATTTATAATTTTTCTGCATTGATGTATGTGGTTATTGTGTATATTTTTTATCTTGATTCTTTTTTCTAAAGCCCATCCAGGGACAAGAGTTGCAAATTAGCTAATAGCTATACACTCTATGTGCAACACATCAGATTGATTGTCTTTGATTAATTGTCTATGTTTATTGCACTGTCCCTGTCAAATAAACTAATCTACTACTACTACTACAAAAAAATTGCACACTTGGAGCGACGCGTCGAGGATCTTGAACAATATTCTCGTATGGATGATCTAATTATAAGTGGACTAGACATTAAATATCAATCATATGCTCATGCTACAGCAGGATTGAGAGGTGAGGATACTCCCCTGAGTGAATCAGTCTCCCTGGAAAACCAGGTGCTTCAGTTCCTTGATAGTAGAAATATAAAGGTCGAAGCAAATGCAATTTCAGCCTGTCATGCTTTACCCAGAAAGGATAATAAAACAAAGAAATCAATTGTGATGCGCTTTGTGAACAGAAGGGTAAAGAATGACATACTGAGGCAGGCCAGAAAGCTACGGGGAACAGAAGTTTACCTAAATGAACATCTAACAAAAACTAATGCTGAAATAGCATGGCAAGCACGGATGCTGAAAAGACAAAATAAGATACAGGCAACATGGACAAGAAATTGTAGAGTTTGGATGAAACTAAATGGAACACCTGAGGAAGCAAAGAGTATAATAATCAAAGATGTTACTGACTTAAATAAATACAGATGAACACTGATTAAGAAAATTAAGAGACTATATAAGTCCATATCCACACACACGGCAAGAATAGTTCTTTTAACATACCATGTCAATGTACTTTAAAAAAAAAAAAAAAACTAAACAAAACAAACAAAAAAACTTATGACTAACTTGAGTAGACATCAATTATCCCCAGTTGGAGGAAGTCATTTGACACAGAGTGAGGAAATTCAAACTCTGAAAATATGCCATTATGCTGAACATAAACTACAAGAGATGGAGAATGATATTGATCCTGATAACCACTTTTTCAATAATATTCATAACCATTGTGAATATTACACTGAAAAGCAATTCAAAAGTCAAGTGCAACTAGATGGTAAACTATCAATAATACACTTCAACAGCAGAAGTCTTCAGAAAAACTTTCCACAGATTCAGGACTATTTAAAACAGCTAGACAGAAAGTTTACAGCTATCGCAGTCTCTGAAACTTGGCTTAATGAAGAGCAGGCTCCCCTGATGGCAACAGAGGGATATCAGATGTTTCATATTAACCCCTTGCACTCCGGTCAATTTTCCTAAAAACGCCAAAAAAAAATGTGCCTAAAGTAAATCGAAATCTGTTCTTCAACCCTTTGCAGCATCTTCATGAGGTTGGTCTCATTTAAAAGAAAACACTTTGAATTTTTTGGCAAAAAAAACATGATCTCTCTAAGTGCTCCGGCCACTGAGTTACAGTCATCTAAACATAGTGAACTTGAAGAAAATAAATTTGGCCTGGGTGTTTTTTTGGATACAAATGCTTGCAAATAACACACAGCTTCAGATCCGGGCTAGAAAATGCAACAGAAATGTAGAACCAAGTGTTATCCAGCTGAGGTCCAAATTTTGTAACAATACCACAAAAAATGAATATATTACACAGCTTTGTTCTCAGGCTGTTCCCAGGCATTTTGGAACTGTGCCAAATTGTGCCAAATGGCACAGTTTGGAAAAACGTCTGTAACTTTTGAATGATTCAATGTAGAAGCTGCATTTAGGGCTCTAATGAAAGGTCACATTCAGGGCTGTGTGTGTGTGTGTGTGTGGGGGGGGGGATTGTCCACCTCCCCCCCCCGCTACAGAGGACGGAGATCCGCCCTCGCTACATGACGGATTACACTCGGATAAGGCATGTTTCCACAGCACCGCTGTCACTGCGGCTCCCCCCACCCACCCCGCTACAGAATCGTAGCGGCGGGGGTGGGGCATTCACGGTCCGGAGGCGGCGAACGAACCGTGTAACGTGGCGCACGCACTTTGGACATCGTGCGCCGCACAGTTGTAATTTACCAATCGGTCAAAAGTCATTTTTGATTACAATTTTCAGGGATAAAAAATAATTTGGCTTATAACACCTTACCTCTTCACAGCCACATTGTCCTGGCCAACTTCTCTTCCTCATTGTCAGAAGAACCGACGCTGGTCCGCTCGTTCTGGTCTGGCGACCCGGTCAAAACATAATTCCATGATTGCGGTTTTGGCGAATGATTTACGACCTTTGTCGTCAGCCTCCGTCGGTCTATGATGACCATATAAGAGAATCCTAAACACTCTGCTGGAATTAAAAAAAATAAATAAATAAATAAACCACTGCCTGTGGCTGCTGAAGCAGTCTCTCTTCACCCAGCTTTAGACAAAACAGCTCAGCGAACTTCTGTGCTTCAATTGGCTCGCAGCCGTTGGGAGGCGGGTCCTTCTGGCTAGGTTTTCATTCATTGGTTCTTCAAGGTTTCAGAATCCCAATTCAAGGCTCTTATTAGTCAAATGAGAGGTCAATCAGATGAACTAATCTGTTCGCGGCTGTGTCTGCAGCTTTTATTTTCAGTGCGCGCTTGGATGCCATACACCACCTACATCAAAATCTCCATGATGCGT
Source organism: Pholidichthys leucotaenia (assembly GCA_020510985.1). Taxonomy (NCBI): domain Eukaryota; kingdom Metazoa; phylum Chordata; class Actinopteri; order Cichliformes; family Pholidichthyidae; genus Pholidichthys; species Pholidichthys leucotaenia. The sequence goes on from CM035849.1 coordinate 241,769,022, forward strand.
CCTAGAGCGCACGAGAGCGCCCTCGTGCGCTCTAGGATGCAGAGACTTGCCCACCCGTGGGACAACGGAGCGCAAGAGGTTAACAGATCTCAAAAAAAGGGTGGTGGTGTTGCACTGTATGTTGATGACTTGTATAGGTGTAAACTTGTAAATGGAATGTTCTTTGCACTACCAGGGATTTTGGAATGTGTTACTGTTGAGATTGACCAAGATAAAACAAAAAATCTAATTATAAGCTGTATATATAAAACACCGGGAACTTGCATTGAGACATTCAGAGATAAATTAGTCGAGCTGTACAATAATATTACTAGTAAGAAAATGGTAGTAATTTGTGGAGATTTCAATATTGATTTACTAAATCCATATCAACAAAATGTAATTACAGAGTTCATGAATTCTATGTACAGCATGAGTCTATATCCCACAATAACACATCCCAGTAAAATCACAGTTCACACTGCTACACTTATTGACAACCTGTTTGTTAATATTATTGATAAGAAAATAGAAAGTGGATTATTGATAAATGATATAAGTGACCATTTGCCAACCTTTGCACTTATCCATGGCGGGGGCCAATACAGAAAAAATTTTAAAAAATTTAAAAAAATTTTAAATTTTTTTTTTAAAATCGTTCAGATACAAATCACAAAATGCAATCAGTTCTTTTAAAGAAGACTTGATGAAGCAAGACTGGACAAAAGTCTATGTATCAGATGTAAATGAAGCCTATGACACATTTATAAACATTGTAACTGCAACGGCATGAAATAAAGCGGCGTTGTTAGAGGTTTTAAGTAGAGTTTATTATCATACCGCCGTCACAGGATCCCCGCTCCAGCCCAAGTGTGTGCAGGCTGGAGCGGGATCCTCAGGCTCTCAGAGAAGAGACACAAAGTGCGTGTCTGCAGCAGCAGTTGAAGTGAGTCAGAGAGAGGATGAGTTACAGAACCTGTGCAGTATTTGTACCCAACTCAAACAATACATCAAAGCAGATTCACAGCAGCTGGTCTGATCAAAGGGACTGCAGAACAGGCATGAGACATTTGCATTTGTAAGACCTACATAACAATAGGCAGATTTGCTAGCCTCTGCTCCAGCTTGCAGGACAAAGAGGTTACAAGGCACATCTACATATTGAACTGTCTCTAGGTCAACGCAAGGACAGGACGCATGAACACTATACATGAATGGCACATTACATCACGATACATGCAGGGCACATTGCATCACAACACATGAATGGCACATTACATCTCAGTAGTGCAGTGGGGAAAACCAAGAGAAAAGAGCTGACTGTCCTGTGTGTTGTGGGGGGTTGAGTCAACCCGCCACACACGCTCCCCCCCAGAGGGCACGGCAGGGGGCCATGACCTCGATAATCCATCTATGGGAGTGAGCTGTGGGAGAAGCTCGCTGCAGGCGGAGGTGGAGGGAGGGGAGGGGTAGTGTGTGCCGGCAGGGGCAGTGAAATCGTCCGAGCCGCGCAAAAATTGCTCCATTTTCATAAAGAACACAGACGAGAGAGAGGTCATTGAAATTGTTAAATCGTTTAAAAGTAAAACATTCATCTCACGTTCACATCATGGAACTGTAGGGGTTTGGGGAAAGCTCTCAAAAGAGTAAAAGTATTTTCACATCTGAAATCATTGTCCTCTGATATAATCTTCTTACAGGAAACCCATATTCCCCCCACAGAACAGAGACGGTTGAGAGCCTTATGGATATCCCAGGTCTATCAATCTACCTTTTCCTCAAAGGCCAGAGGAGTGGCCATCTTAGTGCGCAGAACTATACCTTTTGTATTCAAGTCTATGGTGACCGATCCAGGTGGGAGATTTGTGCTTGTAATAGGTACCATAAACTCTATGCCATTGGCCCTTTTAAATGTATATGCTCCAAATTTTGATAGTCCGGATTTCTTCTGTAAAATTTTTCGTCTTGTTGCAGAACAGAATAACTGTAACATTATTATAGGAGGTGATTTTAATTGTTTCCTAGACCCTCATCTTGATAGATCTTCCATTACAACTGCTCCCATGTTAAAATCTGTGCCAGTCCTAAATAATCTTATTAAATCGCTAAATTTAGTGGATATTTGGAGGCATCAACATCCCTTGGACAGACAGTACTCCTTTTTCTCCCAGGTACATGGCAGTTTTACTAGGATTGATTATTTTCTCGTTGATTCCAATTTAATTACCAACGTTGTTAGTTCAGATTATAACAATATTTTAATTTCTGATCATGCCCCTGTGTCTGTTAAAATAAACTTCAACATGCTTGTGCACTCATATAATTGGAAATACAATCCGGCATTAAATTCAGATAAAGCTTTTTGTGAAAGCATCTCAAACAAAATTACAGATTTCTTACACTTTAATGATAATGGTGAGGTATCTGATTCCACACTGTGGGAAACATTTAAATCTGTTATTAGGGGTGATATTATCTCGTACCAGTCTTATAATAAAAAGGTTAAACAGAAGCGTATGTCTGAAATACAGGCCCAACTCCCTTTGTTGGAGGAATCATTTCGTATCTCAAAATCAGATGAAATACTAAAGAATATTGTATCTGCAAGACTTGAATACAGCCGCATTCTTGGTGAGCATGTTTGTAATTATATACGAAAGCTTAAACAAAAGCAATTTGAGCTTGGTGATAAAGCACACAGCGTACTCGCTAGGCAGCTGAGAGGTGTTCAAGCTGAACGGGCAATTTATAAAATTGTATCTAATGGAGAACTAATAACTGACCCTTTACAGATAAATAACACTTTTTATGAATATTATAAAAACTTATATACCTCTAAATCATCGTCATCAAAGGAAGATATATGGGGGTTCTTAAATAGATTGGATATGCCCACATTGAGTGAAAATGCCAAACAACAGTTGGATGCTGACTTCACATTAGAGGAGATCAAAGCTGCCATCCGTTCATTTCCAAATGGTAAGGCTTGTGGCCCTGACGGATTTGGCATTGAATTTTATAAAATTCACATTGATAAACTTGCTCCATTGTTGCTTCGTATGATAAACTCTTCCGTGAAGGAAGGATCATTCCCAGAGACATTATACGATGCGAACATTTGTCTACTGTTGAAGAAGGGTAAAGATGAATCAAATCTAGCTTCTTATCGCCCTCTCAGCCTTTTAAATAGTGACCAGAAAATTGTTGCAAAAGTTTTGGCAAACCGCTTGAACGAACACATTGGTTCCTTAATTCATAGTGACCAAACCGGGTTTATCCCCGAAAGGTTTGCATTTTCGAATACTCGTAGACTTCTGAACGTCATGTATTCTAACAACCCACCATATTCTGCTGTTGTCTCCTTGGATGCACAGCAGGCCTTCGATCAAATTGAGTGGGAGTATATGTTTATTACTCTTAAAAGATTTGGCTTTGGTGACAGATTTATAGCTATCGCAAAAATGCTTTATGCACATCCTAGATCATATGTACTTACTAACAACAATAAATCTGCCCCATTTTTATTACATCGTGGGACCAGGCAGGGCTGTTGTCTATCGCCAATGTTTTTTGCTCTGGCGCTTGAACCACTTGCTGTTGCCATCAGGATGGAGCCTGAAATAGTTGGGTTTAGATATAGCGCATCTGAATGCACTATTGGCTTGTACGCTGATGATGTCATTTTGACACTGTCTGACATTAAACAGTCTCTTCCACCTCTTCTCGAGATCATTAGGGAATTTGGTCAGTTCTCTGGTTTTACCATTAACTGGGAGAAAAGTGTTCTCATGCCTCTTTCAGATGGGCTAGATAAAACATTTCTCAACACATTGCCTTTTAAAATATCAAATGAGCACTTTGAATATTTAGGAATCACCATCCCTAGGAATCCCAAACTTATTTTCAAATTGAATTTTACAGAACTATTAAATAAGATTAGGGGCATGATTGAGAAATGGAAATTACTACCAATTTCTCTAATTGGACGAGTAAATATTGTCAAAATGATTGTACTTCCTAAATTTATATATTTATTTCAGAATCTGCCAATTTTTCTTACAGCATCTTTTTTTAAATTAGTTGATTCCATTATTATCTCCTTTATTTGGGCTGGCAAAAACCCCCGTGTCTCTAAATTACATCTCCAAAAACCCTCGGTCAAGGGTGGTCTTGGGTTGCCTATTATGAGACATTATTATTGGGCCTGCAACGCTAGGGCCTTGGTCTTCTGGTCCCAAGATAATCATAATGTGGATCAAATACCGTGTTGGCCTGCACTTGAATCTCATAACTGTCAATCCCTCATTGGTACATCTTTATCTGCTTTATTATTTAGCAAGGTCGACGTCCCTCTGAATGTGTTCAGACATGACTTTGTGCTGTACAATTCCTTCAGAATTTTGAAACAAATTAAGAAGATATTGCATCTTCCTGACCTTTCTATATATGCACCTATATATGCCAAAACCCTGCCTTCAAACCAGCTTTATCAGATCCTGTGTTCAGGCAATGGTCAAATAAAGGTATTCTTTTAATAAAGGACCTGTATATCAATAAGGACTTTGCATCTTTTACACAATTACAAATGAAGTTCAATCTCCCACCTGATCATTTTTTCAGGTACCTGCAGATTAGACATTTTGTACAACAGTCTTTAACCCATTTTGTCAAACTTCCTGTACAACATGATTTCTATGAGGTTTTGAGAAAACACCCAACCTCCAAGCATTTAGTTTCAGAATTCGTTAATCTTTTCTCTTGGCCAACGTCTTCGACCCATGTCAAGGAGGCATGGACGAGGGATGCAGGTATAGAGATCTCAAATGATCTATGGGAAAGAGCCTTAGTTGGTATTCATTCATGTTCAGTAAATGCCAGACTTCAGCTAATACAATTTAAAGTAATACATCGATTACATTACTCTAAGACCCGCCTTAATAGACTTTTTCCGACCATTTCACCACTATGTGACAAGTGTAAAATAAGTGATGGTACTTTATGTCATTTATTTTTCTCCTGCCCCTCGCTTAAAAATTTTTGGTCTCAGATTTTTAATTTGTACAGTGTCATATATAAAAAAGTCATAATACCTGATGTCTTAACAGTAATACTTGGTTGTTCAGATCAAACTTTGCTCTGCTCACAGTCACTTCAGCATGCTATTAGGTTTGGCATGATTGTTGCAAAGAGGGTCATTCTGAAAGAATGGAAGGCCAATACGCCGCCCAGTTATATTAACTGGCTTAATGATTTGGCATCCTGCTTGTACCTTGAAGAGATTCGATATCATTTGTCTAATACTCAAGATATGTTTACTAAAATTTGGGGACCATTTATGGATCACATTAAGAAAAAGAAGACTCAGCCTGTAACATGAAAGGATTGTATCATGAAACTTGCTTAGCATGGACTGCTTACACTTTTGTGGTTATATGGGCTTTGTGTAACAATCACTTATTTCATTGTGTATTTTCTTGAGCACTGGCAGTGTTTTTTTGTTCTGTCTTATTTTCAAAAAAACTGAATAAAATATATATTGAAAAAAGTAAAACATTTACGGACTGTGATGGTATTGACATGCTCTTAGTCAAAACTATTATTGAATGCTTAGTGAAACCACTGACGTACTGTATATCTGTAACCTGTCTCTCCAAACAGGTATATTTCCCAATACAATGAAAATAGTAATAAGTAATTTCGATATACAAGACGGGTGACAGAGGGGATCTTTCAAACTATAGACCAATTTCACTATTGCCGCAATTTTCCAAGATACTTGAAAAAATATTCTATGAGAGAGTTGACAACTTCATACTGAAGAATAATTTATTGTGTGAGCAGCAATATGGGTTCAGACACAAGAGGACAACTGCATTTGATCTAATGGAATTTATAGAAAAAATATCAACTGCCGTTGAAAATAAAGAGTATTCAGTTGGGGTATTCCTGCATCTTAATAAAGCATTTGATACAGTGCATCATAATTTATTATTAAAGAAACTACAAAATTGTGGTATTAGGGGGTAGCACTGTCCTGGTTATGTAGTTAGTTAAAGAATAGATATCAGTATGTATGTGTTGGTAACAAAAACTCACAGTTACTCAAGGTTACTTGTGGAGTCCCACAGGGTTCAGTTTTGGGGCCATTGTTATTCAATATGTATATAAATGCTATATGTAAAGTTTCAGAAAAAAAATGGATTTAATATTGTTTGCCGATGACACTAATTTATTATGCAGTGGAAGCAATTTGGAACAACTTTTGGATACACTCGGAAAGGAATTAGGAAAGCTTAAACTGAGGTTTGATTCAAACAAATTAACGCTCAATTTAAGTAAGACAAAATTTATAGTTTTTAATAACCATCACAACAACTTAGTATCTAAACTCAGTGTAAATGGTGTAGAGATTGAAAGGGTATCCGAAACTAAATTTCTTGGTGTAATAATTGATAATAAACTGTGTTGGAAGTCACATATTAATTATATTAAAGGTAAAATGTCCAAATCAATTGCATTACTACACAGAGTGAAATATTTGATGAATCAACCCACACTACAGTGGGGCAAAAAAGTGTTTAGTCAGCCACCAATTGTGCAAGTTCTCCCACTTAAAAGATGAGAGAGGTCTCCAATTTTCATCATAGGTATACCTCAACTATGAGAAACAAAATGAGAAAAAAAAATCCAGAAAATCACATTGAAGGATTTTTAATGAATTAATTGGTAAATTCCTCAGTAAAATAAGTATTTGGTCACCTACAAACAAGCAAGATTTCTGGCTCTTGGATGATCCAGAAGAGGATTGGGAGAATGTCATATGGTCAGATGAAACCAAAATAGAACTTTTTGGTAAAAACTCAACTTGTCGTGTTTGGAGAAGAAAGAACACCATACCTACTGTGAAGCATGGGGGTGGAAACATCATACTTTGGGGCTGTTTTTCTGCAAAGGGACCAGGACAACTGATCCGTGTAAAGGAAAGAATGAATGGGGCCATGTATCGTGAGATTTTGAGTGAAAACCTCCTTCCACCAGCAAGGGCATTGAAGATGAAACGTGGCTGGGTCTTTCAGCATGACAATGATCCCAAACACACCACCCAGGCAATGAAGGAGTTGCTTCGTAAGAAGCATTTCAAAGTCCTGGAGTGGCGTAGCCAGTCTCCAGATCTCAACCCCATAGAAAATCTTTGGAGGGAGTTGAAAGTCTGTTTTGCCCAGTGACAGCCCAAAAACATCACTGCTCTGGAGGAGATCTGCATGGAGGAATGGGCCAAAATACCAGCAACAGTGTGTGAAAACCTTGTGAAAACTTACAGAAAACGTTTGACCTCTGTCATTGCCAACAAATGGTATATAACAAAGTATTGAGATGAACTTTTGTTATTGACCAAATACTTATTTTACTGAGGAATTTACCAATTAATTCATTAAAAATCCTTCAATGTGATTTTCTGGATTTTTTTTTCTTATTTTGTGTCTCATAGTTGAGGTATACCTATGATGAAAATTGGAGACCTCTCTCATCTTTTAAGTGGGAGAACTTGCACAATTGGTGGCTGACTAAATACTTTTTTACCCCACTGTATATACCTTGTATCATTCATTAATACTCCCATACATGACATATTGTACTGAAGTATGGGGAAATACATATAAAACAAACATATATCCAGTCTTTATGCTTCAGAAGAGAGCTATTAGAATAATAAACAAAGCTGCTTACAGGGAACCAACAAACCCACTTTTTCTTAAATTAAAAGCTCTCAAGTTGAAAGATCTGGTTGACTTTAAAACTGCAGTAATTATGTTTAAAGTAAAGAATCTATCACTGCCCGCAAATATCCAAAAGCTGTTCCAAATACGGGAGAAACAATATCATTTCAGAGCAACATGTATATTTCAAAAACCTTCAATGAGAACTACCACCAAGCAACACTGTGTTTCAGTGCAAGGAGTCAGATTATGGAACGATTTTGGACCTGAATTAAAATCATGTACAACGCTTGGACAATTTAAACAAAAACTAAAGGAAGAAATACTCCAAACATATATACAAGATGACATATAAAATCACATAAGGATTGTCATATCCAGTCTGCGTTGTGTTGCTGCCTAGTTTTTTTTGGTCACATTTTGTCTTAGCTTTGTTCTGAATTGTAATCGCTCTTGTTTTGTTTTTCTTTTGATGTAATATGGGTGGGCAATATAAGCTGTGGCTTCAGCCATCACCCATTTCGGATAACTTATGCTGAACTGTATAATCAGAGGAGTTATTGTCTAATTTGACCTTGTTGGATTTTCTTCCCCCTTTGTTATATTATTCTGTTTCTTTTAATCTGTACTTTTATCTATCCGAAATAAAGAATAAATAATAATAATAAAAAAATAAATAAATAAATTTTAATCTATCCGAAATAAAGATTGATTGATTGATTGATTGATTGATTGACATCAGTAAAAAAAAGTTCTTTGTTTTGAGCTCTCTTACTGTATCCATAAACATGTATCAAAATGAAGTTGACACCATTAATTTCAGTTACCACCATTATCGAATGACCATTTGAATCACTCTTATAGTCAATTACTGTACCTGGAAACCTGTTCAACATAATCATCACGCCCACTGAGTGTGAAGTTCCATGGCTAAAGAAGACAGTATCACCCCATTGAACCTTCCAGAAATTAGCATCTGATAAGGATGAGTGAGTCTCTTGTAAAAAGTAACAATTAGCCCTTTGTTCTTTACAAAAAAGAAAAATCGCATTACGCTTAACATTATCCTTCAACTCCCTAGTATTTAAGGAAATAAGAGAAAACAGATCAAAAATGAAAGGCTTTGAAAAAAGAACCAAGAAACGCTGGTATCACGCAGGGATTATTAAGTCTTAGTCCTCACAACAAACTCACAATAACCCATGTCGAATGAATGAAAAAGGAGGTACAACTCTACTTGCTTATTTCAGCCCACCAGTTCACAACAATAAGAACGGTGTGGGGGACCTAGACAATACATTCTCCACTCAGACTGAATGGCACAGGAGGAGACGCTTAAAGGCTGTTAAACGGATATGCAGGACAGACTGTGGTTTTCTCCATAGGACCGCATGATAATATGCATTCTCCTCCGGACTGCATAATAATGCGCCGGCAGGCTGGGTGACAAAGGGGATTGTAGTTGTAAGTGTATGTATTGTAATGTGAACCCCCCAGGTCGCCAGGCGAGTTTGTAAAGTATAAAAGAGAGATGCCAGCAACCTGGGTTGTTCCTCTTGTTGACTGATGGATAGAGAGAGAATAAAGCCTACTCTGATCCAGCTCACTGCCTCGCCTGCTCATTCCTCTCTCTGCACTGGTGACCCTTGACGCATAATAGAACTCGAGACAAACACCCCAGAGACGACCTGGACTGGAGGCACCAGCACCGCATGCGCCGTTTCAGTCAAGCTCCCAGACTTTTGGCTACATGACGCCGAAGTCTTGGTTCCTTCACACCGAGGCCCAGTTCACGTAGTAGTAGATTAGTTTATTTGACAGGGACAGTGCAATAAACATAGACAATTAATCAAAGACAATCAATCTGATGTGTTGCACATAGAGTGTATAGCTATTAGCTAATTTGCAACTCTTGTCCCTGGATGGGCTTTAGAAAAAAGAATCAAGATAAAAAATATACACAATAACCACATACATCAATGCAGAAAAATTATAAATACACAATTATAAATATTATAAATATTATAAATACACAAATATAACAGCCTGACTCACATTTAACATAAATATTATAAATATTATAAATACACAAATATAACAGCCTGACTCACATTTAACACATATAACATAACTCACATTTGCCTATTTCAGGCCTTCCTCCCTCCGTCACTCACTATAAACAAACACATTTATTCCTTCCCTTCATTCACTCTCACTTTGCAGACAATTAATTCATACATGAGTACATTCTTGTTTATTTTTCAGCCAGTTTTTAACATTTTTAGTGAATGTTTTAAAGTCCGTTATTATTTTAATTTCATTTGGCATTGTGTTCCAGATGTGACTGCCCTTTATAGAGAAAGCTGTTTGTCCAAATGTGGTTCTGCGGTGGAATATTTTACAGTTATTGTTAACAGAACTCCTGGTGGCTCTGCTGCTGTCCTGTCTTTGGACAAAACCAGCAAGTGGCTCGGGTGCTGATTTATGAAAACATTTGAACGTTAATTTCAGAAGACAGAGGTCAATGAAGCTCTCAAAACTCAATAGGTTGTATTTTTTTAAAACATTACAGTGATGCCACCTAATGGGCTTTTTGTCCAAGATTTTTAGGGTTTGATTATATAATGAACCTATATGTCTTATTGTGGAAGGGGCTGCTTGAGCCCAGACTGTCAAACAGTATGATATATGAGAAAAAACCATAGAATGCATATACAGTGCAGCTGCTTCGTAAGGTATGTAATATCTAATTAATTTAAAGCAGTTCAGATTTTTTTTTACTGTTTTTGAAATTTTCTTTATATGAAGATTAAATTTGAGTTGAGGATCTAGTACAATGCCAAGGTATTTGAATTCTGTAACTAAACTGATGTCATGATCATGTATATTAACTTTAAAATGTTGCAGGTTACATTTTTTGATTGAAAAGCACATTGAGACTGTTTTCTGAAGGTTCAGCAATAGATGGTTCTTGAGGAGCCACTCTTGGACATCAACCATACTTGTAGACAGTACATCTGCAGCCTGTGCTGGAGTCTTGGCAGCTGTGTAAATAACTGCATCATCTGCATAAAGTTGGCATGTTGCAGCTGAGCAGTGTAACGGCAGGTCATTAATAAAAATGCTGAAAAGTAAAGGACCAAGAATGGACCCTTGTGGGATACCCATGCGGTTGTTTAAAAATGAGGATTTATCCTGGTGAACTTTTACACACTGTTCTCTATTCTGGAGATAAGATGCAAACCATTCTAATGTATTTGGGGAGAAGTTAAAAGATACCATTTTGGATAAAAGCAAACTGTGGTTTACAGTATCGAAAGCCTTTTTGAGATCTAGAAAAACAGCTCCTACCACATTACCCCTGTCCAAGGACTGTTTGACGTTTTCAATAAGGCAACAATTTGCTGTTTCTGTTGAGTATCCTGGTCTAAAACCAAATTGATGTGGATGAAGAAGTTGATTGTCTTGTAAGTAGTCTATCAGCTGTGTAGCTACAACTTTTTCAAGAACCTTAGATAGGACTGGTAAGATAGAGATTGGGCGGTAATTGCATATATCGTCTTTACTGCCTGATTTATGAACTGGTATGACGACAGCTTTTTTCCAGCCAGATGGAAATGTACTAGACCTAATGGAGAGATTAATGAGATGAGTCAGTGGTTTGATTAATATTTTGCTGTGCATTTTGAGAAAGGAGGTGCTCATATTGTAGATATCATTAGTTTTTGAGTTTGACAGTGTTTTAACAATACCAGCAATTAACTTCTCATTTACCTCATCGATGTGAAAAGTATCTGTTGGAAGTATGGAATTTGTGTTGTTGAGCACATTTGGCAGCACAAAAATTTTTGTTAAGTCTTCCACAGAGCCCACAAAGTGTGAATTAAATTCATTTGCCAAAGTAGCCTTGTCACTGACGGTCTTGCCATTGATTCTAAGTTCCTTTACCCCCTTCTGATCGTTTTTTTTTATTAGTTAAGTTATTTAAATGCCTCCATAGGGAACTGTTGTTACCCTTTGCATGATCTATCAGTTTATTGTAATAAGATATTTTTGATTTTCGCAGCTCATGTACCACTTTATTTCTTAAACTTTTGTACACAAGGTGATCATTTTGTAGTTTGGAGGTTAGTGATGTTTTCAGTGCATAGTCTCGCCTCTTCATAAGTTTTCTTATTTCATTATTTAACCATGGTAGGCTAATCTTCTGTTGTCTACTTTTAATTTGCTTTGAAAATTTTTCTATAGACTTTGTGATTGTTGCAGTTATAAAATTACAACAATCATCTACTTCACATGTTGACATGAGCTGCTCCCAATTTTGATTCTCTAAGTAATGTTCAAACTCCTCATTTTTTGATTTGGGGATAATAAAATTTGATTTGTCAATATCGACTCCCCCAAAATACTGTAGTCGCTTTTTAGTAAGTTTCCTGACAGCAAGAACCATGTTATGATCTGAGAGACCAGTTACAAGATTATAGGTTCTGGTTATTCGTTCTGGTTTATTAGTAAATACCATGTCAATAAGTGTTCTGGATTGTTTGGTTATCCTGGTGGGTCCTTTGATGATTTGCTGGTAATTAAATTTAGTCATGAGGCTTTTCAGTTTTTGTTTGTCTTTTTTATCAGACCAGTTGATATTAAAGTCACCATGAATTATTGTTTCTCTGTTCTTCTCAAGTTGTTTAACCAGATCACTTAATTCATTATAAAAGGAAGAATTGTGTGATGGTGGGTTGTACAATACTGCAATGTTGAAATTCATTACCGGAGAGAGACATACATTAACAGCTAAACATTCAAGTGAAGTATTCAAATCAACCAGTTGACATTTATATTTGTCTTTGATGTAAATTAAAACACCTCCTCCCCTCCCTACCTGCCTGTCTTTTCTAAAACACTGGTAGCCCACAATATCGATCATATTAGTGTCTATGTTCCTGTGTAGCCAGCTTTCTGAGAGACAAAGGTAGTCCAGATTTGAGTCCAACAGCAACACCGAAATCTCATCTCTTTTGGGGATTATGCTCCGTATGTTTAAATGACCGCCGAGGATCCCCTTTGGTTTAGCCTTGGTGTCCCAAAGAACTCGTGCATGATTAACAGTTTGGAAAAATAAATGTTGTTTTTGCTTTTGTACAGCTCGGTTTTGTGCTAACCCAGTGGTCTGCTGTTTAATAGTGGCAGGTCCAGGGTTAAGGTGAATATCTCCTGCCAGAAGTAGCAGAACTAACAGAACTTTAATTGTATATCCTCTGCCATATTGTGATTTTTGCTTAACAGCCATGTTTGCCTTAATTTGGAAGTTTTTGCTCAGGCCTTTTAAAGACCACATAGAGTGTAGGGTGAGATGTCCAAGCCCAAATCCATACAGATAAAACTTTTTAACTTCACCTTTGGTTGAGTTTGTCGGAAAATCCTTCTTGTTGCAGGTCCAGACACACAAAGACAAAACGAAGAGGAAGTAGAGAAGTAGAGAAGGCTTATTAGTGGTGCCCATCAGCCCACTTTTTAATCCGGTGGCCGCCATCTTCAGTCTTTCTTGGAAAGAAGGAAAAAGAAAATCTGTGGATAGTAGCTCGGTGGAGTGACGGCGGATGACACCAAATACTACTACGTGGTTGCAGTGCTGGACGCATGTACAACACAGCAGGTGGCGAGCCTGCTCCAACGGCCCCCAGCCCATGACAAATATGACACTCTCAAGACTGCGCTGACCCAGTGCTACACACTCTTGGAGTTGGATGCGAGAGCGGGATGCGCTCAGAGTTGCAAGACGGGCCGGTGGTCGAATTAATGGAGAAGATGTTGGCGTTGATGGGCACAGATGATGGACATTTCCTCTTTGCCCACCCTTTCCTCCGGAACCAGCCAATTCGCCGCTGCTGGCCATGCGCAACTACTGGGCGCTGGCACAAGAAGCAGATCAGATTATATTGGTGACCAGAGCCTTCACTGTGAACGCAGTGGTGTCAGAACCCAGTGAGACAGCCAGCGAGGGCGAGGAGCCAGCAACGGTGGCCGCAGCAGAAGCAAAGAAGCACTTGAGGGACACGCTCTGCATCTACCACCGTCGCTTTGGAAAAGACGCACACTGATGCGTGCCACCATGCCAGTTCAAGTGCTCGGGAAACGTCAGGGCCGGCAGTCGGTAGCAGCTGCGACCGCCAGTGACACAAACAAGCTGCTCTATGTGACAGACTCACGCTCGGGGAGATGGTTCCTCGTGGACTCCAGCTCCCAAAAGAGCCTTATCAGAATCAGAATCAGAATCAGGTTTATTGCCATTGTTCATGTAGTACACAAACTAGGAATTTGTCTCGGTACAATGCTGCAACATTAAACATGATAAGATAAAAGAAATAAACTATACATGTAATAAAGTGTAGAATAAGATTAAGTGATACTGGTCAACAGTTAAAATATATTAGCGAGCAGCAGATACTGTGGAGAACTATATAGTGCCGTCGGTAATGCAGGAAGAAAACAGTGATGATTGACATGAGTCTGGTTGAGCTGCTGTACATGGTGCACGAGAGTCAATAAGTCACTTAGTGTTCAGCAGTCTGATGGCAGAGGGGAAGAAGCTGTTCATGTGACGGGAGGTTTTAGTCTGGATGGACCGAAGTCTTCTACCAGAGGGGAGGGGGGCAAACAGTACGTGACCAGGGTGTGAGGGATCGGCTATGATCCGGCCAGCACGCCTCCAGGTCCTGGAGATGTACAGATCCAGGAGAGATGGGAGCTTGCAGCCGATCACCTTCTCAGCAGTGCATCTTATCCTGCCATCCTACGCAGACTGGCCGGCGGGAAGTAGCTGGCGGCCGCAAACGGCTCAGAAATTAAGACTTTTGGTGAGAGGACACTGACTATATCCTTGCACTGCCATACATACCAATGGACATTTGTCATAGTGGCATGTAACTTCCCCATTTTGGGTTCAGATTTTTTCTGCCAACCTGAATCCCCAGGTTGGCAGGGGTTGGAACCTTTCTGTTTGGAGTTTGCATGTTCTCCCTGTGCTGCGTGGGTTTACTCCGGGGGCTCCGGTTTCCTCCCACAATCCAAAGACATGCATGTTAGGTTAATTGGCTGTTCTAAATTGTCCCTAGATATCTGTTTCCTTATAGGCCCTTAGAATAGGGGATTAGTATTAGTGAAAGCGCTTTGAGTGGTCTTTGTGACTAGAAAAGCGTTATATAAGTGCAGGTTAGTTAGTAGTTAGTAGTTGGTTAGTTTTCCAGAGGTTGGAAGAGTACGGGTTAATAATCAACCTGGCGAAGTGCCAGTTTGGGGTTACGGTAATCGACTTTTTGGGCCACTGCATCTCACCAGAGGGCGCGATACCCTTACTGGACAAAATGTGCACAGTGGCAGATTTTCTCTGGCCTCAGACGATCAGGGCACGGCAGGAGTTTTTGGGGATGGTTAACTTTTACAACCATTTCCTTCTCCATGCAGCCCAGCTCGTGCAGTCGTTGTACGCCACGCTTAAGAAACAGAAACCGGCGGCCAGGGTCGACTGGATTGAGCAGGCGTTTTCCAAGGCCAAAACAGCCCTAGCAAACGCTGCACTACTGGCGCACCCGGACCCAGCTGCTTGGATAGCGCTCACTACCGATGCATCGGATGTGGCCATAGGGGCCAACATGGAGCAGCGCGTTGCCGGTTCTTGGCAGCCGCTCGCCTTTTTTCAGCAGGTCTTTGCGCAACAATGAGCGTAAATACAGCGCGTTCGACAGGGAGTTACTGGCTCTCCACCTGGCCATACGCCACTTCCAGTTCTGGCTGGAAGGTGATGGGATAAAGTGATCAATATAACTATATAACAGTTATTTGTGTGACTCAAAATATTTGTACTCTGCTTATGTCTAGGTAATATAACCAATATACCATAATGGAATATATATTGCCAAATGTGTGGCTCATTACCTGCAAAAAGAGTGGACCTCTGTCTCAGCACAGAGAATAACACATCCTGTGTGACCTATGGGAGGAGATGAGGAACCGGGTGTGATAAGGAATGACCGAGCCTGGGCTACTTTGACCTGGGAGGAGGAATGGCCTTCAGTGGATACACTTGGCGCCAGGAACGGACCCTCCCGTGGACCATGCACCTGGACTGTCATTTGATAATGCATGCTTTCACTTTTGTTCATTTTCTGTATAAATATTCTGGGTCAGGGTCAGCATAGTCAGTCAGAACTTCACGACCTGACATTGCCTGTTGTTGTCGGGGAGAGAGTTCTTGACCCAGCGCTGTAACCTACTATATTCAACTTGCTTCAATAAATACGTGTTCCAAGTAAACTAATCTCTTCCTTGAAAACGAACCTGGGTAAACCATCTACACACATAGATGATCTTTGAAGAGTAGACTTAGATGGTTTTACTATTTTTTACCATAACAATTTGGGGGCTTCGTCCGGTAAAAGGGGGAGATTATCATCTGATTTGGATCCTTGGTTGCCTGGACAACGGACCTGCATCACCGACTGACAACACTAGGCCGGCCTGAAAAAGAGGTAAGCAGACGTCTGTTATATCAAAGTTCTGCTATTGACTATAACCAAAATCTGTGTTGTCAAGCGGTTTGGTGTGTGTCCTAGTTTAAAGCAGTTGAATATAGTAAATGTTTTTGGTGAATGCTTGCTTGCTTAAAAAGATCGTAAGACTGAGAGTGGTGAAAGGCCCCCGGCTCAGGTGCTGTACCCGATTTTGTCCAACCAATCATGATCTGACATTGATTTCCTCCACCAGGAGGTTATGTTTTTGCCAGGGTTTGTCTGTCTGTCTGTTTGTCTGTTGGTTAGCAAGATAACTCAAAAGGTTTTGGATGGATTTCGATGAAACTTTCAGGTGTTGTTGGAAATGGTACAAGGAAGAACTGATTAAATTTTGGGGATGATCCGGATCACCATCCAGAAGAAAACCGCCATTACGGAAAATGCCATTTTCATGAATAACGACTGAACCACTAATCCTATCATTGTCAATTCAATTGCTAGTCATATGTTTTCATGGTCAAGGAATCTGAAAACGTACACACAAACACTGTATGGGGGGAACTGTGGCCGCCATTACGGAAAATGCCATTTTCGTGAATAACCACTGAACCACTAATCCTATCATTGTCAATCCAATTGCTAGTCATATGTTTTCATGGTCAAGGAATCTGAAAACGTACACACAAACACTGTATGGGGGGAACTGTGGCCGCCATTACGGAAAATGCCATTTTCGTGAATAACCACTGAACCACTAATCCTATCATTGTCAATCCAATTCCTAGTCATATGTTTTCATGGTCAAGGAATCTGAAAACGTACACACAAACACTGTATGGGGGGAACTGTGGCGCTTGGCGGAGGTCTGCGCTCTCCGAGTGCTTTTCTAGTTTTTACATTGATTGATTAGATTGTGATCGCTTGGGACATTAATGGCCAATACCGGGGAGGTGAAAGGCCCCCCGGCCTGGATTATATCGCTGCGTATTTATTCCTGGTCATCCGGCCTGACTACAGGTTCATGGACTGAGCGAATTGGTCCGTGACTTGTAAGGACAGGAACTGGGTTGGACTCCTTTAGCCTTGACGAAGGCTATAAAACCTGGGCTCTATATTGACACCCTCGGATTAGTAATCCATAAACGTCAGCGCCAAGGAGACAATCCTTCGCATTCCGACGGGAAAGCGAGAATCTGGGGTAACGCCCCGAGGGAGCTGCACCCCTCAAACAGTCTGGCACAGGTTGAAGGCCTTTGATTAAGATGTTAATCATAAACGGGGTGAAATTCCTTCGGCTTAGTGCACCCAGAATATTATTTAACCACTGCTGCAATTGCTATTTGTTTTATACAGTATTTGTAAAGCTGTGAGTGTAAAGGTAACACTCTGTTTAAAAAGTTAAAAAAAAAAAAAGCAACAGAAGGGCGAGCAGCGGTTCTCTCTCTCATCAGCAAAGGGAGGGTGAACGGCTGCTCTCTCTCTCTGTCCTCAGCAAGGGGAGAGGCGAGCGACAGGCTTGCTCTGTAAAAAAAAAGAGAAAACAGAGAGGCGAACAGCAGCTCTCTCTTTCCTCAGGAAGGGGAGGGGGAGCAGCAGGCTTGCTCTGCAGGAAAAAAAGAGAAGTGTGAATTTGTGAGCGGCGAAGTTGAGGAATGCAAAAGGAGGGGCTGAGTGACTCCCGTCGAGCAGGCGGCTGGTGTTGCTTCAGTCAAAAAATAACGTAAAAATTGCTGATTTATATAAAGAAAATATGAAAGAACAGTGGGATTCAACAGTGACTCAAACGCTTAGTGGAATCTCACCCAAAGACAGAAGTGAGGTTAAAATAGAATGTGGTAAATTGTATCAGAAATTGATCAAGGCACAGGTGTCTGACAAGGAGCTGAATCAGCACATGATGAAAATGGAGACAAACAGCGGGTTGATGCATGATTCAGCAGCGGTTGGCCCAGTGGGGCGTGAGAGTGAGGTTGCAAACAATAAAGATTTGTTGGTTGATGAGCGCCTACATAAACAACAGGGAGAGGTGCTGTCCCTCTAACCTAATTTGGGAGATTTAAAGGGGGAATTGCCCCCACCGCCATATTGCGTTAATCATATGTCTTTTGTGAAGCTAAAAGAAGGATTAGTGGAAATTGAGGAGGTGACATCGCAGGAACAGTTTGAACAGCTGAAAGGTTTGCTGGAAAGTCAGACAAAGGAAATGCAGGCAGACAGATGTGAGATGGAAAAGCTGCAGGAAGAGCTGGAAAGATTAAGGTTGGAAAAGACTGTGGGAGAACGGTTGCAGAATGTTGAAGCTGGTATAACTAATTTGCGGAGGCAAACACACGATTTTCAACATAGTTCATGGCCTAACACAGGTAGTGTGAAATCAGGTGCAGCAGATGATGAAGGTACAGTCTATCAAGACAAAAGCCACAGGGGTCCCAAAGATGACTGTGGTCTGTGGAGTGAACACGCAGACAGTGAGGAAATATATCTCCTTTCCCCTACAGTATTTGCTTCATCTACCCCTTATGGTCAAGATGATTTTAGGAGCAGGCAGAGGAGAGAAAGTTTAGATGCTATGACAGCAGCTCTCACAAAAGATAAACATACACAGGAACATGAAGGCAGAGGACTGCAGGAAAATAGATCATACCAATTGATAGGAGAGGTCAGAATGACAGATGAGGACAGGAGAGAATTAGGAGGTCAGGAGAAGCACATGCGAGGCAGGCCTTACAGTTTCAGAAATAGAGATTTATGTCGCAGGGTTTGGGATGGTGATGAATGTGATCCTTACACAGGCCGCCGTCTTAATTCTGCTCATACAAACACAAAACAGGCCACAGAGCACCACATTCACACACAGGCACCATTGGTGATGAAAAGCAGAGGCAGAACATATCAGCCATTCTCATGGACAGACATAAATGGCATTTCAGAAAAAATGCCCCCGTCCTGTGAGGTTGGAGGTCAGTGGATGACAAAATTTGATCAGTTAACTCAAGGAGTTACCGTGGCAATGGGAGATTTCAGAGCTTTGCTTGGACGACAATTAAGTGTTGTGGAGGTCTCTCAAATTGAACAATTGGCAGGAACCCAAGCAATTTCAGATTCAGCACCTTTCACCCCTGTAGCATCAGCCTTAGGCACAGCAATGAGACAAAAATTTCCAATTCCACCAGGAGCTTTAAGACCTTTAACTTTTTCAATTAAGGAAAATGAGTCTCCTATGGCATTTATCAGTAGATGTAAAATGGAGTGGACAGCGGCTGCTGGCTCTCATCCTAATACATCTGATTTTCAAAGAGACGTATTTAGGCAGGCAGTGTTAAAAGGTACCTCAAGCAGTGAGAGAGGCTATGGACAGTAACCCAGACATTCCCAGTAGCACTGTGGAATTGTGGGAAAGGCATTTTACACATTACATGTGTAAAGAGCAGGAAAAGAAAAAAAAAAAAGAAAAATCAGACAGAGATAATCAAGAAATGCAATTGTTAAAATTACAGTTAGAAAAGGCAAAATGAGAAATAAATGAAGTAAAATGAAACCTGCCGAGCAGTTGGTAGAGCAGGCTCCGGAAATCCTTCCTAAGCCACTGCCCATTCCACTATCGGGACCGGCAGTTTTTCCTGCCCCAGTGTGGTTTAAATTATTAAAGGGACTTTTCGTGGGGGCAGGGGTGCGGGAGAAGAATTCAGGGTAGAAGGGTTGTGGATCCTGACGCATGCCACAAGTGGCATAAACAACAGAAGGACATCAAGTGCCCTATGCAGCAGCAGTTTCATCTGCTGCCCCATATCCAGCATACACTTCAACTGCGGGGGAAGTGTACCTCACACAATATGAGGAACAACGACGGGGCCCACAGAGAAAAAGTGACATGGGAATGGCAGATCCCAGGGTCACACTGAAGGTTATGGACTGTGACCTGCCTTTTCTGGTTGATACGGGGGCAACCAATTACACTTTGAACTGTGACGTCAAGCCTACACTGTTATCGGCTAAAGCTGTGGAGGTTATTGGTTTCTCTGGGGTTCCTGAAAGACTGCCTGTGACAAAGCCTTTGGATACTTGTGTTGCTGGTCAAACTGTGAAACAACGTTATGCCTGCTCAAAAAACTCTCCCACAAACTTGATGGGGAGAGACCTGCTAATTAAACTGGGGGCATCGGTGCTGTGTTCGGCTGATGGAGTTATCTTGTCATTCCCTAATGGTGTTGCTATGAACTGTTCAGTGCAAGGATTGTCTGTGCATTGACAAATGCTGTTGAAACCCGATGTAACACCACAAGCGCCAAATACCTGGGCTGACATTTACTGGGGCCTGTTATCGCCTGACTCGCCCTCACAGACTGGCGTGTTGCCAGTATTCATGGCCTGGAAGCCGTGGATTGCTCTTCTTGCACCCTACACACCTCCCGTTGATCCCCTACATGTATTATGACAGGAATTCAGATGATGTTTATCATGTTAGATTTTTTGTCTCACCTGGATGGTCAAACTTCGACCATCAAATCTAAGTTTTTGTATGTAGGACAGGAAGGCGTAGCAGATTAAATGCAGAGCAATTACAGTGGTATGAAATGTCAGAGGAATCAGCTCCACACATCACCTTGCTCATACATGCTAATCACCAAGAAAAAGAGTTAGGGCCTATGGTTAAAACATTGGCTGAAGCCACTGATTGGCAGATGACACAAATTCCAAAAGTTGAATATTCTGCAAAATATCAGGCCTATCGCATCCAAATTGATACAACTGATGAGCTTTTGTTTGAACACCGACAGATTGAGAGAGAGCATGGCAGGGAGCGCAGTGATCACGAATCAGCGGCAGACATGTTGGATTCACTGCCACCAAATTTATGGTCACAAGGACCCACAGATGTTGGTAAATGTGTTAATATTTCTCCCCTCCCGTTTCAGGTCCTAGCAGGTGAACTGTTTGGCAACGTCAGTATGCTCATAAGCCTGCAGCAGAGGAGGGCATCACTGACACCATTGAAGGGCTGCTTCAGGCAGGGGTATTAGAAAATTCTCACTCTGCCTGGAACACCCCTATTCTCCCAGTGGAAAAGCACAACACCGGTAAATACTGAATGGCCCATGATTTGAGGTGTGTGAATTCACGGATTTCAACCCCCACAGTCTCCATGCCAAACCCATACACTGCTTTATCTGCTCTCACATCACAACATTCATGGTTTACATGTATTGACTTGGCTAATGCATTTTTTTGTCTTCCCTTGGCAGAGGACTGCAGGGATTTCTTCTCATTCACCTACAAGGGCACACAGCTGCGCTACACCCGGCTACCACAGGGGTTCATTTTGTCACCAGGTATTTTCAATCAGGCTTTGAAGGAACAACTACAAGGTTGTCCTCTTCCACCAGGCGTAGTTCTGATACAGTATGTGGATGACATTTTGATAGCAGCATCAAATCCTGACAGTTGTCTGGAAGCTACAAAGAGTGTGTTGTTGAGATTGTTTGAATGTGGATTTAAAGTATCTAGGCAAAAACTACAGTGTGCGAGGCGCTATGTGTCCTTTTTGGGCCGTGTTATCACACCCACAGGTTCTGGCCTTTCAGCGTCACACAGAGATTCCATCCTTCATCACCCCAAGCCATGCACTGTAAAACAAATGTTATCATTTTTGGGTTTGACAGGGTTCAGTAGAAATTACATACCCCAATACAGTGAAGGGACAAAATCATTGCGTGCACTGGTTAATGAACAGGGCATGAGAAATCTTGCTGTACAGTTACTGTGGACACAAGAAGCTGAGGAAGCATTCATTGCTTTGAAAAATGAACTTTCACATGCAGCTGATTTGGCAATACCTGATTACAACAGGTGTTTCTATTTGGATGTTTCTGAAGCAAAACACACAGTAAATGGTGTTCTGTTTCAGAAAAAAGGGGGAGAGAGAAAGATACTCCTCTACGTCAGCATAATATTAGACCCAATGGGAAAAAGGCAACCAGCATGCACACGTCGCTGCAGGAGTGGCAAAAATTTTGCAAAAAACAGCTCATGTGGTTATGGGACATCCGTTGACTGTCCTAACGACACATAGCGTGATGTCATATGTAAATTCTGCAGCATTCACTATGACCTCAATCAGACAGACAAGAATGGAAAAAATCCTATCAGCACCACACATCACATTCACACATGAAGGAATAAACATGGCAGAACAGATGTTGGATGGGGAACCGCATGAATGTGAGAAAAGGGTCAGAAAAGATGTGAAAGTGAGAATAAATTTATTTGTGACACCACTAACTGACCCAGATGAAGTTTTGTTTACAGATGGATGTTGTTTTCGTTACCCCACAGAAGGATTGAAGGCAGGATATGCAGTTGTGAGACAAAAAGCAGATGGATTTGAGGAAGTGCTAAGTGGGACATTGCAGGACAGGCAATCAGCTCAGTTGGCTGAATTGATAGCTATGATCAAAGCATTGGAGTGGTCAGCAGGAAAAAAGGTCACTATTTACACAGATTCAGCTTATGTTGTTGGCTCAATTCACACAGAATTAGCACAATGGATTAGACAAGGATTTTTGACAGCCTCTCAGACTCCTATAAAGCATGAAACAGAAATGAAA
Organism: Pholidichthys leucotaenia; assembly: GCA_020510985.1. NCBI lineage: Eukaryota > Metazoa > Chordata > Actinopteri > Cichliformes > Pholidichthyidae > Pholidichthys > Pholidichthys leucotaenia. The sequence continues at coordinate 241,791,834 of CM035849.1, forward strand.
AAATTGGCAGAAGTGATAATGTTACCAAAAGAAGTAGCAGTGGTTAAGTGCAAAGGCCATAACAACAAGACAGAAACAAATGTGGCCAGAGGTAATCATGAGGCAGACAAAGCAGCAAAAAAGGCAGCAGGATATCAGCCATCGCTAATTTTGGCACAGACAGGAAAGGAGGTTCAAGACATTTTGCCACAGATTGATGTAAATATGTTAATAGATGAACAGAGAAAAGCATCTCCTGAAGAAAAAACAGTATGGAAGCAGTGAGGCGCCACAGAAAAAGAAGGGTTGTGGCGAGCACAGGATGGTAGACCAGTGTTACCCCCAGGAATCAGAGAAAATGTGTTACATGAAGCTCATGGGTTAGCACATGTAGGATCTAAGCAAATGAACAGACATTTGAGTCACTGGTGGCATCCCTTCCTCCCAGATATGATACAAAATTTTGTAAAAAGTTGTGCCATTTGTGTTTCTCACAATCCAAAACAGACGATCAAAATTCATCAAGGTCGGGGACTTCCGGTCTGGACGCCATGGCGACTGCAGCTTAACACTGAAGCTCTCAGACCCAATCCAGGATAACACCTTGAAAATCAAACTTAACGGATTTTTGGAGGAGTGAAAATCAAAAGACAAAATCATCATGTCTAAAGGAAAACAGAAGAAACTGAAATTCTCCAGGCCAGGACACGTATCGGCCGGAGAATCTGAACTGGAAGATCTCCGTTCAGAAGACGAGGAACTGGTGATAGCTAACAAAAGGGTTAGCCTGAAATCACTATTTGAGGAGCTACGACGATTTCGCCGAGAAGTTACGGCCGAATTTCGGGAATTCAGAGAAGAACTGAAAAGGACAAACAGCAGAGTGGACCAGGCCGAGAACCGAATCTTGGAAACAGAGGATCGAATAAAAGTGCTCGAAGATTCTGTGCTAGACCTACGCAAAAGACAAGCAGCTATAGAGGCTAAGCTAACCGACCAAGAAGGAAAACAAAGAAGAGACAACATAAGAATTCATGGTCTGATAGAAGGAACCGAAAATGGTTTTAACTCAATGGCAGAATGCGTGGAATCCTTACTAAGAGAGAAATTGGATATTCCACAAACCACCGACTTGAAGATAGAAAAGGCACATCGTTCATTAGCTGCTAGGCCGGCGGCGGAAGCGCCCCCACGTTCGGTGTTGGTAAGATTTTCCAATTTCAAAATAAAACAAGAGGTTGTAAGACTGGCCTGGCAGAAAAAAGGATTTATGCACCAGGAGAGAAAAGTCTACGTGGAACACGATTACGCCCCGGAGGTCCTTAAAAAGCGCAGGGAATACAATGACGCGAAAAAGGTGTTAAGAGAGAAGAAATTGGGCTTTCAGACTCCATTTCCTGCGAAGTTAAGGGTCTTCTACGGCGATGAAACGTGTCTCTATAATTCGGCGGAAGAAGCAACAGCTGACATGGCGAAAAGAGGGCTCCCGGTAACGGTATTTAAACCCGCAGCAGACCCGAGTGAGAAGATCAAAGCGCAAACATGGACAACACAAAGACCCTCAAAATCCACGGACCAGCAGCGGGAAACCCAGCGCCAGAGCGTCGCGGATAAACTATCCATTTTCAGGTTGGAATAGCGACCTTTTTTTTTTTTTTTTTTTTTTTTTTTCCCTTTCTCTTGAATCAATCCGCACATCCAACCCCCCTCATACAAGGTAACAAACATTAAAGGAGATGCATATTCAGCATGTGGTAAAACATTTCATGGAACAATCATATTATTTGAAACAAATAAGTCTTTGTAATAAAAAAAAACAAACAAAAAAACTTGTTAAAATAGAAATGTGACAATAATCCACATGTTCTCCTCATACTAACAAATACTGTTTTTGCGTGAATGTTTGATGTGATGGGGGTGGGAGGGTGCACACAATTTCACAGGGTTTAGGCATAAAAGGAAAAAAAAAATCATTACAAGTTTGGATTGGGTTCTGAAACTCACGTTAAAAGCATGGGACTACTTTCAGTGGTAAGAGAGGGCCCTCAACACGTAACAGAGTTTGAGGAATTTCCCTCAGGGCCTTCACTCCATCAAGGCTCTTCCAGGGTCTTTAAAAAGACCTCAGCTCAGGAAGTTCTTCTGACAGCTTTTTGTTTTAAAGTTTTTTACACTATGTTCTTAATGTTTTTCTTGTTTTTAATGTTCTTTTGA